>JAWNNV010000176.1:0-55617 GCA_035044485.1 Scaptomyza reducta | reverse complement strand
GTAGAGTAGAGTAGTGTTGGGTAGAGTAGAGTAGAGTAAGGTAGAGTAGGGTAGAGTAGGGTTGGGTTGGGTAGGGTTGGGGCCGGTAGAGTAGAGTAGGTTAGAGTTGTGTTGGGTAGAGTAGTGTTGGGTAGAGTAGAGTAGGGTAGGGCTGGGATGGGTAGGGTAGGGTTGCGTCCGGTAGTGTAGAGTCGGTTAGAGTTGTGTTGGGTTGGGTAGAGTAGAGTAGAGTAGTGTTGGGTAGTGTTGGGTAGGGTAGGGTAAGGTAGGGTAGAGTAGAGTAGAGTAGAGTAAAGTAGAGTAGAGTAGAGTAGAGTAAAGTAGAGTAGAGTAGAGTAGAGTAGAGTAAAGTAGAGTAGAAAAGAGTAGGTTAGAGTAGGTTAGAGTAGGGTAGAGTAGTGTTGGGTAGTGTTGGGTAGGGTTGGGTAGAGTAGGGTAGAGTAGGGTTTCGTAGAGTAGGTTAAGGCTAAGGCTATGCTCATTGCGTACTCACATTATTCTGGTTGCATCACGCTGCCGCACCGATTCGTCCCGATTGAGTACCTCGATTATCATCTTGCGTTCATTGTCGGACATATTCTCGAGCACCTGGGTGGTGGCCACAGCCAATTCGGGACCCAAGGCATCGATCGTCTCCACGGGTATGCTCTCGGTGGCCGCATCGCTGGTGGCAAAGCTGACATCCGTGGACAGTGTGGCCAGATTGTAGCGAGGCACCATGTTGCCATAGCCGCTGCCAATTCCACCGCCTCCAACTCCTACTCCTCCTACGGTTCCGCCTCCGCCAGCCAAGTTGGTCATGTTGAGGTTCATGCCAGCCATTTGGAGGTTCGAGGCGCCTGTGTATCCCGCTGATGCTCCTGCAGCGCTGCCGTTAGCCGTTGTTGTTGTTGTTGCTGGTGTGTTTGGATTGTTGCTGGCGCTGTATTGCTGCATCATGTTGTTGCTGTTGGGTTCAGACGCTGTTGCTGCCACACGATGCATGGCATTGTTGGCGTTCTGCATGGGCGTGGGCGGTAATCTAGCACTGCGTCCACTTGACATACTACACCCCTTGGCTCGTGTATGTATGTGTGTGTGTGTATGTGTGTGTGTGTGTGTATTGTGTTGTTGTTGCTCTTCTTTGTGTTTGTGTGCTTCTCGGCTTCAATGCAAGTCCTGAAGAAAGCACAATGCCTTGTCTCGATTTTCGTTCTTTTCTATCTGTATTTGGTTTGGTTCTTTGCGTTCTTTTCTATATGTATTTGGTTTTTGGTTTGGTTCTTGGTTTAATATGGTTTGTTTTTGATGTTGTTGCGTTTAAAGAACTTAACTTTTTGTTTGTGTGCCAAGTTGCGAGTTATTGTTGCAAAACTTTCTGTAAAATAAATTCAATTGAAATTTTTGATTAGTTAAATGAGAAACTGGAATCGAAATAAAATTCGACAAAAATTAATTTTTTATCCGATTAAGGATTAAGCAATAATATAGATTAGATAAGAAAGTTCTGCGTATTAATTTTCCCAACTAATCTATAACTAAAATCTCTTGCAAATGTCTTTTGAAGTTTTTGTTATGAAGCATAAAATAAAATTCCCAAGAAATATAAGTTTTTAAAGATCGAATAAAGAAAAGTAAAGCAAACTTTCTCTAAACAATGTAATTAGTGATAAAGAATAACTGAAAACTGTTTGATGATGAATTTGTTATGAGCTTTAAGGATGTGCAACTTAGAAATACGAAAGAAGCGCGGCAAATCCGAAAGGATACAAAAAAAAGGTAGGCATGAAAAATCCATAAATAGTTTATCAAGTAAAAAGGCAAAAGGAATGGTAGAAGGGTATAGGAAGGGCGAGCTGCACTTTAGTTTAATATTGAACATATCGTCACGACACAAACCAAACAAACACACACATACACACACACACACACACACACACACACACGCACACACACATGCACACACACACACATATACCACACGTGAGGCAGCCATACAAATATTGATGCCTGATGGTTTGCTTTCTGCTTTGAGTTCGTTTTTGCCACTATAAATCCAACACACAAATATACATGTGTGCACACACTGGTGTAGATGTGTGCGTGTGTGCGTGTGTGCTTGTGTGTGTGTGTGTTTCTGATATTTGATAACGCACAGCTGTTGCATGTTTGTGTTTCCATTAAAAGTGAATTACAATGTGTCCGAAACAAAGCCACCGACAAATTTTGTGGCTAAAAGTTGAACACACGCGCATTATGAATATATGTGTGTGTGAGTGTGTGTGTGAGTGTGTGTGTGTGTGTGCGTGTGTGTGTGTGCGTGTGTGTACAATTAAGTTAACTGCAACTGAAAGCCTTTGGCAATGCCACAGTTAACAAATTAATGCAAAAAAATATATAAACGCGCCATTAAAATGCGATAAAATAAAACACAAAATAAATTATTATGCAAAACAAATTGTTGTTTAATATGCAAGCTTAATAACGATAAAAATGTTTTTCAGCTTCATTTATTGGTGTGTTTATTTTGTGAAAAACTTTAAAACAAATTGATAAATAAAACCATAAATTGAATACACAAAATCCGATTATAATATATGCAAAGCGTAAAATCTACAAAATTTAAAGCCAAAAGAGCTTTTAAAAATATAGATAAAATGTAATTAAAGAGCTTGATAAATAAACTAATAAATCAATTGCACAAAATCGCATTTAAAAATATTTAAATATTTTTTAAGGCCCAGCCAAAGGCAGCATTGAAAAGTGATGCTAAAACTGCCTTAAACTGCTTTAAAAAAATATATTAAAATAAGTAAAATATTAAATTAGCAGAAAGAAGTTTTGAAAAATGATTTCTGTTAACAAAACTTTCAAATTATGAAGTCAATAAAAAAATAAGTTCAAAACAAATTACATATAAATGTTTAAAAGCAATAAATATTTGTCAAGCGAACTTCTAAATTCGCTTAAGTTTAAGTTTTTAAGCATTAAAAATATGATGCAAAAACTGCCTTAAACTGCTTTTAAAAAATATATTAAAATAAGTAAAATATTAAATTAGCAGAAAGAACTTTTGAAAAATGATTTCTGTTAACAAAACTTTCAAATTAAGAAGTCAATAAAAAAATAAGCTTAAAACAAATTACATATAAATGTTTAAAAGCAATAAATATATATAAATATTATATTCAGCTAAAGTTTAAGTTTTATGTCTTTGAAAACCTTTTAAAAAATAAAATTAAACGCTTTGGCGCCCGTATAAAGAACTTACATTACGGTTAGATGGGCAAAGCTAAGCATGTTTTAGTCTGGATTTGCTGTTTAAATATGCACACAAATCCTTTCACACACAAAGTCCGGCAAGGATTACAAGCATATGCAGATTTGTTGCCAATGGAAAAACATTTTTGAGTTTGGTTTGTTCGATTTGCTTTCAGTTACGACTAGGGCGACATATATATATATAAGTCTGAGTGCTTTTCATTCAGCTCAACTATGTTTGGTTTCGCTTGAATTTAGCTGTTGCAAAAAAAAAAAAAGGGATAACACTTAATTCGTACACTGAATGAAATGTGAATCAATATGGTTTCCTTTTTTGCCACAACCAACTCTAACAGCTGTGTCACAAGCCTGTCAGCGTAGTTGGGCTTTCCGGCTTGCTAGCTGGGACTTTAAGAGCGAACCCTTAACTAAACTAGATAACGAAAAGCACTCATGGAAACAAGGTATTTAATTATTATGGCAGATACATTAGAAAGAAGCTTTATAGCTAAATGCAAAAGAAGTTTAAAAACAAGTAAGAAATCCCGACTAGACGATACTCTGAACCATATACTTGTGTGTATATGTATATTACATACTTGACTTAACTTCAATGTACCATATCTCCGATGTTGCTTAACCGATTTCAATAAAATATTTTATAAATTGTCATTATTTCGTCTAATCTTTCAAACTGCATTAGAAAGTTTTCCAAATTCAGAATTTTGTTGTTATCGATTACATGTGTATATCGGAAATGGGGAAAGTTATCGAAAATTAGAATTCAATATTTTGTTGTTATCGATCACATGTGTATATCGAATACGGAAAGAGTTATCGAAAATTCGAATTCAAGATTTTGTTGTTATCGATCACATGTGTATATCGGAAACGGTGAAAGTTATCGAATATTCGAATTCAAGATTTTGTTGTTATCGATAACATGTGTATATCGAATACGGAAAGAGTTATCGAAAATTCGAATTCAAGATTTTGTTGTTATCGATAACATGTGTATATCGGCGAGCTTATGTTCCACATCTGGAGTCTCTAGCTCGTATATTCTCCAGCTATATCTATCGTCTCGGCTCAAGGATATATATACTTTATGGGGTCGGAGATGCTTCCTTCTGCCTGTTACATACTTTTGCACAAAACCATTATACCCTTTTTACCCATTTTCAATGGGTTCAGTTTTTACCCATTTTCAATAGGTTCAGGGTATAATAAAATGATGCAACTGGATTTTGAGTGTGAAAATTCCATTGCTCCTTCAAGTTTAGTGCTTGGAAGGAACCTTCAAGTTTAGTTCTTGGAAGAAACCTTCAAGTTAAGTTCTTGGAAGAAACCTTCAAGCTTAATTAATTCTTGGAAGGAACGTTATGCAACACTACATTGAGAATAAGCTTCATTTACCAATAAACTTATTGTGAGGAATGCACTTGTATATGCTTTTGTTGTGAAAAAGTAATAAATATTATAAATGTTGAGTTGTGAAAATGTAATAAATATTAAAAATGTTGAGTATTGATTACTTCCTCTTGAATAAAATTGCTGGCAAATCTCAATAAATGTGTAATATTTTCATTTATAAAATTGCAGTTGCTTTATTTATAGTTTGGCATTGTAAAATTAATTAAAAGTATTTATAAATAACTAACAAACGATGGGCGAGAGAATGCATCTCAATGCCTACGCACGAGCATCTATCTGCGTTTACTGTGAAAATATTTCCAATTCCATGTGATGAATGTGTGTGGGTGTGTGCGAGTGTGTGTGTGTGCGAAGTTATGGCCAGTGATGGGGAAAGAAAAACAGAAGGAACAATGACAGCAGCAGCAAACAGTGAGAAGACATTTAAATGACAATGACAGTTTAACTGTGGCGGCATCAAAAAATACCACAATACCAAGAGAGAGAGGGGGAGAGAATGCAAGGTAAGAAGGGGAAAAAGCGAAACAGGAAACAACAGAAACGAACAGCAAACAGACAAGCGGGCAGCACACACACTCACACACACCCAATGCACATGCAAAAAAGGCCAACAGTTTTATCGACTCACGGAAACAAACGCCACTATAGCTGTCGCTATATGTCCTTCGTAGAGAAACGTTACCCAACACTGCAAGCAGAAGAGGAAGAAGAATGCAAATACCAATCAACTTGGCTTGGATATTATTCTATCGCTCAATGATTTTCCTTGAAGCGTGGCTAAAACTTAGATGGGATTAAGCCAAAGGGCCCCAATATTATTGGATATAATTCTTTCCCATAATAATTGTCCTTGAAGCGTAGATGAAACTTAGATTAGATTAAGCTAAAGGGCACCAAATGATCGCTGAGAGACTAGCTTGCAACCAAATGATCGCTGAGAGACTAGCTTGCAACATCTGGGCTCTTTGAGGTTTCGAAAACACCGTTACACTGTGAAGGATACGATTATGAAAGTCTCTGCAAGAAATATGCATAGTTGCAATGAACAAAACTGAACTATATATATTCCAACTAGCACACAATATGCTCAGAGCTGGGTGCATGTGTGTCCTGTGTGTATGTCCTGTCGCTGACTGACTGGCATGCGATATCAATTGAAAAGGAAGCCTCGACACTCGAGTGCTTAGGCACTGAGGCGCAGTCAGAACTTTGGCAGGCATCCTCCATCCTGACTGCCTATTATCCTGGCGTCTGCATGATGGATGCGCATCGCATGTGCACAAAGAATGGCTGCCTGCCATCCTGCCTGCTATCCTGCCTGCCTGTTGACGCAAATGTAATTAAGCATTTGCACGATGTGTGCCTCATCCTTACGCCTCTTACGATTTTACGGTTTGGTCTCTCATTGAAAATATGAAAAATGCACACGCATGCAGGAAGAGAGAGAGAGAGCGAGTTGAGTTAAGGCTGCTTTCATAATTTACACTTGCTGAATTTTAAATGTGTCTTTGCTGCTTGGGTCGTTAAGTATACGCAGCGTGTGTGCGAAAGTTTTAATCTCTTTTAAAGCTTTTTAAGTGCAGCAGTCATATAAGGACTCTTAACTAAGAAACACCACAAATATGATTGTTCATTTCATTCTTCATTTCAATCAAACGTTTAACAATTCTCTTCCTCTTTCTCTCTTTGCATCGTTTATTTTTAGTTTTAAGCTTCAATTGGATTGAGGTCAGGATGTGCGGGGCTGAGCTGGATTCTCGTAATTGCATTTGACTCGAAACACACAAATCAATTTGAGTTAGCAGCAATACACAAGGACACAAGGACAATGCACAGCAGCAGCAGCAGGAAGGACACATCATCCAGCTACCGGGTCAGTTCGAGTGTCAGGTTAAAAGTTTTTTACAGTTGACATTAAAATGCACATTGCTCATACGTCACATTGTACAGTACAGTAGAGCTCCACGTGCTTCAACTCTCGTTTCATGAATAAACAAAACGAACGGAAATAGAGGCAAACATTTTAGCGTCATTGTCGACTATGGTATGCACACACACACACACACACACACACACACACAAGCACACTCATACACTATAAAAACATTGCAAAATCTCTGCAAATAGATTGTTTACAGGGTCAATGCAAAAGAGCCTCGGCAGCAACTTTGACAGCAACGTTGACAGCCCTGTCAAAAAGCACAACAAACTTAAAAAAATAAAGCAGATGAATCTAACAAACACACACATACATATACAAAATGGAGATATTAATAGAATTGAGCGAAATGACAGCAAAAATATTTATACATTGGCCCTAAGATAGAGTCCTTGAAGTGAGTTATGAAGTCTTTAAAAGTTAATGTAGCCATGGTTCAAGCTCGCCTAAAGTCTTTTCTGCATACTAAAGTATGTCAAAATACATTTAAAAATCGTAAAGCATTAACATTAAGTTAACATTTACAAGCTGCAAGCCAAAAAACTCAAAATCTCAAACGAAATGCGATGAAAAAAAATATGCATCATATGCAAAATGCCTGCCCGAAAGGGTTTTTAAGTAAACCAAGTTCAACAAGTAAGAAGGCTCTAGTCGAGAAATACCGACTAGACTATACCCTTAACCCTATACTTTACGCATACAGTCAGTGCTTGCATCTATATGTGAGTGTATGCGTATAGTGCATACTTGACGTAACTTCAATACTCCATATATCCAATGTTTCTCAACCGATTTCAATAAAATTTTCATATATTATCATTATTTAGTCTAATCTTTCAAACTGCTTCAGAAAGTTTTCCAAATTCAAGATTTTATTGTTATCGATCACATGTGTATATCGGAAACGGGAAGAGTTATCGAAAAATTTAAAACAAACTTGTACTGCCTAGGGATTAGGGACTATGGCTTATATCGACTATATCGATAATTCAAGATTTTGTTGTTATCGATAACATGTGTATATCGGAAACGGGAAGAGTTATCGAAAATTCGAAAACAAACTTGTACTGCCAAGGGATTAGGGACTATGGCTATATCGACTATATCGATAATTCAAGATTTTGTTGTTATCGATCACATGTGTATATCGGAAACGGAAAGAGTTATCGAAAATTTAAAACAAACTTGTACTGCGCGGGAATTAGGCGAACTTATGTACCAAATCTGATGTCTCTAGCTCATTCATACATACAGACGGACATATCGATATATATATCGACTATATCGACTCAACTGTTGATGCTGATCAAGAATATATATACTTTATGGGGTCGGAGATGCTTCCTTCTGCCTGTTACATACTTTTGCACAAAACCATTATACCCTTTTCACCCATTTTCAATGGGTTCAGGGTATAGAAAGCATCGTAATCAATGTCAATACACGTGTACACGAAAAAGCCACACAAATATAGACTTGTGGGCTATCTCCATGTATGTGTGTGTGTTCGTGTGTGTGTGTTTGTGTGTGTGTTGGGAGCAGTTGTCAACATTTGTGTGCAGTTTCCGTTGCGCTTGTCTGCCCTTTCGCCCATAATGCCTTAAGCTGTTGCTCAAAAGGTCGCATACATTGCTATGACTATAAAATAAGCGTTAAGCATGACTACCAAAGCACACACACACACACACACACACACACACACACACACACACACACACACACATACACTTACATGCACACACACACACACACGTAGACAGCTTGTTCCGCACGTAGAATATCTATGCCTAAGTTGCTGCTGGTGTCAAGTGTTTGTCGTCAAGGCTGAGACTGTGAAAATATCTTATTGGTGGCTCTATTTGAGGTGAAGTAAACATTTTTGTTTGGGATGGGGGGGAGGGGGGATCTCTAAGGATACATGCAACACATATTCATATTTGTATGCCTTAAGTTTGATGTATAAATTTCAACCCTGTAACTAAATACTACTTTAACTACTCTAGAGCGTTTACTTTATCAGAATCATGATGAGACATTATGAGAAAATCGATAAACACTAACAATTTTCGATCATATCGATAAAAATCGATAACCGATAAATCGTTTTCCAGCAGATTGGCAATATCAAATTTGATTTTGTTTGAAAACTAACACATTTTTATCTTTTCGATAATAATCGATAGTCGATAAATCGATTAATCGATCAACTATGAATATTTAATACAAATTTCGTAGCAAAAACAACTTGGATTTGAGTTTGTTTGAAAACTAAAAGATTTTTATCATTTCGCTAATAATCGATAGTCGATAAATCGATTAATCGATCAACTATGAATATTTAATACAAATTTCGTAGCAAAAAACTTGGATTTGAGTTTGTTTGAAAACTAACAGATTTATATCATTTCGCTAATAATCGATAGTCGATAAATCGATAAACCATGAATATTTAATACAAATTTCGTAGCCAAAAACTTGGATTCGAGTTTGTTTGAAAGCTAACAGATTTTTATCATTTCGATAATAATCGATAGGCGATAAAATGATTGCTGAGTAGGCATATTAATAGGCAATTAAACCGTTTTCCAGCTGATTGGCAAAGTCAATTTCATTATGTTTGTAAACTAACGTATTTTTATCATTTCGATAATAATCGATAGTCGATAAATCGATTACTAAGTTGAGTTGAGTAGGCATATTAGGTAGGGTAGAACATCAACTATGAGTACAGGATATCTTCCAGTCGAGCTAACCAAAAACGCTCTTAGTATTTATAATAATAAAGTTCAGTTTGTTTATTTTATGCTCCATCTGATAGTAGTATTAAATATTATTATTTATACAAGCTGCTTTCAAGCTGAAAACAAAAGGAAATGTCTGCAAATATCACTCAGTTAGTACGTGTGTTTATTTAGCATAACACACTACTGGCTATAAATTTTGTTTACGACTTTGAATTGTAATCTAGGACAATTTATTTTATGATCCTATCGCATACACTTTCACCTTTATTTATCGGATATTCATTGATATTGTTTAACTTTAACATGTTAAAATTGAATTGTTCCTTAATTTATTACTGAAGTTAAATACAATTTATTGATTCACTTTGTTGCTAAAAAGATGCTGACTTATCTTTTTGTATATATTTGCTGGCTATGAAGAACATTAAATTTACAAGTCATTGATTTCAAATTACGTTTTAGAATATTTTTTCCTTTTTTTTATATTTGTGTGAATTTATGGAAAATTTTAATGTTTTATATTTCCAAGAAATATGTCAGAAAAAAAAACACTTCAGTGAATAAATTCAGAGAAAAAGCAGCTTGAAGATTTTTGAAATCTTTTCTCAAAACTTATGTTATGGAAGGAACATGAAACTAAAATATTTACTGTTAATTTGTTTTTGTCGAAACTTAAGCTTTCTAAAGTTGTTTACGAAACAAGAAATGCGACTCGCAATCAATTATTAACACTTTAATTTAGTGTTTTAAGTGCTGACACAAATAAGCCTTAATAGAGAAAGAGCGTAGGGTTGGTGTTCCCGTTGAGTTTTGGTATAGAAATCGATTTAATGTCAACGTAATCTTGTTACCAAAAGGTACAATATCAGGAATCGTTAGGTGCTTAGTAATCAATTTGGCATTGAGCATTTCTGTAAATTGTGTGTTGCACGTGCTACGCTTGTCAAACTATCTAGAATTGAGGTGGCCTGAATGTTTAAATATGCACTCGCCATGCACAGTTGAATAATTGAAGCACTTACAGAAATAGTCGTGCATGTCTCTGTGGAAATACCGGAAGCGACAGCCAAATCGAAGCCAATCTCATTCGCCCCACTCTAATGAGAAGCAAACGAAGCGAAGAATTCCAGTTAGCCCCCCACGCACAAAAGGTTAAGTGAACTGAAGCAACAGCAACAGCAACAGCAGCAGCAGCAGCATCAGGCGCAACTGAATCACAAATATTTATCCACAGTGGACATGACAGGGAAAGCAATCCACAACAGCAATGGGGGCGCCACCATTGCTTGCCACAAAAGTAGTTACCTGGCATAAAACTCATCGCCAGTAAGTTGAGCACACAAATGAGAAAATAAAAACGTATAATAAACGAAAAAGAAAACCATTGCAAAGTTCCACCACACGAGATTAGATCTGCATCGCGACGCACAGTGGTACCAAATGCACAGTGGGAAGAAAAATTATTCATTTTGAAGTTCAAGCAACTTATTGAAGCAATATGAACAGGTAACTAAATATGTATTAAGTACCAATAAGCTCTCTTAGAGGTGTATAAATATATTAAGTATACGCAATCAAATTCAAGTTTCACTTTCCACACTTTAATGGATATTCCCTTCAAGGTACTATAATTACTTAATCATTATACTTATACCTTTAGAAAAAAATTTCATTTTGAAGTTAAAATAGCTTATTGAAGCAATGTGAACAGGTAACTAAATATATATTAGCTAACAATAAGCTCTCTTAGAGGTGTATAAATATATTAAGTATACGCAATCAAAGTTCAAATTTCAATTCCAATACTTTAATGGATATATATTTAGAAAAATAATTCATTTTGAAGTTAAAGCAACTTATTGAAGCAATATGAACAGGAGTCTAAATATATATTAAGTACCAATAAGCTCTCTTAGAGGTGTATAAATATATTAAGTATACGCAATCAAGTTTCACTTTCCATACTTTAATGGATATTCTCGTAAAGCTACTAAGATTACTTAATCTTATACTTATACCTTTAGAAAAATGATACATTTTTAATTTAAAATAACTTATTGAAGCAATATGAACAGGTATCTAAATATGTATGAACTACCAATAAGCTCTAAGAGGTGTATACATATATTAAGTATACGCAATCAAAGTTCAAATTTCAGTTCCCACACTTTAATGCATATTCCCTTCAAGGTACTATAATTACTTAATCTTATACTTTAATATGAAGAGGTATCTAAATATGTATGAACTACCAATAAGCTCTCTTAGAGGTGTATAAATATATTAAGTATACGCAATCAAAGTTCAAGTTTCAATTCCAATACTTTAATGGATATTCCCTTCAAGGTACTAAGATTACTTAATCTTATACTTATACCTTTAGAAAAATAATTCATTTTGAAGTTAAAATAACTTATTGAAGCAATATGAACAGGTAACTAAATATATATTAAGTACCAATAAGCTCTCTTAGAGGTGTATACATATATTAAGTATACGCAATCAAAGTTCAAATTTCACTTCCCACACTTTAATAGATATTCCCTTCAAGGTACTAAGATTACTTAATCATTATACTTAGGCTACATTCAACTGGCAAACTAATTATTTAACACGCAATTCGTAGTTAGTAAACCAAAAAAGTATGCTATTGAATACGTCGTAGATTAATCAGGAAATCGAACATTCGAAACATGAACTTGATATGAATTCCGACTTTTTTTTTACACACATCTCCCCTCACGCTTGGCACGTAAAACTTTGTTCAGGCCACTGCGCTCGCCAATGTGATGCACAGGATAAACAGCTGGCAGGCTGGCAGGCTGGCAGGCTCCTGCCATCTGGCAACTTTACACCACACACACGGGCCACTATTTGTTAAAGTCTGCCCTCGTGTATGTGGGTGTTGATACAGCGGTCGTGTGGCACACACACATGGTACTATGATTTATTCAGAAAACAAAGAACTCTCTTCCCCCTTTCACTTGTCGCTCATTGTTTAACAATAAATGTAGGTCAAAGTGCATGAGTAGGAAGTAACAGAAGAAACAAAAGCAGAAGTGGGGCAAGCGTGGCAAGCTTGGGTTAAGCGATTGCCCATTTTCCGCATTTTCCGCATTTTTATGATTTGTCGAAATAAATTTAAAAATAATTCACTTCAAAATTGGACATTGATGGGCCATGACATTTGATGTTAAGTTGTCATTGAATAATGATTTTTATTCGAGTGTCTAATAAACGATTAATCATATTAAGTAGCTAATCGTGTTCTCTATTCAAATGTTTGTTGAGAGGCCTTTGGAAGAGTTTAAAATTGAATTATGAGTTTACTTAATAACAAGTTGTAATGAAAAGGGAAATAGGTTAAAGTTTGTGTTAGTTTGAAACGTTGTTTAACTATAGGTTAAAATGGAAGGAATGTTTAACCATCAGTTAAAATAGAACGAAAGTTTAACCATCCGTTAATATGAGACAAATGTTTAACCATCGGTTAAAATGAGACAAATGATTAACAATCGATTAAAATTGAACTAATGTTTAACCATCGGTTAAAATGGGATAAATGTTTAACCATTGGTTAAAATGAAACGAATGTTTAACCATCCGTTAATATCCGAGACAAATGTTTAAGCATCGGCTAAAATGGAACGTATGTTTAACTATCGGTTAAACTGGAACGAATGTTTAACCATCGATTAAAATGGAACGAAAGTTTAACCATCGGTTCAAATGAGACAAATGTTTAACCATCGGTTTATATAGGACAAATGTTTAACCATCGGTTAAAATGAGACAAATGATTAACCATCGATTAAAATTGAACTAATGTTTAACCATCGGTTAAAATGGGATAAATGTTTAACAATCGGTTAAAATGAGACAAATGTTTAACAATCGGTTAAAATGAGACAAATGTTTAACCTTGGGTTAAAATGGAACGAATGTTTAACCATCTGTTAAAATGAGACAAATGTTTAACCTTGGGTTAAAATGGAACGAATGTTTAACCATCGGTTAAAATGGAAAACGAATGTTTAACCATCGGATAACATGAGACAAATGTTTAACCATCGGTTAAAATGAGACAAATGTTTAATGGAGTGAATGTTAAACCATCAGTTAAAATGGAACGAATGTTTTTATGATCAAAATGGTTCATTTCTAACATAAAATTTGACAAAAGGTATTAATATAAGTTGAAACTAAATTTCTCTCTCAGTAGACAACTAGATAACTTTTAACTTAAGGGTTAAATTGTTGCAAATGTAACTATAATACAATGTAACAATCTGGCAGCTCTATGAATATAATGTAACGATCTGGCACCTCTGATCGTATGTCAAAGTTAATTTCATCATAGCATGTAATACTTCACTCCGTTTTAGACCGCAAAATAAGTCGCGTCATTGTTCTAATAAAAATCAAACACAAACTGCAGTGCATTGTCTTCTTACTTACTAACGCTGAAAAACTCACTAGTAAGGAAATTACAACATAAATGTAATAAAAACGTTGAACATTTCACAAAAACTGACTTGCAAACATATATTTTTCCTTTCATAATAAAACAATCATATAAGTATGTATGTTTTTCTTAAGTATTTGCATACAATTCATCTTGTTGGCTGTGGCATTCAGTTGGTTGAAACACCAAAACAAAAGATTCAACTTGTATGCATTTTGCTAGTAAGTCAAAATGCAACAGTTATTACTTCTATATATATAGTTTGTCTATATATAGTGTTTACTGACATTGTGAGGATCCTTTTCAGCAGATTTTTATCAAATGGCATCAGTACTCATAAAAAAACCTTTGACCTTTGTGACTAAGGGAAAAAGAGAAAGCTGTGGACCCAAAAATGGCAACCAAAAATACGCTTCACCTTGTTTCACACTAACGTTTACCAAAACGCACACACACACACACATTCAGTGGGTAAATATTTGCAAACGTTAATGACGCGCTCGACAGGCAGCATTTCACACACACACACGCACATGCATTGACATCCTTACACAGTGAGAAAAGCAGATGGTGAAAAGTAGGTACTTAAGCTTAGACTGATTCTGAATTTTTTCTTAGTTTGAAGTTTCTAAAGTCGAGAGTTTAAATCTTCATTAAGTTCGCTTAAAGCTGTTTAAGCTTTGTAATATTTAAATATTTTGGATCTCAAAAATAAGTTTCAAACTCATTTTAAGACATATCTGAATTTTCTAGGTTTGAAATTACTAAAGTCGAAAGTTTAAATCTTCATTAAGTGAGCTTAAAGCTGTGTACTATTTAAATATTTTTCTCAAAAATAAATTTCAAACTCATTTTAAGACATATCTGAATTTTCTAGGTTTGAAATTACTAAAGTCGAAAGTTTAAATCTTCATTAAGTGAGCTTAAAGCTGTTTAAGCTTTGTAATATTTTAATATTTTGGTGTTTAAGAGCTCAAACATAAATTTCAAACATATTTTAAGACATATTCAACACACATAGTATTTAAGTATATATAAAGGGTGTTTTTTTAGATGTATAGAACTTGAAGTTGGCAACACTTTTTTAACTGGCGCCCATTTCGTCAGCTGTTAAGTGATTTATGTTTAGTTTGGTTTGGCATTTCAACATGAATAGACTAACGCCTGAACAAAGCTTCCAAATTGTGCAAATTTATTCTGAAAATATATATATATAATAAATTTATAAAAGTCAATTTTTAAATTGAGAAAAACAAAAATTAAAATCTTAAAATAATATTTCAAAGAACTTTCAAGTAAATATAATAAATTTAAAAAAGTAAATTTTTAAAATGAGAAAAAAAATTTAAAATCTTAATATAATATTTCTAAGAACTTTGCAGTTTTAAAAATCAAGAAAACATAAACTTTTGAAATCAAAATATTTTATTTTTTTTTAAATTGTTTTTTAAAATTGTTACTTGATTTTTGATATGTAAAGCTTGATCCAATAAACATTTTGTTGATTTAAAGTTTGAAATTTGCTTATTTGAGTTGCGTATACTTGATGGGTATGCTTGATGCGTATACTTGATGTGTGAACTTAATGCGTATACTGGTTGCGTATACTTGATGCGTATACTTGATGCGTATACTTAATGCGTATACTTGATGGGTATACTTAATGCGTTTACTTGATGCGTATACTTGATGGGTATGCTTGATGCGTATACTTGATGCGTATACTTGATGGATATGCTTGATGCGTATACTTGATGCGTATACTTGATGGGTATGCTTGATGCGTATACTTGATGAGTATACTTGATGCGTATACTTGATGCAAAGTCAACCAACTTTCAAGTCAGTAGAACTTTTCTCTCAGTGCACAGCAAAACACACACACTGAATGACAGACAGAGAGAAAGACTGGTTGGCTGGTTGGCTGGTTGGATGCAAAAAAAAAAAGAAAGAAATATCTAGAAACGAAAACCATAATCAACTGGTTGCACCTTAGAGAGCCAAGCGAGTCAGCAGCTGGATGGGTTTTTGGGTAGCTCGCTTTGTCGGTTTGTCAGCTCGATTGCAGACTGTGCCCAAACCAAACTTTGCATAGTATTAAAAGGCATTCATTAAATGCCGCCCTGGGCGGCAAATTATGGCCAACAGCTAGCCAGGCCAGTCGAGGCCACAGCAGCTCAATGAAATCGCAAATTTCCCAGAAGCAGCGCTCATAACGATGCTAATGCACAGAGTCTAGGTGGCTGAATTGGGTTGTGTCCTTGTTCAATCGACTCGAAGCTGAGAGAGGTATTTACTTTACTAAATGTTCGAGCATGTTGCCTCGAGTTGCAGCAAACAAAACAGTTGTGAAGCAAAGGGGGTGTTGGCCAAGTTTGTTTGGCATTTCATTAAACATTTGCTGCAACACCGGAAATTGCTAAACGTGAAGCACAAACACATGTTGTGGAGTGTGTGTGTGGAAGTTGAAACAGCTAGAACATATCCTGCTTTTAGCTTGAAAGTGAAGGTGTACTTAACTTGATTCGTAGATATCTTTGTAGACTCTTCAAAAATAAAGCTTAGCCTTTAAGTTCGTCTTTCAAGTATTGAATTAAAGTTTACTTAAAGTATTCCCAGTTTATTGAACTCCTTTCTTGATTTATAATTTTATCTTCAAAAATGAAGCTTAGCCTTTAAGTTCGTCTTTCAAGTATTGAATTAAAGTTTATTTTAAGTATTTCCAGTTTATTTAACTCCTTTCTTGATTTATAATTATATCTTCAAAAATAAAGCTTAGCCTTTAAGTTCGTCTTTCAAGCACTGAATTAAAGTTTACTTAAAGTATTTCTAGTTTATTTAACTCCTTTCTTGATTTATATTTTCATCTTCAAAAATAAAGCTTAGCCTTTAAGTTCGTCTTTCAAGCATTGAATTAAAGTTTACTTAAAGTATTTCCAGTTTATTTAACTCCTTTCTTGATTTATATTTTCATCTTCAAAAATGAAGCTTAGCCTTTAAGTTCGTCTTTCAAGTATTGAATTCAAGTTTACTTAAAGTATTCCCATTTATTTATTATTTATTTGTTTATTCAACTCCTTTCTTGGTTGTTTGAATTATTTTATTACTTGACATTAAGTGCTTTAACTTTTAATTTACAAAATGAAGTTGACTTTCAAATTGTAAGTTGAACAAATTTTTGCTTTTCCAGGAGGAACCCTTCCTTTAGTTGCTAGCTCTCTAGGGAGCTTAACTACTTATACAGGACTAGATTAAGTTAATTATTCTTCTGTCCGATCAAGAGCATATATATATATATATATATATATGGATTCACACCTCTCGCACACATCGACCTCGCTTTAAACCGATTTGCATGAGCATTTAAAATATTGAAAGACCTTTCGGTCAGTCAGTCAATCTTGCAACCTATGAACCGAGTACCCTTAACTACCTACCCTTCACACCCAACCCTCCCCCCGCACAGTTCAACGGAGCGGTTAACGTCACAGTTTCAGCGAAGCGGCATTTAAGCTTTGTGGCTCAACAATTGTTGAAGCGTAATTAATGCGATTTGGTTATGTATCCATCGATTGCCAGCATGCACGCTTTAACCCTTCCCCCTCCCACCACCTCTCGCCCTTCTGTGTTACTATTAACTAGAAGTTGTTGTTGTTGTTGTTGTTATAGGTCCTGCATGCTGCGGCTCCGTTGGCCAATTGGCTTTTGTGCTGGATCTAAATGCCGCTCGTTTCTAAAAATGGCCAGCCAATAAGCCGTTTATTGTTTTTGTGTTTTTGCTTGTCAGCCTTGTTTATTGTCTGTACTGTGTGTGTGTGTGTGTGTGTGTTCGTGTGTGTGTGTGTGTGTGTGTGTGTTGTGTGTGTGTGTTAAAGCTTCTGTAAACTCTTAACTAGCTTCATTTAAGTGTTCGAAATATGATTTGAAAAGTGGAAAACTTTCACTGCAATCATTTTTGTTATTTACTCGCGATTTTTATATTCATTTTAAGTCTATTAACTGTTAACATATATAATTTGTTTAAGCTGTTAATGGTTACTACTTACTTATCGATTTTTATCGATATTTATATAAAAGTTATGTTATCGTTAAAATGAAATAATCTTTACAAAGCTTCTTAAACCTTATGATAATATTTTTTGATAGTAATTTTGTAATACCACACAATATGTTATCGATTTTTATCGATAGTAATATAAAAGTAATTATATCGATAAAATCAAACAATTAAAGCTTTTGATAATATTTTTATATGGTAATTTTGTAATACCACAAAATATGTTATCGATTTTTATCGATAGTTATATAAAAGTAATGTTATCGTCAAAATGATACGTTCTTAAAGCTTATGATAATATTTTTTTTTAGTTTTTTCCACTTTTCTCTTCCGCATGTTTCTTAGAACACATTTTTAAACATTTTCAATGGTTATACTATTAAAACAAATAGGATCTGGAAGTGCTGGAAGTAGAAAATAACTTTTTTTAACGAATGGCGCAAAAATATTTGCTTTGACAACAATGTTAATGGTCTGAATATTTTTTACTTTAGTTTAGAGCAACATTTGATCACAAATAGCGAAATTCGCCTACTTAGAAACAGTTGGAACTTGATACATTTCCATAAATATTTAATAATTGAATAATTTTACAAGTATTTCTCAGTTCACACAGACGAATGGAGTCGAGTTGGGGCAGGTTCAACGACTGAAGACACATCAATCATTGGCCAACGATTCATCAAGGCAATTTTGAAGCTTTCAATTTGGCAAATTGTTTGAGGTGTTGTTAAGAACGACCGAAATGCCATCACCTCAACTATCTATGTGTGTTTGTAGTGGAGTGTTATATAATTAGGTGAAACACCCGCAAAGTCCCAACCCCGCCAAAGTCTCGCCCCTCCGGACTCATTAGTGTACGTCAACTATATGCTTAACTTATGCCCGGAACATAATAGAGAAACAACTTTCTCCCTCTTGCTCTCTCTCTCTCCCTCTCTCTATCTCTCTCTCTATCTGCCTCTCCCTCCTGCTCTCCCTGTCTCTCACACATGTTTTGAACATTAAGCTAGACAGCTGTATATATAGTAGATATAATATGCTGATAAGTATACGCACTTACGCAACTTTTGTATCAATTTGTCATTTGGGGTCTGAGTTAGTCCTTACCAAGGACCCCCCTGCATGTGTATGTGCATGTGTATGTGTGTGTGTTTTGTTACATTTTTATGCACAACTTTTTATTAATTTTTATTCCGCAGGCTTTTCTGAAATTTCAATTTCGAACGACTCCCTCCGCAAACTCATAAATCAAAATGTCCGCAAAAGCCGCCCAAAAATGAATGAAAAAATTGGCTGACAAGAGGAAGAGAGAGCAAAAAGCGCAAAAGTGTGCCCAGTGTAGTCCAAAAAAGTGGTCGGGCATTTGGGTGTGTGGCTGATGGCGCCTGTGTGACCGTACAATTAAGGCAATAGGTTTAAAAGCGATTCCGAAAATCGAATTCCGAGTGCTGAGTGCTTAATTCTGCATCCCAGCAATGTCATTGCGAGTGATTAAACAAACATAAAGAGAATTTAAAAGCCTGCCGCACACAAAGTGCATGCAAAGTGGAGACGAATATATTTTCGCTATGTCTGTGTGTGGGTGTGGGTGAAAGGGTGTGGGTGTGTGTGTGAGTGAAAGGGTTGTGGTGGGATGATGGTTGACGAGGGAATTCGGTAAGTGAAAAGAGGAACACAAAAAAAAACAAGTAAGAAGGATGTAGTAGAGAAATGCCGACTAGACGATACCCTAAACCACAAACTTTACGCATACAGTCAGTGCTTGTAAGTATGTGTGTGTGTATGCGTATACTTAATACTTGACTTAACTTCAATTCTCCATAACTCCGGTGTTTTTCAACCGATTTCAATAAAAATTTCACACATTGTCATTATTTCGTCTAATGTTTCAAACGTCATCTCAAAGTTTTCCAAATTCAAGATTTTTTTGTTATCGATAACATGTGTATATCGGAAACGGAAAGAGTTATCGAAAATTCGAAAACAAACTTGTACTGCCAAGGGATTAGGTACTATGGCTATATCGACTATATCGATAATTCAAGATTTTGTTGTTATCGATAACATGTGTATATCGGAAACGGGAAGAGTTATCGAAAATTTAAAACAAACTTGTACTGCCTAGGGATTAGGTGAGCTTATGTACCAAATCTGGAGTCTCTAGCTCATTCATACATAACAGACGGACATATCGATATGTATATCGACTATATCGACTCGGCTGTTGATGCTGATCAAGAATATATATACTTTATGGGATCGGAGATGCTTCCTTCTGCCTGTTACATACTTTTGCACAAAACCATTATACCCTTTCTACCCATTTTCAATGGGTTAAGGGTATAAAAAAAGATGTACAAGTATTTGCAGACTACACTGAAGGAAAGAAGTTGTTTTACTTGAATATTAATTTAAGGAAAAAGGAATATGAAAATGTAATTGAGAACTGAACAAAAATCCAGATATAAAATCCCAATCAAATTGCTCAAATTAACAGATTAAATCTATAAAATGGTAGAAGAAAATGGAATTCCATTGAGGATGAAATGAAATAAAGTCCTTTAAGTTTTCGTACTTCACATAAAAATACTAATTGGTAGTAAATTATTAAAATACGCCATAAAAATAGTTGAATCCCCTTAAAATACAGATTTTACTGTGCCAGTGTTGGTTAACTTTCTGGCTCGCTTAACAAATACGAGAAATACGCACACGCAACTTGGCAGATTACTTGCGGATATGGAAAGCATCAATCTTTAAATGTCACCGATAACACGAGCCACACACACTCACACACACACACACACACACACACACACACATACATACAGGGACAACAAACACCCCCATTTGATGGGATCCATGTCATAAATTCACGTCAGCTTAAAAGGAAATGTATAAAAGCGTGGCTGACGAGTCGACAGCCCCTTTAAAAAGTCGTTTAGCCAGCGAACTGAATTTCATGCACCGCAAAGCTTGATGCATATTAAAACACAAAATATTAAAATGAAATTTCGAGACAGCGCTGTGTCATTAATAATACGTGTGTGTGTGTGTGTGAGGGATAAATGGAAATGTATTACTTACTAATTAATATGTTGAAAGCACGTTTGTGGAACGTTGCAAATGTTATCCAATACTCAAGAAGAGCAGCAGGGAAACAGACAAAGCGAAAAGCCAAGTGGAGAGAGAAGTAAAGGATATGGGATAAAGGACGCGGAACTGCAGCAAGAAGTTGATCCTTGTGGTGAAGCCAAAAAGTTAATATAAAGGCGAAGCGGTAACAAGTGGATATGCCAAGGAATCAAGCGAAACCAAAGCAACAAGTCAAAAGCAGAAGTAAAGAAAAGTGCAAAGTAATCGAAGTACATAAAGCGAGTAGAGTAGCTTAAGTAAGTGATTTGCAATAACAACTTGCTTGCCACAATCAATGCAAAATGAATGATGAATAATTGAAAATGTTATTTGCATATTACAACAAGTAAGAAGGCTCTAGTAGAGAAAAGCCGACTAGACTATACCCTGAACACTATACTTAACGCATAGTAAAGTAGTGCATACTTTCTTAACTTCAATACTCCATATCTCCAGTGTTTCTCAACCGATTTCAATACAATTTTCACAGATTGTCATTATATCGTCTAATCTTTCAAACTGCATCAAAAAGTTTTCTAAATACAAGATTTTGTTGTTATCGATCACATATGTATATCGGAAACGGGAAGAGTTATCGAAAATTTGAAAACAAACTTGTACAGCCTAGGGATTAGGCACTATGGCTATATCGACTATATCGATAATTCAAGATTTTGTTGTTATCGATCACATGTGTATATCGGAAACGGGAAGAGTTATCGAAAATTTGAAACAAACTTGTACTGCTTAGGGATTAGGGACTATGGCTATATCGACTATATTGATAATTCAAGATTTTGTTCTTATCGATCACATGTGTATATCGGAAACGGAAAGAGTTATCGAAAATTCGAAAACAAACTTGTACTGCTCGGGGATTAGGGACTATGGCTATATTGACTATATCGATAATTCAAGATTTTGTTGTTATCGATAACATGTGTATATCGGAAACGGGAAGAGTTATCGAAATTTTGAATTAAACTTGTACTGCGCGGGGATTAGGCGAACTTATGTACCAAATCTGATGTCTCTAGCTCATTCATACATACAGACGCACATATCGATATATTAATCGACTATCGATTGACTCCACTGTTGATGCTGACCAAGAATATATATACTTTATGGGGTCGGAGATGCTTCCTTCTGCCTGTTACATACTTTTGCACAAAACCATTATACCCTTTTTACAGGTTCAGGGTATAAAAGGATATGAATTGGAAATATTAATTAACAATTTAACTGGCAAACATGTTGACTGAATGTTGACCGATATGATGGCCAAATGATTATCCAATTAGTGAACAAGCACAGAGAGAGAAAGAGAGAGAGTGAGAGAGAGAAAGGGAGAGGGAGAGAAAGAGAGAGAGGGAGAGAGAGAGAGGGAGAGAGAGAGAGGGAGGCAGAAAGATGCTGCATTTGGAGTGAGTGCAACATTTCCACGCATTCCCTTCACCAAATGCTCCCTCTACTTCTCTCAATTGTTTTGTGCTATGCAATAAAAATGTAAATTCATTCAGAAAGAGAGAGAGAGAGAGAGTGAGAGAGAGAGAGAGTGTCGATTGTGACGGCCAGACAGACATTGCATACAACACTAATGATTAAATCGATATCTGTTGCTTCGCCTCGCAGCTGTATCTATTGCTTGTGCATAGCCTGTATCCTGTATCTGTATCTGTGTATCTCTAACTTACATTGTTGTCTGGGCGTAGTTATCCTTCTCAGGGATAATCTACCATTTTTGTGCCCCTCTCCGACGCCCTGGCTGTGTCCCCGTGATTGTGGCCTCGATAGCTTGGCCATTTGTCTGAATTGTCAATCTTTAAGTT
Source organism: Scaptomyza reducta (assembly GCA_035044485.1). NCBI lineage: Eukaryota > Metazoa > Arthropoda > Insecta > Diptera > Drosophilidae > Scaptomyza > Scaptomyza reducta. Next base: position 32,768 of record JAWNNV010000176.1, on the reverse strand, counting down.
GCGTCTGATCAATGTCCTGTAATTTGTTAGACACGCAAATTTCTTTGTCCCTTTTTGGCCTGAAGCCTAATAAGCCAAATAAACAATGGGCAAACACCAAAAGCACAAAACATCACGCTCAACAGCAACAGAATCAATAAGTCTGCAAAACCACATAAAAGAAACCACTTTGTGGTGCATTACGCATACGCCGCGTATGGTTACGCATTTGAATAATTTAAAAAACATGCAAATTGTGAGGTTTGAGTCTCGGAGTCCTTTTGAAGGATGCCTTACACTCATGTGTGGAAAAAAAGATTCACCCGCCAGCTCGGTGACAATTTGATTATCTCATGTCAAAAAATGTCAAACATTTGTGTCCTTTTGGTTAGTTTTTCATTTATGAATTTTACATGCGTCAAATCAACAGATGTGGCATGCGGAAGCAAAAACAGGACAGCTGTTTGCGAGAGAGTTCGACTAGCAGCTACGCTGTAATACCACAAAATGTGTTATCGATTTTTATCGATAGTAATATAAAAGTAATTATATCGATAAAATCAAACAATCTTTACTTTCTTAAAGCTTTTGATAATATTTTTTATAGTAATTTTTTAGTACCACAAAATATGTTATCGATTTTTATCGGCAGTAATATAAAAGCAATGTTATCGTTAAAATCAAATAATAAATTTTCTTTTCTTAAAGCTTATGATATTTTTTTATATTAAATTTGTAATACCACAAAATATGTTATCGATTTTTATCGATAGCATCAAATGGCATCAAATCAACAGATGTGGCGGAAGCAAAAACAAGACAGCTGTTTGCGAGAGAGTTTGACTAGCAGCTACCCTGTAATACCACAAAATATGTTATCGATTTTTATCGATAGTAATATAAAAGTAATTATATCGACAAAATCAAACAATCTTTACTTTCTTAAAGCTTTTGATAATATTTTTTATAGTAATTTTGTAATACCACAAAATATGTTATCGATTTTTATCGATAGTTATATAAAAGCAATGTTATCGATAAAATCAAATAATAATTTTTCTTTTCTTAAAGCTTATGATAATATTATTTTATAGTAATTTTGTAATACCACAAAATATGTTATCGATTTTTATCGATAGTTAAATAAAAGTCATGTTATCGTTAAAATCAAATAATAATTTTTCTTTTCTTAAAGCTTATGATAATATTTTTTATAGTAATTTTGTAATACCACAAAATATGCTATCGATTTTTATCGATAGTTGTATAAAAGTAATGTTATCGATCAAATAAAATAATCTTTACGTTCTTGAAGCTTATGATAATATATTTTTAGAGGTTTTTTCCACTTTTCTCTTCCGCATGTTTATAATAAAACATTTTTAAATATTTTCAATGGGTATACTATTAAAATAAATAAGATCGGGAAGTGCTGGAAGCAGAAAAAAACTTTTTTTTAACGAATTGCGCAAAAATATTTGCTTTGACAACAATGCGACATTTTAATATTGAAAATTGTATATTTGCCGCGGGCGACGCGGCGTATGCGCAACTTTCGCTGAATGAAACTGAGCTAAACAATAATTTGTAGTAAAAAAAAGTCAAATAATTGAAATGCCAAAAAGAGAATAAACAAAGAGAGAAATGAACTTGTTTGCATATTAAAATAAATGTGAGTTAATGAAAATTGTTTGCTTTAAGCTCAACAAATTTGCATTGGTATTAAAGTACGAATAATATTGACAAACATATAACTAAATATTGATAAAAGTCAAACAAGCGAACTTTTTGCAAAATCCATTGTAATAATGTGTTAATAATGCAAATTGTTTACCAATTTATCTAATTTGTTTATTGCTGCAGTTGAGTTGTTTGAACTAGTAATTCGATATGCATTATGCTTAAAATATTGCGCATACGCCGCGTAATACCTCAGCGTGCATATTGGGCGTAATCCGATTTGTGGCATTGTTTCAACAAATAACGAAATTTTCCAACCACAAATTGTTAACATAAGCGCACAATAAGCTAATCAAGCAATGAACAATGGCGCCGCATAACGGTATTTCGCATATGCTGCAACGCTTTTGATATGCGAATGTTTGAGAGTCCTTTGCACTCGCTACGTTTACTCGAATCAAAGCTGGAAAATTAATGACTTTGAATTCATAACACACACCCCCGCTATTTCTTGCAGTGTACATGTAGCATGTGTTTTGTTTATACATTCTGAATATAAAATTTATATTATAAATATATGCACACAAATAATAAATAAAACGAAATATGGCCATATTTAGATGGCTTTTCATATTCGATCATTTAAAATTCAAATTTTTAAATTAAACATATATAAATTTCACGTTCAACAATATATTTTTATTACACTTACTTTATATAATATATATTATCACACATTTATATAATTATTTTATTTCATATTATAGAAATAAACAATTTTATTTTGACAACTAAATTGATATTTTAATCAATTTTAATATTTGAGATATATATAAGTATATAAAATAAAACACATGTACAATACATTATGCACTATGTTATTATTATGACAATCTATATAATATTCGACGACATACTCATTATTTATAAAATGCAAAATATTCACATCTCACAAAACAATTTTCCATCGGTGACATTTAAAAAAAAAAATGGATTTAACGCTAAATGGAAATCTATTATAATATATTGAGAAATATATATATATCAGAAATAATATACCTAACAATATATCTCGGCAAATTCCACAATTATCTATTTAATGCTGTCGCAGCCAAACTTATATTATTAATAATATAATACAATAACGACATATTTTTGATTATTATATATTTTCACATATAATAGGCAAGCACACACTGCTTACCATATAAAGGTTTTTGAACACAAAGTCTGCAAAACGGGGACAAGTACAAAGTTCGCTTTGGCATCTAATCGGATTTCACATTAATTAAGCATTAATTACATGCACACTGGATGCCATTCAATCGCGTTTCATAATGAGCTCACAAATTAAATAAATAAATTAAGCCTCGTGAGTGAATAAATGTGTGTAAAGGTATCCCTGTGTGTGTGTGTGTAAAGGTATCCCTGTGTGTGTGTGTGTGTAGAGGTATCTGTGTGTGTGTAATTAACGAAAATTAAGTCATACTATGACTGCTTCAGAAGCCGCAAAACATTAAAGCCGCAAGGCATACAAACAACAGAGCCAAAAAGTATTTGTCTGCGTTTTTCGCAGGATTAACTTTGTGACTTTTTGTACTTATTTTGGATATACTTAAGTTGTTAAGCATTGCCAAATTAAGTTTTACAACTCGACAACTCAGCTAAGTGGCAATCAAATGTGAGAGCGAGCTGAGCCCAGTCAGACTACAGTTCAGACTCAGGCGTATGCCTTATAAATAAACCTTATGTAACAGTTTGCTAAAGCTGTTTGTGGATTAAGTTACGCGCCGCATCGATAAGTGTTAAAAGTTAATTGATATTAATTGATATTGCTGGAAAAAAGTGTCAAATTAAAAATGATTAAATCGATTTTTACAACTTTTTATCACAACGATATATTTATAGCGGGATTTTAGCTCTACTTTGTATCTCTCTCTATGTCTTTCTTTCTCTCTCCCTTTCTCTCTCTATATCTCTCTCTCTGTCTCTAGCTTTCTCTCTCCCTTTCTATTACCCTTTCTCTGTCTCTGTCTCTGTCTCCTTCTCTCTCTCGCTTTCTTTCTCTTTCTCTGTCTCTGTCTCTGTCTCTGTCTCTGTCTCTGTCTCTGTCTCTGTCTCTGTATCTGTCTCTCTTTCTTCCTCTCTCCCTTTCTCTTTCCCTTTCTCTTTCCCTTTCCCTTTCTCTTTCTCTGTCTCTCTTTCTTTCTCTCTCCCTTTCTCTTTCCCTTTTTCTTTCTCTGTCTCTGTCTCAGTCTCCTTCTCTCTCTCTCTTTCTTTCTCTGTCTCTGTCTTTCTCTTTCTTTCTCTCTCCCTTTCTCTCTCTATATCTCTCACTCTGTCTCTAGCTTTCTCTCTCCCTTTCTCTCTCCCTTTCTATTTCCCTTTCTATTTCCCTTTATCTGTCTCTGTCTCTGTCTCTGTCTCTGTCTCTGTCTCTGTCTCTGTCTCTGTCTCTGTCTCTGTCTCTGTCTCTGTCTCTGTCTCTGTCTCTGTCTCTGTCTCTGTCTCTGTCTCTGTCTCTGTCTCTGTCTCTGTCTCTGTCTCTGTCTCTGTCTCTGTCTCTGTCTCTGTCTCTGTCTCTGTCTCTGTCTCTGTCTCTGTCTCTGTCTCTGTCTCTGTCTCTGTCTCTGTCTCTGTCTCTGTCTCTGTCTCTGTCTCTGTCTCTGTCTCTGTCTCTGTCTCTGTCTCTGTCTCTGTCTCTGTCTCTGTCTCTGTCTCTGTATCTGTCTCTCTTTCTTCCTCTCTCCCTTTCTCTTTCCCTTTCTCTTTCCCTTTCCCTTTCTCTTTCTCTGTCTCTCTTTCTTTCTCTCTCCCTTTCTCTTTCCCTTTTTCTTTCTCTGTCTCTGTCTCAGTCTCCTTCTCTCTCTCTCTTTCTTTCTCTGTCTCTGTCTTTCTCTTTCTTTCTCTCTCCCTTTCTCTCTCTATATCTCTCACTCTGTCTCTAGCTTTCTCTCTCCCTTTCTCTCTCCCTTTCTATTTCCCTTTCTATTTCCCTTTATCTGTCTCTGTCTCTGTCTCTGTCTCTGTCTCTGTCTCTGTCTCTGTCTCTGTCTCTGTCTCTGTCTCTGTCTCTGTCTCTGTCTCTGTCTCTGTCTCTGTCTCTGTCTCTGTCTCTGTCTCTGTCTCTGTCTCTGTCTCTGTCTCTGTCTCTGTCTCTGTCTCTGTCTCTGTCTCTGTCTCTGTCTCTGTCTCTGTCTCTGTCTCTGTCTCTGTCTCTGTCTCTGTCTCTGTCTCTGTCTCTGTCTCTGTCTCTGTCTCTGTCTCTGTCTCTGTCTCTGTCTCTGTCTCTGTCTCTGTCTCTGTCTCTGTCTCTGTCTCTGTCTCTGTCTCTGTCTCTGTCTCTGTCTCTGTCTCTGTATCTGTCTCTGTATCTGTATCTGTCTCTCTTTCTTTCTCTCTCCCTTTCTCTTTCCCTTTCTCTTTCCCTTTATCTTTCTCTTTCTCTGTCTCTGTCTCTCTCTCTCCTTCTATGTCTCTGTCTCTTTCTCTCTGTCTCTATCTCTCACTCTCTCTCTTTCTTTCTCTTTCTCTGTCTCTGGCTCTCTCTTTCTTTCTTTCTCTCTCTCTCTGTCTCTATCTTTCTCTGTCTATGTATTTTTTCCTCTCTCTCTCTATATATTTCTTACTTACTCTCTTCGTAACACTTTCAACTTTTATTAACTCAAAATTTATATGCTATCGATTTAATTTGTACATCGAAACGACAGAGTTATCGTTAATTTTCAATTATCGAGTTATCGACAATTTTCGAATTTCGAGTTATCGATAATTTTCAATAAACGAGTTATCGATCATTTTCAATTATAAAGTTATCGATAATTTTCGATTATCGAGTTATCGATAATTTTAAATTATAGAGTTATCGATAATTTTCAATAAGCGAGTTATCGATCATTTTCAATTATCGAGTTATCGATAATTTTCAATTATAGAGTTATCGATCATTTTCAATAAGCGAGTTATCGATCATTTTCAATTATCGAGTTATCGATAATTTTCAATTATAGAGCTATCGATAATTTTCAATAAGCGAGTTATCGATCATTTTCAATTATCGAGTTATCGATCAATTTCGATTATCGAGTTATCGATAATTTGAAATAAACTTGTTCTGCTCATAATCAGAGGGAACTTATATGAAGCTTATTCAGATTCTTAACTATCTAGCTCTTATAGTATATATAGCTATAAATAAATATTTGTATTAATATCACAACTATAAATTTGTTTTGATATCACAACTATAAAAATCCAAGAGAGAACTTATCTTTAATCTCAAATTCAACTTCATTCTACACTTTGTTGTCAAAAACATACTCAAGAAATTGAATTAAAACTAAATGTATACAAAAAGTTGTTGGCCAAACTTTAGTTAACTATAATTATGTACTTTTCTGACATGAACTTTAATATGATTTAAAAACTTTTCAAACATTGCTGAAGTAGCCTGACCAAATAAATTAGACGTAAACTACAGTTATACTTGTTGCCCAAATAAAATATGCAAATTTTTGGAACTCAAACATGAAATAAAATGTTTCGGCATATTTACAAACATTATTATATGCATCTTTACCGAAAGTTATTAACCCATAAAGTTTGACTTAACTCAAAAAAAAATGTCTGCTAACTTTGCTAATAAAGTTGGTAATTTATTTGCCTTGATTTCAACTGAAAATTACATTTAAATTGCAATTCTTTTGGGTGAAAAATGCAAAAGCCCATAAAAGTAGGCAATGATTTTTTTTATGTCAAACCTTTTAAAGCACTAGGAGCATTAATGGAACTGAAACTCCAACGGTGGAAAAAGGCAATAATAGGTCAGGCCAAAAACCTTTTAAATGCACACGGAACAGACATTTACCAAAGAATATATATATATATATATATTTTTTACGAACAAATTGGATTGAAAGTGAAAAGTTTTTTCATAAGCTGGATTCAAAAACATTTTATGAGGAAGTTTTATAATATTTTTCCATGAAATGCATGCTGTTTTCTCACTGTGTAATTTTAAATGGGTGTAGCCATAAACTCTCTGCAAATATCTCGATAGAATGCAAACAATTTGCCAGCGGAAAGGAAAGGAACAAAAGTTTAACATAAAGAAAAAGTATAAATAAATGACAAGCATCAAATGCTTTTAATCACACTGAAAGAAAGAAAGCCACAGATGAGAATTAAAATATAAATGCGAAACATCAGAAAAAGGCAAAAAAGAAAGTAATTACTATGCAAATACAAAAGAAAAGAAGGAAAGCTACATTAAAATAATAATATCGAGGGCCATAACTTGCAACAAAACAATTGTTTCAAGGCAAATATGAATATTAATTATACTACACACACACACACACACACACACACACACACAGATATACACACTACACACATATAAAGTTTCTCAATGAATAATACACAAGACAATTAAAACTTTTCACTTGCCTTAAACACGTCCTGATTTTTGTTCACACACTAACACACACACACACAGAGACAGAAGCACGCACACTAATTGTTTGGTAAGTGTTGCGAAAGGACGAGAAATTAACATATCACAGCATGCATTCGAATTCACCGCCCCTCCACGCCCCACGCCTCGCGTCACAAAACCCCGCCAAAAAAAATAAAAGAAGATTTTAATCGCACGCGCGAAAAACGTTTTTCGTATCCCGTTTTTTTACGCTACAAAAGCCGGCGCGAAAGGACACAAGTTGCGACTATGGGAGCACGAGCGGCGAGACTGTGCCACGGCCAAAGGACATCTGCGTTATGTGCGGCCCAAACAACATTTTTATGTTTGCTAGCTGCCAGCTGCTCGGCAAAAACACGAATGAACAGTTCGGCTATTCGGTTGTGTGTTGGTGTGTGTGTGCGTGTGTGTTTGTGTGTGCGTGTGTGTGTGTGTGTCAGTATGTCAGTGTGTGCGGCAACTGTTGCTCTTTTTTCAAGTTTATTGGCTCACAAGTGTCAAGGGAAGTACGTATTAATGGCAACGTGTTGCAAAAGGCAGCAACAAATGTGCTCTACCAAAACAAATAGTAGTAGATGTGCAAAAATAGTAGTAGATGTTGCAAAAATAGTAGTAGATGTGCAAAAATAGTAGTAGATGTGCAAAAATAGTTATAGATGGCAAAAAATAGTTGTAGATGGAAAAAATAGTTGTAGATGGAAAAAAATAGTTGTAGATGGCTAAAATAGTAGTAGATGTGCAAAAATAGTTATAGATGGAAAAAAATAGTTGTAGATGGAAAAAATAGTAGTAGATGGCAAAAGTAGTAGTAGATGTGCAAAAGTAGTAGTAGATGGCAAAAAATAGTTGTAGATGGCAAAAATAGTAGTATATCTTGCAAAAATAGTAGTAGATGTGCAAAAACAGTTGTAGATGGCAAAAAATAGTAGTAGATGGAAAAAATAGTAGTAGATGGAAAAAATAGTAGTAGATGGAAAAAATAGTAGTAGATGGCAAAAGTAGTTGTCGATGGCAAAACAAATAGTAGTAGATGTGCAAAAATAGTAGTAGATGGCAAAAGTAGTAGTAGATGGGTAAAATAGTTGTAGATGTGCAAAAACAGTTGTAGATGGCAAAAAAAATAGTAGTAGATGGCAAAAATAGTAGTATATCTTGCAAAAATAGTAGTAGATGGCACAAATAGTAGCAACTAACTGCACTAATGACCTCAAACTCAAAATAGAGTTGCCAGATAGTTCACTTATTAATAATGCAAATGGCTGCATAGAAGATTAAGGATCTTTTTCTTTTTCTATATTTATTTTTTATTTTTTTTATTATTTTATTAAAATTTTTTTTATATTATAACTTTTTTTATTATTTTCAATTTTATGAACTATTTTTTTATATTATAAATTTTTTATTATTATAAATTTTATTAACTATTTTATATTTCTTTTTCTATATTATTTTATTAACTATTTTTTTATATTATAAATTTTTTATTATTATAAATTTTATTAACTATTTTTTATTTCTTTTTCTATATTATTTTATTAACTTTTTTTTATATTATAAATTTTTTTTCTATTATAATAAATTTTATGAACTATTTTTTATTTCTTTTTCTATATTATTTAATATTAACTTTTTTTTTATATTATAAATTTTTTATTATTTTCAATTTTATTAACTATATTTTATATATATTCTAAATGATAATCTCCGCATCTACTGAACCGATTTCGAAACGCTATTCATCGGCTATATATATATATATATATATATATAACACTCATATATAAGTACTTCTCAAGTGTTTTCTAGTATTAACAAACAAATAAAACGAATTTGTTTGACATTCATCCAATAATTGGATCAGGCTTCAACTTAAGTACATAAATACTTATATTTCTAACTTTTTTGTTGCCCAAAAAAACTTGGCACCTGTTTTCCAGTGCTTTTTTTGTTGCTGACAGAAAGTCAAGGACCTTAACAGGACCTCAAACCCACAGCGGTTGCAGCAGCTTGGACCGGGACAGTCGTAAAAAAAAAACTGTGAACAGATGAAACTATGGCAACGAGCATATGTACACACACACACACACACACACACACACACACACACACACACACAAACACACACACACACACAGCTGTAGCTGCAGATAAATAATTTGTATAACCTGAACATTCAAAATGGGTAAAAAGGGTATAATGGTTTTGTGCAAAAGTATGCAACAGGCAGAAGGAAGCATCTCCGACCCCATAAAGTATATATATTCTTGATCAGCATCAACAGCGAAGTCAATCGATGGTCGATATATATATCGATATGTCCGCCTGTATGTGTGTAAGAGCTAGAGACTCCAGATTTGGTACATAAGCTCGCCTATTCCCTAGGCAGTACATGTTTGTTTTAAATTTTCGATAACTCTTCCCGTTTCCGATATACACATGTTATCGATAACAACAAAATCTTGAATTATCGATATGGTCGATATAGCCATAGTCCCTAATCCCTAGGCAGTACAAGTTTGTTTCAAATTTTCGATAACTCTTCCAGTTTCCGATATACACATGTTATCGATAACAACGAAATCTTGAATCATCGATATAGTCGATATAGCCATAGTCCCTAATCCCTAAGCAGTACAATTTTGTTTCGAATTTTCGATAACTCTTCCCGTTTGCGATATACACATGTTATCGATAACAACAAAATCTTGAATTATCGATATAGTCGATATAGCCATAGTCCCTAATCCCTAGGCAGTACAAGTTTGTTATAAATTTTCGATAACTCTTCCCGTTTGCGATATACACATGTTATCGATAACAACAAAATCTTGAATTTGTCAAACTTTTTGATGCAGTTTGAAACATTAGACGAAATAATTACAATCTGTGAAATTTTTTTAGAAATCGGTTGAGAAACATCGGAGATATGAAGCATTGAAGTTAAGTCAAGTATGCTTTACACACTCACACATACTTGCAAGCACTGACTGTATGCGTAAAGTATAGGGTTCAGGGTATCGTCTAGTCGGGTTTTCTCTACTAGATTCTTCTCACTTGTTTGTGCATGCAAATGGAGACGCTAAACCGTTTTTTGGTAGTAGAAACCTACTCCCAAGGGAGCTGTATGTCTGCTACCTATACCCTGCTCCTCCTGTCTGTGTGTTTGTGTGTGTGTGTTTGTGTGTGTGTGTGTGTGTGTGTGTGTGTGTTCGTGTGTTTTTATTCGCGCTTTGCAACTCAATAAGTTGTAATTTTCTTGGTGTTTTATGAAGAACGAAGACAAACGGGAAATTGAAGATGAAAGCAACACCGATAGCATTACAATAGACATGCACAGGACACACACACCCCCTCTACCCCCCTCTCCCCACCCCTCACCCCTTGCTCGATGGTGTGGAAAATGGGAAAAATGTGCAATGAGCGCACATATAATTGAATCTCAATGCAAAAGTTAACATTTCTGAAGTTAATAGGTTAAACAAAACATTTCGCATACCAAATCAGGCAACTTTATATATATATATATATATATATGTATATTCACGCGATTTGTATTGCTTCCACAGGCAGTTGCTTTTGATTGATTCAGCTTTTTGGATTTTTTTTGATTTTTAAACATTTTTTTTTGTTAACAATTTTTGTGGCTTTTGCTTAGCCATTGTTTTTTGTTGTTGTACAAAAGAAGGAATACAACGAAAAACGAGAAAAGAAACGCGACTTTTCCAACACTGTCGCGCACCACGTTGTTCACTCGGCAACAACAATCCAGGCACTGATTAAACTCAGCGGCCTACAAAGCGCAGCAGGTCCTGGTCTACACACAAACACACACGTACATACACACACACACACATACATACGCGTACATACATACACACACACGTACATACATACACACACGTACGTACATACGCGCGTACAGTAGCTGCACAACTCGCGTGTAGAAGCAACAACAATTTTTCGGAGCAGGTAACGTTAAAGCAGCGACGTCAGCAGCGGCTTTGTCTGGGCCGCATGAAGCAGAGCAGAGCAGAGCAGAGAGTGAGCAGAGCAGAGAGTGAGCAGAGCAGAGAGTGAGCAGAGCAGAGAGTGAGCAGAGCAGAGCAGAGAGCGGGCATAACTGTTGCTCCAAGCCGCGGCAGAGAGCGCAAAAATGAGAATGAGAGAGCGCGATAAAGAGAGCGCCGTCACTGTTGCTCCAAAGCGCGGCAGAGAGCGCACAAATGAGAGCGAGAGAGCGCCGTAACGGTAAGCTGTAATGGGAACAGTGTTGCCGTGCTGCTTGAACACTCCAAAAACTGTTGCGCCTGGGCTCGACTCAACTCGATTTTGGCACAATGTTCATTGTATTAAGCGTAAAAGCTTTGCGTGACATAGTTTTGTTTTTGGGTGAGCGTGTATGTGTGTGTGTGTGTGTGTGTGTGTGTGTGTGTGTTGTGTGTGTGTGTGTGTGTGTGTATGTGTGTGTGTGTGTGTTTTTGGTAAGCTTTTACGCCACAATGCTTTGTGTGCTCTGTGCCTGTGTGTGTGTGTGTGTGTGGGCGTTTGTTTATGTTTTCTTTAGGAGCATGTGCTTCTTACACACACACACACACACACACACACACACACACACACACACACACACACACACAAACACACAATAAGCACTTGGAAGCTGAAAAATGGCGTCGCTTGACCTCAGACTTGAAGCACCTTTATCTATCATAATGCGTCCGTGTGTGTGTGTGTGTGTGTGTGTGTTTGTGTTTGTGTTTGTGTGTGTGTGTGTGTGTGTGTGTGTGTTTGGGCGCCCTTTTGTTATTGTAGGCCACAAACAAATGAGTTAATTTCATGTTAGACCAAACACAAAGTAGGACTCATTTCTCACTCTTCTTCTTCTTCTCTCTCTCTCTCTCCCTCTCTCTCTCTCCCTCTCTCTCTCTCTCTCCCTCTCTCTCTCTCTTGTTTTCCATAATTGAATAAAAAATGGCAAACTCACTTAACTTTAAGCTTGAAGAGAACTGTTAAAAATATCCAAAAAATTAATAATCAAAAAAAAAGGACTCCATCCTGGAAATAATTAGCGTATTTTTGGCCTGGCCTACACTTCAACAACACTCCGACGAAAGCCAAGCCGAGAGCCATCAAATTCAAAAACAATTAATTCTGGCGAACTCAAAAGCTAAGTGAACAGTGTTACCAGACCACTCAAAAAATTAGTAGTAGAACTTAATACCTTTTGGGTTCAAGTGCAATTAAAAACAAGTAAGAAGAATCTACTAGAGAAAAGCCGACTAGAATATACCCTGAACCCTATACTTTACGCATACAGTCAGTGCTTGCAAGTATGTGTATGTGTGTGTGTGTGAGTATAGTGCATACTTGACTTAACTTCCATATTTCCTATCTCCGATGTTTCTCAACCGATTTCAATAAAATTTTCACAGATTGTCATTATTTCGTCTAATGTTTCAAACTGCATCACAAAGTTTTTCAAATTCAAGATTTTGTTGTTATCGATAACATGTGTATCGGAAACTGGAAGAGTTATCGAAAATTCGAATTCAAGATTTTGTTGTTATCGATCACATGTGTATATCGGGAAAGGTGAAGAGTTATCGAAAATTCGAATTCAAGATAACATGCGTATATCGGAAACGGGAAAAGTTATCGAAATTTTGAAACAAACTTATACTGCCTAGGGATTAGGCGAGCTTATGTACCAAATCTGATGTCTCTAGCTCATTCATACATACAGACGGACATATCGATATATTTATCGACTATCGATTGACTCTGCTGTTGATGCTGATCAAGAATATATATACTTTATGGGCTCGGAGATGCTTCCTTCTGCCTGTTACATACTTTTGCACAAATCCTTTATACCCTTTTGACTCCTTTTTCATGGGTTCTGGGTATAAATAGTAGTAGAACTTAATACTTTTTGGGTTCAAGTGCAATTACAAATAGTTTATTATTTATTACTATTATTATATTATTATTATTTAAAGTATAATAAATTCTAATCAATAACTTCTTAAGCACTCTACGAGTACTTTCATTACGTTTAAATATTCACACACATATATAAATTTACGCACATTTTTCATTGGGGCTATTCCCACTGTGCCCCTTGTAACTGTAACTGTTGTAATAGAAGCCGGCGCGAACTCAACGGCAAACAAATTAAATTGTAATTAATCATTAGGCAGCACGTGCTGACCAGTGCAACATAAACATATACATACATACGTATATGGCCAATTAGTTACAAGAGAATCCAGATAACAGTCGAATAGCATTGAAGGAAAAGAAAGCCTGGCGCCAGGACTCGATTTCAGTCAGCAACTTTGTGTATGAAAAAATTGTGTCAACAAGCATTACAATTAACACCCAAACGGTAAAAAACAAACAAAAAGGTGACTTACACACACATATATATATATATACATAAGCAAACATTTGCAAATTGATTTCGTTTTTATCACAGTTATTTAGTTGTTATTGCAATCAACATAAGCGTTAACTGCTTCCAGTTTTTAGTGCTATATCATTCAGCAACGGATACTTGTGCCGTTGGAGTGATATATTATTGAGCTTATGAAACATAAAATTTTTAAAGATGTCCGCCAGAAAACTATTAACAAATCCGTTCGCGTGCTATATCATTGAGCTTATGAAAGAGTAAACTTTTTAAGACGTCCGCAAAAAAACTATTCAAAGATCCGTTCGAGTGCTATATCATTGAGCTTATGAAACAGAAAACTTTTTAAGATGTCCGCAAGCAAACCACTAACAAATTCTTCTGCTCGGATACTTGTGCCTTTGGAGTGCTATATCATTGAGCTTAAGAAACAGAACATTTTTAAAGATGTTTGAAAAAAAAACTATGCAAAAATCCGTTCGAGTGCTATATCATTGAGCTTATAAAAGAGTAAACTGTTTAAGATGTCTGAAAAAAACTATTTAATAATCCGTTCGCGTGCTATATCATTGAGCTTATGAAGTAGACAACTTTTTAAGACGTCCGAAAAAAAACTAACAAATGCTTCTCCTATGTTTCTGGGTATTTACTGTTAGTTTTTAAGTTCTTTTTGAACATTTTCTTGCACCTTTTCAAACAGGAAAACATTAGCTGAAGGCTTTTCAAGGAGCATTTAAGTAATCTCATTAAAATAAATTGCAAATATTAATGTTAAAAAAGATGTTCAAACACTTTCGAACTACAAAACTAACCAATTTTGTGGAAACTGAAAGAAATTTTAATGGAAATATATTTAAATATATTTTTGAACTTAGGAAATTCCCTAAAAAAAAGTTTATTACACTCAGATAAGTTCAAATATTCTATGCCGAAAACTTTTCGTTCTCCTCTCTTTCACAAAATTGCTTTGATGATCGACTTTCTATAAGAATCTTGTATATATAAACCTTAAGTTTAAGAGATAAATCAGAGAAAGCGTTAAAGCGAGCACTAACTAAAGCTTTAAGCTTAAACAAAGCAACAGATTAAGCTAAAAATAAACATAAAATAAATAAAATGAATAAAAAAGGGGAAAACTTTATGCTTATGATATTTATATTAGACATTTTGCATGCGATTTAACATCTTCAAGAGCGTATGTGTATGTGTGTGTGTGTGCGTATATTATTTATGACTCGTGTAAATCCCAGTCAAACATAAAGCGAGAGAGAGAGAGAGGGAGAGGGAGATACATGCATTAGAAATACGAATAAAAAATTATGTATTAGCCAAGAACACGTTCCAAAATTGGCTCACTTTAATATGCTGTACAAACAAACACACACAAACAAACACACAAACAAACACAAACAAACACACAAACACATACTAAGCAAAACATGTGACGGTTTAAGGCAACAACAAACCCACAAGGGAACTGTGTATGTGTGTGTGTGTGTGTGTGCGTGAGTTTTTTGTTGCTACTTGTTACACGTTTTTCGCCACCATTATTTCTTTCATTTACTCGATTTTCCTTTATTGTTGTTTGCTCGAGTGCCGTTATCATTTGCCATATGCGCTGCGTACACTCAGCGAAAAGCAGTAGTTCAATTCATTGCAGTACAAATGAATTAGTTTCAAACTAGTTCTTAGTTCACGTTCCATTCTGCGAGTGCATGTGTGTGAGTAGAACCCAAAGCATACACCTCCTCTCCTTACTCCTCTTCTTCGCACTGCTTCATTTGTTGCCCTAATGCGAACTACAAACACAAAAGCACACACACGCACCCACACACACACACACCCACACGCATAACATAAAAAGCTGCTGAATTAGCACTTCTTGTGACCATGTGTGTTCCCATGTATACAGTAAAACCACTTGCAAACAACAAAATGAACTGCTTGCTCATGTACACCAAATGAAGCATACCCTTTGCAAAATCTTCTCTATCAATGCGTTACATGCTGCGCAGCCAAATCGTAATACACTTACAGCCCCAGAGTATACAAAATGTGCGGCAAATGTCGGCAAATGTAATGCGAAATGTATACACCCACACAGGTGCAGCGACTTACCTGACTTTATGGAATTATGTTGAGCCGTTAATATTTATATGTTTTTTTTTAGCTGTAGCGCATTAAAAAATAATCACTACACAAATCTTTGACTTTTCATATGCTTGTTTGATTTTCACTTGAACAACTGGAATTGGGAACAATAACAGTTATTTCAGAACTGACCTTACTGCACAAATTTGTCAATGCGACGCACTTAAATGCTGTCAATCTACTTATATAGCATGTTTAACATAATTTAGAGACACTATAAATTTTTTTAAAACCAAATCGTCATTTGATTGAATTAAATGCGTTTTTTGTTATTTCAAATGCAAATCACAGCAGCACAAATTTAAAATGGCAGCTCTGCTTCAACTAGCGCGTTGGCAGCGTTGCCATATGTGCACAAAAAGACTGCTTGCCATTCGCTACGAAGCGCCAACACAACGTCAACAAAAACACTCACTACATACGTAGTGCAACTGTGAAGCAAAAAAAACAACAACACAACGTAATTCCAAAAATAAAGTGGTGTCGCCTATTTAAACGAATCAACATACGCAGCAGCAGGCACAACCAGACACACACACATTACAGTTGCAGTCGTCAACGGGTCAACAACAAAAACAACTGCAGCAGCAGCAGAGGCAGCGACTGCAGCGAAAGAAGCCACAAAAGAATTTATATATATATATATACGTATATAGTATAGTGAATTAGTATTGGTGCTGCCTTGTGGCAGTGTGTGGCATGTCCTACTTTATGTACAGTGCGAGCGGCGATTTAGTGAATCTGAATGTGGGCGGACAACGGTAAATATACACACATATATAACGGTATCTGCTTCAGCCTTTCCCCTTTGCAGCTTCTCGACGTCACGTCAAACGCTTACGTGGATACCGGATACCTTCTTTACGGCCCTGCTCAGCGGCAGGATCTCGAGCCTGCGAGACGAACACAACGCCATCTTCATTGATCGGGATCCGACCTTGTTTTCCATCATCCTGAACTACTTGCGCACCAAGGACATCGATATCAAGAACTGTGAAATCCGCGCCTTACGTCACGAGGCGGAATACTATGGAGTAACGCCGTTGACCAAGCGTCTGGCCTTGTGCGAGGATCTCAATCACTCCTCTTGTGGCGACGTGTTGTTCTATGGCTTTTTGGCCGCACCGGCGATGCCACCAAATGATGCACTGCCGCAGCAGCAGCAGATGGAGGCAGCTGCCACGCCCATGGAGCCAACAACATCGAATGGAGCACGTCCTGGTTCGATGGTGCGTGTGCCCGAAACCTCATCCGCCTCGTCACGTCATTCCTCGACGCACTCGCGCAACTCCTCGTGGGATTTGCGTTGCGGTCGTGCCGCCAGCTCCAATCCGGGCCCAGCTTGGAATGCCCCCGCAGGACATTCGCGAAATGCTTCCTTAGACTTCGTGCGCCATTCGCGCAACTCATCCGCCGATCTCAACAAGGTCATCCGGAGTGAGGTCGGCCTGGTCTTCAGTCCGACGCAAAGCTCCAACTGGACGCCACCGTTGCGGGTGCAGCTGATCAAGGCGCATCAGAATTGGATTGCCGTCGCCTATGCCCATTTCGTGGCCTGCTATCGCGTCAAGGACTCCAACGGTTGGCAACAGGTCTTCACCTCGCCGCACATCGATGCCTGCATCGAGCGGATTGCCATCAACTCCAAGGTGAATACGTCGACGGCGGAGCCGTTGCCCAGCAAAATGATTGCCATCTCCTATGGCAGCCAGATACGCTTGTGGAGCATCCAGGAGGGTGGCCACAAATCCGACATTGGCACCTTTAATCTGCACGTGCGTGTGGAGTATCTGTTCTTCATTGGCAGCCAGTTGGTGGCGTTGTCCTCGTCCGGGAAGATTGGCGTGTGGCATGCCATGACGCAGCACTGGCAGATACAGGATCTGGTGCCCGTGTTATCCTTCGATTCGGCGGGCTCCTTTCTGCTGCTGGGCTGCAACAATGGTTCCATCTACTACATAGGTAAGGGGTTGCTGGAATCAATCAATCTTTATGCTAATCTTCAACTAATCCTAGATATGCAAAAGTTTCCGCTACGCATG
The DNA here is from genome assembly GCA_035044485.1 of Scaptomyza reducta. Lineage (NCBI taxonomy): Eukaryota > Metazoa > Arthropoda > Insecta > Diptera > Drosophilidae > Scaptomyza > Scaptomyza reducta. The sequence goes on along the minus strand of JAWNNV010000176.1, from coordinate 15,031 downwards.
AAGGATAACGATTTGCTGGTCACCGAACTCTACAAGGACATAAACATGGATCCCATCACAGCCATATCGGTCTATCTAACCCCCAAGACATCCAGCATCAGTGGCAATTGGATTGAGATTGCCTATGGCACCAAATCCGGCGCAGTGCGCATCATAGTCCAACATCCGGAAACGGCAGGACATGGTCCGCATCTCTTCGAGACCTTCTTCGTGCATCAGAGTCCCATCACAAAGGTGCTTGAAATATGAAAGCTTGAATATTTATTCATCTAAATCCCTTCCAGGTCATGTTGTCGGAGAAGTATCTGGTGTCCGTGTGCAGCGAGTATCATCATGTGCGCACCTGGAGCTTGACCCGATTCCGGGGCATGCTCTCCACGCAGCCCGGCTCCACGCCGGAAGCCTCCTTCAAGATCGTCTCCCTCGAGGCAACCGATAGCAACTATAGCTACTCCGCGGGCAATGAATTCGGACCCTATGGCGACTACGATGACATGATCTTTGTCCAGAAAGTTGTGCCGGAAACGAATCAGCTCTATGTACGCCTCGCCTCCAACGGAGATCGTGTGTGTGTCATACGTTCCGTGGATGGTTCCACCATATCCGCATTCTGTGTACACGAGTGCGAAGTCTCGTCCCGCATGGGTTCCCGGTTCATACTGACGGGCCATTGCAATGGTGCCATACAGATGTGGGATCTGACCACAGCTCTGGCGCTGATCAACAAGGATGCTGCTGGGCAGCAGAAAATCTCTGGCGGACCCGACACTAACGAACTTCTCCGCCTACTTGACCAGTGTGAGATCAGCAATTCATCATGCTCAACACCTTGTATGTCACCGTGTCTTTCGGCTATGGGCGGGGGCGGGGGCGTGGCCACCACCGTAGCCCGGATGAAGGCCAGCAATATAGCGCTCCTAAATCGTGAAGCGAACCCAGCCCAACCGGCGCCAGCTGCTGCAGCTGCATTCCTTGCACAGCAGCAACAGTTGCCGGCAGCCCCAATGGCGGCTCAACCGATTGAACCGCTTGAACCGCTTGAACCGATTGGCCCGATTGAACCGTTTGTGAACAACGAATGAAACGTGGAAGCGGCGTTTGCGGCGCTTGTCGGGCGCGTTTCATCGTTTACATTTCAGCGTTGTGGCACGATCTTCGGCGATTATCAATACATATTCCTACAGCTTGTGCTCTGTGCGCTCATCTACTACATCTGGCGATCGCGTGCCACACAGCGTGCCACAATGGACACAATGGACACAGTGGACACAGTGGCTGCAGCTGGCATCAACTGACTGCATCCGGCTGCATTTAGCTAAATCAAATATAATCTCACATATATATACCTATACATATTACAATTGTGCTCGATGTACACACACACACACACACATTCGTTGTCTGTGTTGCACAGTGTTTTCGTGTGTGTGCCCCATATGCTAATTGGCGCAACGTAATTGCGCGTATCTGATAAATAAATATACATATTATTAACTTTAAATATGATTTATGAGACTCTTCTTAACGTGATTATAAGGGTGTTGTGGGCGGGTTAGATATATATTCTCGATTCTTTAGCTATATATCAAAGGGATAAAGAACGAAGGTCGATTGAAAGTCATCATAAATAAATATACATATTATTAACTTTAAATATGATTTATAAGACTTTTCTTAAAGTGTTTATAATGTTGTTAGGGGCGGGATATATATATGGATATATATTCTCGATTCTTTAGCTATCAATCCAAGGAATAAAGAACGAAGATCGATTGACAGTCATCATAAATAAATAAAATAAATAAATTATTAACTTTAAATATGATTTATGAGACTTTTCTTTACGTGATTATAATAGTGTTAGAGGCGGAATATATATATGGATATATTTTCTCGATCAATCAAGAGACTGAAGCACGTTTGAAAGTCATCATAAATAAATATAGATATTATTAACTTTAAATGTGATTTATGAGACTTTTCTTAAAGTGTTTATAATGGTGTTATAGGCGGGAGATATATATGGATATATATTCTCGATTCTTTAGCTATCAATCCAACGAATAAATAATTAAGATCGATTGACAGTCATCATAAATAAATAAAATAAATAAATTATTAACTTTAAATATGATTTATGAGACTGTTCTTAACGTGATTATAATGGTGTTATAGGCGGGATATATTTATGGATATATATTCTCGATTCTTTAATCAATCGATCAAAGGAATAAAGAACGAAGATCGTTTGACAGTCATCATAAATAAATAAAATAAATAAATTACTAACTTTAAATGTGATTTATGAGACTGTTGTTAACGTGATTATAATGGTTTTAGGTGCGGGATATATATATGGATATATATTCTCGATCAATCAAGAGACTGAAGCACGTTTGAAATCATCATAAATAAATATACATATTATTAACTTTAAATATGATTTATGAGACTTTTCGTAACGTGATTAAGATGGTGTTATGGGCGGGAGATATATATGGATATATATTCTCGATTCTTTAATCAATCAATCAAAGGAATAAAGAACGAAGATCGATTGACAGTTATCATAAATAAATATACATATTAAATATGATTTATGAGACTTTTCTTAACGTGATTATAATGTTGTTAGGGGCGGGATATATATATGGATATATTTTCTCGATCAATCCAACGAATAAATAATTAAGATCGATTGACAGTCATTATAAATAAATAAAATAAATAAATTATTAACTTTAAATATGATTTATGAGACTTTTCTTAAAGTGATTATAATGGTGTTAGGGGCGGAATATATATATGGATATATTTTCTCGATCAATCAAAAGACTGAAGCACGTTTGACAGTCATCAATAATTTATTCAACTTTTAGCTTAATTAAATATTTGATGCTTGAATACTTGCAAGTGTTTTGTGTTTGGCTTTAACATTGGCCAGTTATCGTATATATATATATGTATGTATATAATGTAATGGTTTTGTCCAGGCGACATAAAGTAAAAAAAGCAGCAATAAAATGCCAACATATCAAAAAATATACAATCTATATAATATATAGTAAAAAATCTTACATTTTCACAATCTAGATTCTTTATCTTATAATATCTCTTTAGCTTTATCAAATGCCAAACAAAAAATCTAATCAATTTTTTAACAAAACAAATTTTACGCTTTGTTCTTAATTAAAGTAGGACGCACTGGTATTTAAGTATAGCTATATATTATATATATATGTATATATATCAAGCAGATATGCTTATCGAAGCTTAACAAATACAAATACTTTGTACATGAAGTTGTTTTTGTTATAACTATAAAATATATTAAAGAAGCCGATAAAAATAGTAAAGCGAACAATTTTCTTTGTGTTTTTTTCGGGGTCTATGAACTCTAATCGTATATAGCTACTATAACTTTTTATCTGTTGCTGTGCATTTCTTTTTTGTAATATTTTCTTGCTTTGTGATATGTGCTTTAATAAACTTTTGCGATTGCTATGCAAAAAAAAAACAAGTAAGAAGGCTCTAGTCGGGAAATCCCGACTAGACTATACCATGAACCCTATAATGTATGCGTAAAGTCACTGCTTGCAAGTATGTGTGAGTGTGCGTATAGTGCATACTTGACTTAGCGTCAATGTACCATATCTCCAGTGTTGCTCAACCGATTTCGATAAAAAATTTTAAAAATTGTCATTATTTCGTCTAATCTTTCAAACTGCATCTCAAAGTTTTCCAAATTCAAGATTTTGTTGTTATCGATAACATGTGTATATCGGAAATGGGAAGAGTTATCGTTAATTTGAAAACAAACTTGTACTGCCTAGGGATGAGGGACTATGGCTATATCGACTATATCGATAATTCAAGAGTTTGTTGTTATCGATAACATGTGTATTTCGGAAACGGGAAAAGTTATCGAAAATTTGAAAACAAACTTGTACTGCCTAGGATTAGGGACTATGGCTAAATCGACTATATCGATAATTCAAGAGTTTGTTGTTATCGATAACATGTGTATTTCGGAAACGGGGAAAGTTATCGAAAATTTTTAAACAAACTTGTACTGCCTAGGAATTAGGCGAGCTTATATACCAAATCTGGAGTCTCTAGCTCTTATAGTCTCTGAGATCGACGCGTTCATATATACGGACGGACATATCGATATATATATTGACTCGGCTGTTGATGCTAACCAAGAATATATATACTTTATGGGTTCGGAGATGCTTCCTGCTGCCTGTTACATACTCTTGCACAAAACCCTTATACCCTTTTTAACCATTTTCAATGGGTTCAGGGTATAAACATCATTAATCGTTTAATATATATAGAATGTGCGCTTTTGCTTCAGGAGATTTCCCTCAACGAGATCCAGCTCAACTACAACAACAACTGGCTACACCTGAAAGTAATCATCCACGACCAGCTGCTGTTCACTGGGCGTGCTCAGGTCCGTGCTCAAAGGACTGCTCGCTTGCGTATTGTTGCCGGACTCCAAACGCTCGTAGGCATGTTGGTCTGGGTTATTGCTGCTGTGACTGTTGCTGCTGCTGCTGCTGTTGTTGCTGTTGTTGCTGTTGTTGCTGTTGTTGCTGTTGTTGCTGTTGTTGCTGTTGTTGCTGTTGTTGCTGTTGTTGCTATTGTTGCTATTGTTGCTGTTGTTGCTGCTGTTGGTTGTTGTGGTTGCTGTTGTCGTTGTGTTTAGATAGCAAACGGATTCATAGTTGGGATCCGTTTCGCTAAGCGATTCATATTGCTGCTGTGAACTCAAGCTGCTCAACATGCTGTTGTTGCTGTTGGTGGTGGTCACCGTGATCATGGACAACGATGCCGATGAGGTGGGTGAGGTGAGGAGTGCCGGCGGAGGAGGAAGAGTATTCGTTGCCTCTGCAATCCTTGCATAATGATCGGTTGCCGCTTTCGTTTCCAATATGCTGGCATAATTATGATTGGCATCCGCTCCGGCTATGGTGCTATAGCCACCGCTGGCATCAACAGCTGCATCTTCGCCGGCGGCTGGACGCTTCTTCTCGAGCACCTTGGCATAGCCGTCGTCGGAATGGGCGCGACTCTTCAGCACCTCATAGTTGGGATCGTAATCGGATTTTTTGGCATCATCATCGTTAATGTGTGGCAGCTGCTCGTAGCCAGGATCATGCTCCTTAGACGGTGGGCAATTTATAGTCTCGTAGTGCTTAATGCTGTTGCTGGGCGTTAGCTGGTTGTTGCTGCTGTTGCTGTTGCTGTTGCTGTTGTTGCTGTTGTTGCTGGTTGCTGCTACAAGAAATAGAATACTTATTACTCAAATGTTTGAGAATTGTTTTTGAAAAGTTTTGAAAGATTAAGCGAGTACTAACCGCAGCCAGTTCCAAACAGAAACTGGCGAAATTGTCGAAAGGCGCAAATTTCTCATTTTGGCAAAACAACTAACAAAAAGGTTTTTATAATAAAAACAAAATACAGGAGTAGAAAGTAGAAAGTTGGAAAGTAGAAAGACGAGAGGAAATCGATTTTTTAGGTGGGAATTTCTTGCTACGAAGCTTAAGTCAATAAAATATTCTCTCTTTGATTAGTTTACCTGCTTCCAGTTGTCGCTCCTTTTGCAGCATTTGGGCCGCATAGCAATCCGATTTGCGATTCTCGTGTGGCAGCTGAGTCTGCGACTGCTTGTGGCCATCGGCTGGTATCGTCTCATAGCCATGATCCTTGGCTGTATAGCTATTGCTGCGCACGCGAGCAACAGCAGCAGAAGAAGAAGCAGCAGCAGCAGCTGATGAGGAGGATGTTGCTAGCTTTGGTGTGTCCATTGCAGCACTATCCAAAGGACTAAGGCCCAGCAGCTCGGGCTGGTGGGACGAGAATTTGTGCTTCTTCATCACCTGCAATTCAAAAGGATTAAAAAGTAAGAAGGATCTAGTGAAGGAATACCGACTAGACTATAGCCTGAGCCCTAAACTTTACGCATATAGCCGGAGTTAACTTCAATGCTCCATATCTCCACTGTTTCTCAACCGATTTCAATAAAATGTTAACAGATTCTCATTATTTAGTCTAATCTTTCAAACTGCATCAAAAAGTTTTCCAAATTCAAGATTTTGTTGTTATCGATCACATGTGTATATCGGAAACGGGAAGAGTTATCGAAAAATCGGAAACAAACTTGTACTGCCTTGGGATTAGGGATTATGGCTATATCGACTATATCGATAATTCAAGTTTTTGTTGTAATCGATCACATGTGTATATCGGAAACGGGAAGAGTTATCGAAATTTTAAAACAAACTTGTAATGCCTAGGGATTAGGGACTATGGCTATATCGACTATATCGATAATTCAAGATTTTGTTGTTATCGATAACATAAGTATATTGAAAACGGGAAGAGTTAATGAAAATTTTGAATCAAACTTGTACTGCCGAGGGATTAGGGACTATGGCTATATCGACTATATCGATAATTCAAGATTTTGTTGTTATCGATCACATGTGTATATCGGAAATGGGAAGAGTTATCGAAAATTCGAAAACAAACTAGTACTGCCTAGCGATTAGGGACCATGGCTATATCGACTATATCGATAATTCAAGATTATGTTGTTATCGATCACATGTGTATATCGGAAACGGAAAGAGTTATCGATAATTCGAAAACAAACTTGTACTGCCTAGGGATTAGGCGAGCTTAATGTCCAAATCTGGAGCTTCTAGCTCATTCATACATACAGACGGACATATCGATATATTTATCGACTATCGATTGACTCCACTGTTGATGCAGATCAAGAATATATATACTTTATGGGCTCGGAGATGCTTCCTTCTGCCTGTTACATACTGTTGCACAAAACCCTTATACCTTTTTTCCCATTTTCAATGGGTTCCCCCTTTTATACCCCTTTTATGTTCAGGGTAGAAAAGGGGGAAGGGGCAAGCTATTGAAGCCTCACCTTGGCATACATGCCCTCAATGTTCCGGTTGCCCAACTCAATATCCTTGGAGGGACTAAGACTCTTGCTGTGCTTGCGCTGCGGCGACGCATCGCTAGCTTCATTGGATTCCACATTTCCCTCACCCGCTTCGATAACCGATATAACGGAGCTGCGACCCGAGGTCAGATTACTGCTGCTGGCCGCGGAATGGAGATGATGTTGCGTCTGGCCGAGACTTGCTTTGGGTGTGGGTGGCAGCGGGGAGTTGGCCTGACGCTTCTCCGGCTTGGGCGAGCCCAAGTTGCAGACGGACGAGGAGGAGGACGCCTGACGCGAGTGCATCTGGGCACGCAAACTGTCCACATTTGGTGGCACTGGCGCCGAATGCTCCATGCTGCTGCTGCTTGCACGCTGCATCGTTCCGCTGCCCGAGCTAGGATTGGGATTCCCTGGATCTATGCTGCTGCTGTTGTTGATCTCGACGGCAACGACTATCGGATTGGCGGGCATGGGCTGGATTTGTGCATAGGTCTCCGAGCCGCTCGTATAAATGTCCGTGGCCGCATGTGGCAAGTGACGATTATTGGGATCCTCAATAGCCGCATACGTTTCATCTGCAAACCGGAGTAATTTATGAGACTCTTTGAATGGAGTATTTAAACTCACCTGAATCATCGGAAACGGTTGCATAATGCGAATCATTTGCATCCCGCGTCAGAGTCACATTTCTGGCCGTCAATTTGTTGGTGGGTTGCTGGGCCAGGATGTTGGCCAGTGGCTCCCGCACACTGATGCTGGTATAGCCTTCTGTTTGGAACACACAAAACATTAGTTCAGGGCTTAATCTTCGAGAGAATTGGTGTGCTTACTGGAAGAGTCTTGGGAGTCGCCGCTAAAATGTTGATTGGCAATCGGCGGCGTCATGTACGGCAGATCCTGGCTGGCCGATATCATGCCAGCAATTGCGGAAGCTGCGGGAATTTCCACCTGCGATGTGGACTCATCGTTGAGCTGCTGATTGGCATCGCTGCTCAACGAATCGTTGCACACAGCTTTGTTGCTGGCAGCATTTTTGGTTGCAACTGTTGCTGTGGTGGATCCATTGGATGTGGAGGGTGCATTGAGCTGTGCATACGGATGCTCGGTGGCACGCACTTTGGCATAATCATGCGGCAAGCCCTTGACCCGGGAGTATGGTGAACTCACATCATCCGCTTGACTTATGGAGCTGTGCTGCGAAACGCTCGCCAGCTTCTTCAGACTTGGTTGAGCTGAAAGGGGAATACATGAATGAGATTCAAACTTCTTTTTGAAAGGTTTCCACCTACGACTTTGATTGTGGACATTGGCCAGCTGCTTGTCGGCAACGGTTTCGTACAGCTCCGAACCGTTATCGTTGCTCTCCGCCACTGGAATGTCCGGCAAGCTGCGATGCGCCGCTGTGCTAGATCTGCAACAAGAGAGAGCGAGAGGGCAATTGGGTGTAAATTGAACGGCATGTTTACTCACCTCTTTTCTGAGTCAGCATTTGAGACTGTGGAGGCATTGAGTTCCGCCTGTGACTCACTGTGGTGGACAAGACTCCCGTTATTCGGATTGTTGTTGCTCACCACGATGAGGTCGTCCGGGTTTTTCAACTTCACCATGCCCTCGAGGCCAAGTAAATCATTTCTGTAATACATGTGTATGTCAGTTGAGTAACTGTTATATATATTCTAGCTAACTGCTCTTTTGGCGCGAGCGCATCCAACTGGAACTGGAACGGTGAAAGTTGCACTCGCGCACACACACACACTTTTGCACTTATTGTGCGTGCGCGTGTATGTGTGTGTGTGTGTGTGTTTGATTTGTACTTACTTTGGTATTTGTTTTTTGCAGCACAAACAATTGAAGAACATTACAATTAATGTTAGTGTTATATTTAGCGTCACTAGCAGATATGTGTAGGCCTCCAGATTGCCAAATTTTGTTGTTGTCTCCACCATGCCTACAACTAATACGTATACACATATATATGCACTAGTAATAACATGCACATACCTAAATGCATTGCGCTTAAGAATTAATAACAATTTCAAGTGTTTTTTTTATTCGTTTCACATAGTTTTTTTTGCTACTCGTTGGGCCTGCAGTTGCAATGTTATTTACGATTTTTCCATTTTGCCATTCACACGGAATGTGCACACGCAAGCAAGAATGCCAAATAATGCCAACAAGGTGGCAACGCCACAGAAAATACACAGCCAAAAATATAATTCATGAGATTTTTAATTCATTTTTGGTTTTGATATTAATAAACTAAAGTGTTATGCTTAATAATTGCTCTCAATTATGTTTATAACTAATTTGGCAGGACCATTTTGAGTTTATAGCTCATTGTGCATAGAATTGAATATGGTTTGCTCAATATTCTCCTGAAGTTTCTCCACCTTCAGTGATTGCTTCTTCAGCTGATGTTCCATATCCTCGAACCGGTTACTCTTATCCTTGTGCTTCTCATTCTTATATTTCTCCGTGTGCAGCGCATGCTCCGCACGCAAATGACGCAATTTAAGCAGACGACTCTCAAAATGATGCAGCTCCGTTTTGATGGAAGTCAACGCCTTGTCCGTAAAATTACTGGCTTGCGCCACGCGCCACAAGCCTTGCACCTTCGGTTCAATGAAGTCCTGACTGTGCGGACCGGCGGACACCAATCGCTCCAGCCGATCATGATGATCCTTGATGCCCACATGATGTTCACGCAATGCATTCATATTATCCTCAAACTTTTTCACGTTCTGCTCGTGGGTGGTTATTTCGTTGTCATTGGGATCATTCGAGATGAGATTGTAGGTATCCAAGTCTTCAGTGTTGATGGCATCTGTATATAAGATTTTTGTCAGTGTACTTCATTTCATAGGCTTGCATTCAAACTTACTTTCATGCTTGTCCGCATCCATGGTGCCAATATTATCCAGCAAACTGTAATACATATCCACTTTATCCTGATGATGATCAAATTCTTGTTTCAAGGTCTTCAGTTCATCAGCTGTGAAGCCGGCGATTTCTGCCTTTTCCCACAGTCTATTCAGCTTTTTGTCCTTGAACAGACTTTTGTTCTTGTGCCGTTCCTCCGGATCATGGAATTTCTGCAAGCAAATTTCACAATTATAAACTGTTGTTCCCCAGGCACATATGTACCTTATAGGGCTTGGTTTTCTCCACATCTTGGGTGTCCTCGAAGTGCTCCAGCAAGTCGTAGCTACTCATTATGCCAATCAGTTTGCGTCGCAGCTCATTCTCCTTGAGGCCATCTTTGTCTTTGTGCTGCGAATTCAATTGCTTCCAGGCCAGTTCCTCCTTGTCATGGATCTTTAGTTCCATGTACAATGACTTGATTTTGCTCTCGGTCAGCCGCTAAATGTGCGAACAATTGAATTTCTGTTTTATTTAATGCTTTGTGCACTTACATTTTGCGCCTTAGTCCAAATCAGATTCAGTTTGGCCAAGCGAAATGGCCGCTGCAAATGGCGAATTTCTGGTTCATATTTCTCGTCGACAATTTGCTTGAAATGCGGCGAATTCGCCTCTTTGCTGTACTTTTTGCTCTGCTTCTTGTCGGCATGCACAGTTTGCGTTGCAATTAATATGCATATAATTGCAAGCGGCACAATTAAATGACACGTTTTCAACATGATTCTTCCGCACAAATCTTCTGATCAAGTCTTCCAGCTAGCTTGTCCGGCTAGTGTTGGTTTGTGCGAACTAATCAGAGAGCAAGCATGAACTGGTTCTTTTTGTACTTCTCGCTCCAATCAGTTATCGAGTTCGATACATTTGTCGTGAAGTTAAATCGGTTTTTTGGGATGAACTAGTTTTTTTTACTTCTCGCTCCAATCAGTTATCGAGTTCGATACATTTGTTGTGAAGTTAAATCGGTTTTAGGGTAGTGCGAGTGAGACAAAACATTCAAATAACAGTTTTTACAGCTATTTCGAATTTTTAAACAATTAGCTTTAATATAAAAAATTTAATGCTGTTTTAATTAACCATATTTAACCGTATTTACAATAATTAAGTTTAAATAAAAAATTTAATACTGTTTTAATTAACCATATTTAACCGTATTTACAATAATTAAGTATAGACCGCAATTTTTTCATTCCAATTCAGATAAATACCATGAACTGGTTCTTTTTTACTTCAGACTCCAATCTGTTATCGAGTTCGATACATTTGTCGTCAAGTTAAATCGGTTTTTCTTGAGTGCGAGTGAGATAAAACATTCAAATAAGAGTTTTTACAGCTATTTCGAATTTTTAAACAATTAGCTTTTATATAAAGTATTTAATACTGTTTTAATTAACCAAATTTAACCGTATTTGCAATAATTAATTTTAGACCGCAAATCTTTGGAATTCAGATGAATACCACGAACTGGTTCTTTTAAACTTCTCGCTCCAATCAGTTATCAGATAAATAACATGAACTAGTTCGTTTAAGCTTCTGACTCCAATCAGTTGTCAAGTTCGATACATTTGTTGTGAGGTTAAATCGGGTTTTGGGCATGAACTGGTTCTTTTTAACTTCTGACTCCAATCCAGTTATCGAGTTTGATACATTTGTTGTGAAGTTAAATCGGGGTGCGAGTGAGACAAAACATTCAAAGAACAGTTTTTACAGGTATTTCGAATTTTTAAACAATTAACTTTTATATAAAGTATTTAATACTGTTTTAATTAACCATATATAACCGTATTTACAATAATTAAGTTTAAATAACAAATTTAATACTGTTTTAATTAACCATATTTAACCGTATTTACAATAATTAAGTTTAGACCGCAAATTTGTTCACCGAATTCAGATAAATACCATGAACTGGTTCTTTTATACTTCTGGCTCCAATCAGCTAAAGAGTTCGATACATTTGTCGTGAAGTTGAATCGGTTTTTGGGGATGAACTGGTTCTTTTTAACTTCTCGCTCCAATCAGTTATCGAGTTCGATATATTTGTCGTGAAGTTAAATCGGTTTTTTGTTAGTGCGAGTGAGACAAAACATTCAAAATACAGTTTTTACAGCTTTTTCGATTTTTAAACCAATTAGCTTTTATATAAAGTATTTAATACTGTTTTAATTAACCCGCGTCCAAGTGTGGTTGTGGTATTTACAATAATTAAGTTTAGACCGCAAATATTTTCCTTTCGAATTCACATAAATAATAAATAATTGCACATGGTGAAGTCCCTTCGATCCCAAAACGCTGCTCCCGCTCAACGAATGGCCTGCGACATATGCAGCGGTGTGACCATGAGAGTTAGTTCCGCATCCTTGAGATTGGCGCCCCTCAAATTGGCCTCCTGCAGGTCACTGCCCGACAAGTTGCATCGCTCCAGATCCGCACCAGCCAAAACGGCAGCACGTAAATTACAGTTCTGCATATTGGCATTCCTAAGATTGGCCACGCGCAGATTAACCCCAGCCATATTGCTGCTCTCCAGACAAGCGCCCTTCAGATTAACTCCCTCCAGATTGGTGCGCACTCCCGTTGGATCCTCGAAGTTGCAGCCACGCAAATTGGCGCCCTCCTAAAAGCGAACGAGAGATGAGAATGAGAATGATGAATGATGATCTGGGATGCACTTACCATGTTGGCACAGAGTCCACGCACGGAGACGAGCTGGGCGCATTCGAGATTGGCATATTGCAGATCCGCACGCTCCAAGCAGCAATAGTTAAGATTTGTGTGGGATAAATTGCAGCGCGACATGTTGGCATACTATACAAGAAGAGAGGGGAGAGTTAGCAGTGTTCAGTTCCACATTATCCTGGCTCACCTTAAAATTAATATTGCGAAAATCCAATTTGCGCAAATCTGCGCCAGCCAGATTCACGCCTTGGAAGCGCAGCTCGGTTATAGCTGAGGTCTGTATGATGGCCTTGATGACGTCCATGCGTGTCAGGGGTCTGTCGTCCAGCGGCTGCTCCTGTTCGCCCAGCCGCTCCTCCAGATGGCTGACCAGCGAGTAAATGCCAAAGAAACGCGCCTCCTCCAGCACGCCCTTCAGGCTGATGTGTTGTTCGCAAACGAATTCGCCGTGACGCAAGTAATTGATAATGGGCTCAAAATATCTGGCACTGCGATCGATTAGATAGGCGCCCTGTTCGTCCTTCTCGCTGGGCATCATGCCGCCATCTTGGAGGAACATGCGGGCCAACATGGATTCCGGTTCGCGTCCAATGAGCGTGTCGATTGTTGTTGTGTATATTTTGCCGCCCACATTCAGTTTAATCCATCGATTGGTGGGGAAGTTGCGTGTGCGGGGTGTGGAGCTAACAGCAACAACACCACTTCCACTTTCTGGCCCATCATCGCTTTCCATTTGGGTTTTTTTCTCTCTTTTTGCCTATGATTTTAGCTGCCTGTTTGCTGTGTGCGCGAATTATGTGAATGGCAAAATATTTTGTGTGAGGTGTGGCAACGCCGCAGCGTATTCATTTTGGGTTTTGCTATCGATAACAATATCGGCTCTTGGCCGATAAAGTACATCCATAAATAAGGAAAAATTTTAGAATCATCTGCGGTCAACACACATTCACATTATTAACAATAATAACAACTGTTCTAAACCCGAATATGAGCACGGCCGAAACCGAACGAGCCGTTGGCAGCGATAGCAGCAGCAGCTCAACGGCAGCCAATCAGCGAGGTGTCAGTCGCGTTCTCGCCAAGCTCACTCACTCCCTAGCGGAGGGTGAGTACTACGAAGCCCATATGATGTATCGAACGTTATATTTTCGATATACGGCCCAGAAGCGTTTCCAGGACTGCCTCAATCTGCTCTTTTGCGGTGCACAGAAACTCATTGAGAAGGAGCAGGAGAGCAGTGCGGCAGATTTATGTTTGCTGCTCGTCGACACGCTCGAGAATCGTCCGAAAGCGGAGGATAACGATCATTTGGAATGGGTACAACGTTTGGGTGCGCTGATACGCGGCCTAAGCGCCACCACAGTGGAACGCGAAACCCTAATTGTAGGTTAAAGTTCAACAAAGTGACAAAAATTTCCAACTATTTTGGTTTTTGTTTTCCAGCATCGCGTTGTGAAGTGGAGCATTGGTGTGCATGGACATTTTGGGCATCCGGTGCTGCACAAGCTCATCGCGGACATTTTCTGGACCGAGGGCAACATCGAGTCGGCACGTCATCATTATTTATTCTGCCAGGATGGCACACTCTGTGGCCGTGTCCTCATCGAGATCAGCCAGAGCAAGGGCTTCCACAGCGAAGTCGATTTGTTTTTGGTCCAGGCGGTGCTCCAACAGCTCTCGCTGAACGATCGCAAATCGGCGGATAGCACGTTCAGCGAATATACACGCTATCATCCCAAGCTGCTCAGGCATGAGTTTCCCTACAAGGAGCCGTTGATTAATTTCCTCTACTTTTTGTTTCGACTCATCGACACGAAGAGTGTCGCCGGTTTCCATGCGCTCCGCAAGCTCTACGAACCGTCGCTGAAACGTGACAGCTCCTTTAACAAATACCTATCGAAAATTGGCGTACACTTCTTTGATGAGCAGCCGGAGTCGGTGCACTCGGGTCCGACGGGGCTGGGCGGCATGTTTGGCGATATGTTGAATAACTTGATGCAAGGATTCGATGATGATGAGGAGGAGTCGCCAAACAGAGCTCAGCGAGCTAATGCCAACAGTGAACTGGACTAGAGGCAACGAAACGAAAAGAGGGAGCAAAGCGAGTTTATTGATAATTCTATACAGACATACACCGGGCTTTCTTTGTAATGTATTATATTATATATATATATATATATTTGCTTAAAAATAAAACTTGACTAGCAAACTGCATGAATACATACATATCCTTGGTTCAAGTGTGTTGGCCGGTACTTTTAATTTGGTGTCCACTGTTTGCTATCGATGCAACGATGTTATCGATACTTTTTGGCAATGCAGTTCACATCACCATTGGAATGTTGAGTATTTTTTTTTTCAAATACAAACTGCAAAAAATAACTTTCCATATACTTGGTCCAAGTGTGTTGGCCGGTACATAATTATTTTAATTTATTTTATAATTTCATTTTGTGTCCA
>JAWNNV010000174.1:0-304570 GCA_035044485.1 Scaptomyza reducta | reverse complement strand
GTTCTTGTGCCCGTCATTCGTTTGTTCTTCATTAAATAATACAATCAACGTTGGTTACTTTCGCATTAATATATCGAAAGATATCGCTGCCATAAATTTATTAATTGCACAGGGGGTATCGGGGTAACAAAAGAAGTCGTGGCCTTCAAACATTTTTTGCAGCAGTGTGTAAGAAATAGACGTTTCCGATTCCGGAATTGGAGGGTGTGTCATTGGAATTGTTGATGCTCTGTTTTTAAGTTTGACCAGCCCAAAGACAATCATTTTTGCAAAAGAAAAAAATAAATCAAAAAAGTTGCGTTCATTCAGTGGACATACGTACAAACAACACGACGGATATCGTAAAAAACCAATACACTCTTTACCTTTGGAACCAGAGTTTAACACTGACAAGAGCACACACAGGAGCACAAGCGCATGTATGTCACATTCTCGCTTTTAGTATTCTGTCCATTGAAGTAGAGAGCACGCACCAATGCACTATGGGTAATTATACCCTTAACCTATTGAAAATGGGTAAAAAGGGTATAATGGTTTTGTGAAAAGTATGTAACAGGCAGAAGGAAGCATGTCCGACCCCATAAAATACATATATTATTGATCAGCATCAACAGCCGAGTCGATATAGCTATGTCCGTCCGTCTGTCGGTATGACCGCGTCGATCTCAAAGACTCATAAGAGCTAGAGACTCCAAATTTGGTACATAAGCTCGCGCAATCCCTAGGCAGTACAAGTTTGTTTTAAATTTAAATTTTCGATAACTCTTCCCGTTTCCGATATACACATGTAACCGATAACAACAAAATCTTAATTTTGGAAAATTAGACTAAATATTTATCAATCTGTGAAATTATTGAAATGGGTTGAGAAACACTGGAGATATGGAGTATACATACACATACTCACACATACTTGCAAGCACTGACTGTATGCGTAAAGTATAGGGTTCAGGGTATAGTCTAGTCGGGATTTCTCGACTAAAGCCTTCTTACTTGTTTTACCTGTTTTTTGACCAAAACCCATTTTTCGGAAGTCGTTTAATTATCCTTTTGTTGGCTGCTTTACATAGTAGCAAGTGAAACCATTGCAGTCGGACACAATCGCCTGCGGAAAACTGTGATACATGTATAAAAACAGGTGTTAAAAAGTCAGCTTGCATAAGGGAAGATATGACATTTACCGATTTTTAAAGGCGGGAGATATGGGTGAGCGTAGCACAAAATTTTTGATACAGATTTTTGGGCGATGTAAAAAATATGTGTTAAAATGTGGGAATGTTTTTATCGATTTGCACATCGAGGTGAATCGACTTGATATCGATTTAACAGCCACAGGGGGCGTAGCTTCTCAATTTTAACACTTTGTCATTGACCAGATTTTTCGCAAAGTTTCAAGTTTTTATCTTTGTTGGTTTGTCGAAAAAAGTTCCGTTCATGCAGACGGACGAACAGCACGGCGGATATTGCACAAAACGAATATGCTCTTTACTTTCGGTATCAGAAGATAATAAGACCAATCTTTAAGGACACATTTAAATTTTTAAAAGTCAAAGATCATGACCAAAAATTTAATAATTTGGCGTTGTTTGCCAAATGGATGCTATATTTTATTGCTTTAAGGTGCGAATAGAACCTGTTCTTCGAAAATTTAAGAGAAAAATCGAAAAGGTTGTGGTACCGCCTGATATTGAAATGGAAGAATTGCGCAGGCAATATGGTATACAGTATGTCAACAAAATCTTTACACAAACTGAAAAATTTTGATTTTTTCACTTTAGAGCTTTAAGGGACCACCTGGTTGTTGTTTTTAATTTTTTTTTTTTTAATAAATAATTCAATCAATTATCTTTTAAACCTATTAAACAAAACTTAAATATAATTAATATTAACAAAGAACAATTAAAAACACTAAAAAAAGGCACTAAAATGAACAGTCAAATAAATGTTTACACAATGTCAAACATTCTATTACATTTTTAAGCTATAATTAATAATTTGTATGACCACCGTTGGCTTCTATAACCGCTCCCAGTCGCCTTTCCATTGATTTGACGATATTTTGGACATATCCCAATGGAATATTTTGCCATTCCTCTAAGATTACTAGCTATATCAACTCGGCTGTTGATGCTGATCAAGAATATATATACTTTATGGGGTCGGAGATGCTTCCTTCTGCCCGTTACATACTTTTGTACAAAACCATTATACCCTTTTTACCCATTTTCAATGGGTTAAGGGTATAAAAATACTCATTTGCAGCCAAAATTCATGATCCAAAAATGCTAGAAACTCTTTCAGAAATATTTGTCGAATCTTAGTTCGGATTCAATGACATAACGACAATTGTTTTTGCGTAAAGATAACGATAAGAAACCAGGTGAAACTATAGCTGCTATACATATAAGAGATCTGTAATATGATTCCAGTATAAACATGTAGACTTTTCAAGTGTATACAATTTCCGGCGTGCTAAAAATACATAGCTTTCTTTCTTGTTATACTCTTAAAAAGGGTATAATGGTTTTGTGCAAAAGTATGTAACAGGGAGAAGGAAGCATCTCCGACCCCATAAAGTATATATATTCTTGATCAGCATCAACAGCCGAGTCGATATAGCCATGTCCGTCTGTCCGTCCGTCCGTCCGTCCGTCCGTATGTATGAACGCGTCGATCTCAGAAACTATAAGAGCTAGAGACTCCAGATTTGGTACATAAGCTCGCCTAATCCCTAGGCAGTACAAGTTTGTTTTAAATTTTCGATAACTCTTCCCGTTTCCGATATACACATGCAATCGATAACAACAAAATCTTCAATTTGGAAAACTTTTTGATGCAGTTTAGAAGATTAGACTAAATAATGACAATCTGTGAAAATTGTGAATTTTATTGAAATCGGTTGAGAAACACTGGAGATATGGAGTATTGAAATTAAGAAGGTATGCACTATACGCGTACATACACACACTCTCACATACTTACAAGCACTGACTGTATGCGTAAAGTATCGGGTTAAGGGTATAGTCTAGTCGGGATTTCTCGACTAGAGCCTTCTTATTTGTTTTCCCTATAATCTTTGAAACATTATTATTATTTTTGACATAAAGCGTCATGGGAGGTGCGGTAAGATTTTTTCTTATTTTTGCTGAAATACAAACCTTGAACTAATATAGTGGACGCTCACAAATTGGAACTTAGAGCCGCCGTTCTTGAAAATCGCTGACTATCCAGAAATGGCAGCTTGTGTTTTTTAATGGTTTTTAAATCAACGGCAAAAACGTAAACGCAACAAACTAAGCAACATAAACTTTAAAATGAAATCATTTCTGAGTATATGTTATTTAGGCCTTTTTTATGCATTTTCTTGCTTCTTCTTACATTAAATAAAAATACCAGAAATTATAACGGCCCCAGGAACCAACTGGTTCGAATTTTTTAAAACTTTTTTCGATTATATCTCGTATGTCCGGTCGGTAAATAAGGTATGAAATAATTTAGCATCATTAACTCAAAAATCGCGTTCTTTTACTTATGACAGGCTTCCAGTGTAAACAAGTAAGAAGGCTCTAGTCGAGAAATCCCTCATGCACCATACCCTTAACCCTAGAATTTACGCATACAGTCAGTTCTTGCGTGTGTGTATGTATACGCGTATAGTGCATACCTTCTTAACTTCAATACTCCATATCTCCAGTGTTTCTTAATCGATTTCAATAAAATGTTCACAGATTGTCATTATTTAGTCTAATCTTTCAAACTGCATTAAAACATTTTCTAAATTCAAGATTTTGTTGTTATCGATCACATGTGTATATCGGAAACGGAAAGAGTTATCGAAAATTAAAACAAACTTGTACTGCCTAGGGATTAGGCGAGCTTATGTACCAAATCTGGAGTCTCAGCTCTTATAGTTTCTGAGAGTGACGCGTTCATACATACGGACGACATTGGATGGAGGGACGGACAGACGGACAGGGCCTAATATCGACTGGCTGCTGATGCTTGATCAAGAATATATATACTTTATGGGTCGGAGATGCTCCTTCCTGCCTGTTACATACTTTTGCACAAAACCATTATACCCTTTTTACCCATTTTCAATGGGTTAAGGGTATAAAAATGTTAAACATTTGTGTAATATTAATCGTCTGGACCGATATGGGTCAATATTTTAGGAAGTTTTAGAAAAACCCCCGGTGGTAAGGACGCCTCAGGAGACATAACAAAACCACTTTCCGTATGAACAACTGAATCTTGGAGAAAAAAAAAACAAACAGTACTATCGATGACATTTAACTTGACGGTAGATCAGGGACAGATTACATAGGATATAAGATCTGATACATGCAATATATAACGCTCTTGAAAATTTACTGGAAAGAGATTTACATTGGCTTTGTTCTAGGGACCCAGAAACGATTCAGTGAATGAGATAAATAAATTTATTAAAAAAAAATTCCCGGTGAAGTCAAACACTGAAACAATGGACTTTCAGTGCTTGACTTTACCGGGAATACACGGTGTGTAGTATTGAGGATACAGTGCACTATTCTCAAGAATTTTTAAATCGTTTGAGACCTTTTGGCTTATTCCTCATGAGCTTATGTTAAAACTTAACATTCCCATTATCCCATTAAGAAACTTGAGCCCACCAAACATGTGTGAGCAAGGCTGCTTAATAAATGAGAATGCCAGTAGTAGGACAACTATTTTCCGTGGATACCTAAGATTCCAAGGGATTAGTTATTAAGGATACAGTATCCCGTCCAAGATATATTTTGCCCTCACCACTAATAAGTCCCAGGCTGAAACATTTAGTCTGTTGGTTGAGAAAGTTTCGGATGTCATGAAAGGCAACATATTTGGGTACCAAATAAAAACTTTACATCTACAGAGAAGTTGTGAACAATTAAAAAAATATTTTTTATTCAATCAGATTCATTCTATTTACTCATTTGAAGGCCGGTAATATATCCAAATTGTCATGCTAATACACCCCCTTTTGGCAGTCACGAAATAAATCATAGCGCCCATGTCGAATCGAACCAGTTCATCACAAGTTAAATTGGTAACTACCAAAGAAAAAGGTTGAAGATAAATGGGTCTTTTCAGTTTAGCTCAAAGTGTATTAACTAAACGGTTTTCAGTCCCCATTGTAAGAAGAGTCTCAATATTGCTTCAAGGGGTTTAGAAAGATTCGGTGCGAAGAAAAGTTGACAGCAGAAAAGTGACAGCACGACAAAAGTAGCACAAAACAACTAAACTCTATTACCCTTGGTCTTAGCATTAAAGCCAAAAAAAACAAGTAAGAAGGCTCTAGTCGAGAAATCCCGACTAGACTATACCCTTAACCCTATAATTTACGCATACAGTCAGTGCTTGCAAGTATGTGTGAGTGTGTGTATGTATACACGTAAAGTGCATACCTTCTTAATTTCAATACTCCATATCTCCAGTGTTTCTCAACCGATTTCAATAAAATTTTCACAGATTGTCATTACTTAGTATAATCTTTCATCACTGCATCAAAAAGTTTTCCAAATTCAAGATTTTGTTGTTATCGATCACATGTGTATATCGAAAACGGGAAGAGTTATCGAAAATTTAAAACAAACTTGTACTGCCTAGGGATTAGGCGAGCTTATGTACCAAATGGAGTCTCTAGCTCTTATAATCTCTGAGATCGACGCGTTCATACATACGGACGGACAGACGGACATGGCTATATCGACTCGGCTGTTGATGCTGATCAAGAATATATATACTTTATGGGGTCGGAGATGCCTTCTGCCTGTTACATAATTTTGTACAAAACCATTATACCCTTTTTACCCATTTTCAATGGGTTAAGGGTATAATAAACAAATGCCAACTTGCAGTTGAACGCAACCGACTGTGGAATACTGTGATACCAGTATAATAACAGATATTAAGGAGTCCGATTTCAAAGGAGGAGAAAAGTGGTGGTAGGGGTGGAAACTGCGTTCAATAGTTTGATGCACAATTTTAGGGGACGTCGCCAGATAGCTCGCCATCTAATTTGCTTAAAAATTGTGGCAGATATGGCGATGGCAGATTTAAAATGCAGGGTTGGGAGTGGAATCAAAGTTTTCTATTTCAAAGGTTCGGGTGTCTGGGTGCGGAAGTGAAGCGCTTTAAAATTTATGCACTTTTTTAAGGGACGCCACTAGCCATCTTCTCGCCAAATTTAAAATATTTTTAAAGATATTGCATATATATGGAGCTTTATGTTATTGTGGTCCGATCTGACCGATTTATTACCGATGATCTAACTGCAACAAAAAGAACCCATTGGCAAAAGACGGATAGACGGTTATGGCAATATTGACTCAGCTCGCAATGTTGATCAAGAATAATGGGGTCGGATATGCTTCGTTTTCATGACAAAATTAATACACACTGCTCAAGTAAAAAAAATGGTTGTATTGATTTTCTGTTTTCGATTTTCCAGCCCCCAGTACCAACCCAATCTTGACATTTTATCTGACCAGCCCATAGCCAAAACATTGGCAAAGTTTTAAGTCTTTAGCTTAACGGGTGTCGAAAAAGTTGCGTTCGTACACACGGACAGATGGACAGAGGGACGGACGGAGCGACGGTCAGACAACATGACGGAACTAGAGCAAAACCAAAATTTTATCAGAGGATAAAAACAAATGAACACATTTTAGTCAGAATCAACCCAGCGCGGAGTACTCTGATAACAGTATAAAAACGGATGGTGACGAGTCCGCTTGCAAAATTGTGTATGGGGGAAGCAGGCGTTAACAAATTTTTTGATGCAGATATTTGGGGTACATCGCCAGCTAACTTGAAATAAAATTTGTATTAAAGATCGCGAGCAGTAGGTGTGGACATGGCCAAATTTATGGAGCTTTTTTTTCTACAAAGCTTGGTGACTCACGCTCAGGACCTGTCAAAAATATGACAATTCCGATTTTAGAGGGCGACTGAGGGCGGAAGTAGTGAATGTGGTATCCAAATATTTGATGTAGATAGATAGATGCCAGTAGCTCTTTTTTCAGAATATTTGGTAATTCTAGCTGGAATGTTGAAAATGTAAGGTCTTATCGACTTTCAGTTCAGGGCGCCGCACCCCAATCTTAACACTTCATCTGACCAGCTCACAAAAAAAGATATTGCAAAGTTTTAAGTCGCTAGCTTGAAGGACATTCTAAAGGATGCCGCAGTTTGAGCAGAAAGCTGCTATTCTACAAAATTACAATAATGATGCCAACGTGGAGATGTATGGGAATGTTTTTAGACCACGTTGCTTAATCTTATTTTACGCCAGTGCAATTTAAAATAATACATTATAATTTTTTTATAAAATTCGAGCAATACCGTCGGATTTTTCGCCTTTAGATTATTTATCGTCAGAATGGGTATAAAACACACCACTGCTTAAAAGTGCCAGGGTGGTAAGTTTTCATTGGTCGCTAATCGTAACAGCAACAAAAACGTACACACACATTATTTTAAGCATTCATATGACAGCATGTCATAGGGTTAAATTACATTTACAGTACAGAGTGGTTGCAGCCCTTGTGTCAAACTAGGCCATTTTCTCATGGTTGTCAATTGGTATTTAAATTCGAGTAAGTTTTTATACCCTGAACCCATTGAACATGAGTAAAAAGGGTATAATGGTTTTGTGAAAAAGTATGTAACAGGCAGAAGGAAGCATCTCCGACCCCATAAAGTATATATATTCTTGATCAGCATCAACAGCCGAGTCGATATAGCCATGTCCGTCTGTCCGACCGTCCGTCCGTCCGTATGTATGAACGCGTCGATCTCAGAGACTTTAAGAGCTAGAGACTCCAGATTTGGTACATAAGCTCGCCTAATCCCTAGGCAGTACAAGTTTGTTTTAAATTTTCGATAACTCTTCCCGTTTCCGATATACACATGTGATCGATAACAACAAAATCTTGGATTTGTTGATGCAGTTTGAAAGATTAGACTGAATAATGACAATCTGTGAAAATTTTATTTAAATCGGTTGAGAAACACTGGAGATATTGAGTATTGAAGTTATGAAGTTAAGAAAGTATGCACTATACGCGTATACATACACACATTCACACATACTTGCAAGCACTGACTGTATGCGTAAATTATAGGGTTCAGGGTATAGTCTAGTCGGGATTTCTCGACTAGAGCCTTCTTATTGGAATCACAAAACTCAATTCAAACAATTCAAAATGCCAGAGGGTGTAGGCGTAGTTTGTATGAACATCAGGGCGGGTAATATTTTAGTAAATTCGGCGTTTATGAAGAAATAAAAGATATTTTCACACAAAACACTATTTGACTAGAATAAATTCCTAGTAAATTCCTTTTTTACCAAATACTGAAATACTGTTCTTAGTTAGTGGCCCTACAGCTATAAAAAAAAATATACTTGGCTTTATTCGTTTTCTTTTAAACAAGGTTTTGCCAAAAATATGAGTGCACAAATATTTACTTATTTCGCTATGGTATTTGTAATACGAAAGTATTTATGCTTTTTAGGGCAAGCTGAAAATCGAAATTAGAGTCTAAAATTTAAACTCGTATTTTTTGATGAAAATATCTTAGAATTCTTCGTAGAATCAGAACAAATTGATCCGCACTAATGTACATACAAAACAAGTAAGAAGGCTCTAGTCGGGAAATCCCGACTAGACTATACCCTTAACCCTATAATTTACGCATACAGTCAGTGCTTGCAAGTATGTGTGAGTGTGTGTATGTATACGCGTATAGTGCATACTTTCTTAACTTCAATACTCCATATCTCCAGTGTTTCTCAACCGATTTCAAACTGCATCAAAAAGTTTTCCAAATTCAAGATTTTGTTGTTGTCGATCACATGTGTATATCGGAAACGGGAAGAGTTATCGAAAATCTAAAACAAATTTGTACTGCGCGGGGACTAGGCGAGCTTATGTACCAAATCTGGAATCTGTAGCTCTTATAGTCTCTGAGATCGACGAGTTCATACATACGGACGGACAGACGGACATGGCTATATCGACTCGGCTGTTGATGCTGATCAAGAATATATATACTTTATGGGGTGGGAGATGCTTCCTTCTACCTGTTACATACTTTTGCACAAAACCATTATACCCTTTTTACCCATTTTCAATGGGTTAAGGGTATAAAAATAGTTACAGAAAAACTTTGAAGAATAAAATAAACATTATTTATTCAATCAGATTCATTTCATTTAGTCATTTGAAATCCGGTAATACAGCCAAATTGGCATGCTAATACAACCTTCCGCGTTTTGTCAGTCAGGAAATCAATCATAGCACCCATTACTGCTAGGTTAGTACTCATCACTCATCATTACCACCCAAAGAAGTTGGCACTGGTCATCTATATAGTTATAAATAACTCACATAATAATAGTCATAGAAACTAATAAAACTGATGTTTTACTGGAAAATATGCTAATACTCATTAGAAACGGACTGTCCCTTTTTCAAGACCGACAACAGGAACCACAGACAAAGCAATAGCTTCTTTGGCTTTTCATGCCTTAGTCACTTAGTCAGACAAATGTTTTGTGGAATTTTGCCTTTACTTTTGTTGCTGCCATTCCATTTCCATTCTTATTGTTTTTGTTTTCGACAGATTCAGTTTGTTTTTCAAACACGATATAAAGATGGTGTTGGCGACAGCCGACGAATGGTGACGGAAGTGAGGTTGAGGCAGCCACGAGCAACTACATCTCTGGTTGTGGCCACAGTCGACAAAAGCCGTAAAAATTACGGATTACAATCGCGGATTTCCATCACACAACTGTTTTTATTACTGCCGGCTCTCCCCTTCGGTGAGACTCTACCTTTTTACATTTAGCGGCTGCCTTTTGGGGCAACCAACCAAACTGCCTCCCCATTTGCCTCTGCAGGCTGGACATCAGATTGTTTCTCCCAAAAAAAAAAACAGGCCCCGGATGTAATGACGATTTATTTCATACTCCATGTATTTGCTTTGTGCTTTTTTAAATGTATTCTATATTATTCTATATTATCTCTGGATCTACTGAACACACTTTAAAAACATTTTTACGTATAGAAAATTGCGTTATTTTTTTAGGAAGAAAAAACTTTTTCGTGGTAGTCGGTTATATAAAGTAATTCGAAAAAAGATGGTTAAACGAAAACTTTGCTCAGAACCGCTCTCTTAAACATCAGTTAACGTCAGTATGACTAATCTAGATATAACATACATCCCTGAAAAGAGGGGCTACGCCGAATAGCATCACAGGAACGTGCTAAAGAGTCTTACACCGAAAGGTCCCACCGACTGTCATACGATGGTGAAAATATTAAAGAAATACGGACTCTCACAATAAGCTTTTGCAGCGGCTTCCCAGCCAAAGAGCAATTATTCAAGACGAACGAGGATGGGGACGCTCCACGAAGCACAGGGACAAAATTTATTGCAACTTTGCTATTCCCAAAAGTTAGATGGCTAACCGTTGCATTTATAGGGATTGCCGCAACTATTTTAAATGTTGGAAAGACAGCAATCTCCACCGTTAAGCTGCCGCGGACAGTATCATTAACCGCTCTGGAAATTTGTACAAGAGACATTTTTAATGATATAAGACGTATGTACCGGCCGCTTTAAGACCTATGAAACTCAGGTGCTGCTATGCGTGGTGTTAATTTTCTTTTATCGGGAGGAACACGCGCCGATGTTATTATGGCATGCTTAAAATCATCTTTCTTATTTAATTAACGAACAAACATTTCACTCATTCGAGACACATATACAGTAACAAGTTTCCGGATCAACAACTGAATCTTGGAGAAGAAAAAATAAGCTGTCCTAACAACAACAGAACTAGCGCGAATATTTAACTTGATGATTGATCGACGACCAAAAACATAGGTAAGAAGATCTGATAATCTTGAAAATTTATTGGGAAGTGGCTAACATTGGCTTTGGTCAAGAAACGGTACAGTGCTCTTTGACATTTAGGTAGTAAATCATAGCACCCAATACTAAACGAACGACACTTATCATTTCATTAGAAGTAAAATGGGTTTCCGCCCAAGGAAGTGGGTGCGGTCAGTTGAATTTATACATTGATACCGAAGCAGAGAATACTAATTTTGTACAATGTCCGTCATGCTGTCTGTCCTTTTATATGCAACTTAACTTTTTTGAATACTCTTGAAACTGGAGTGTCTCTTTTGCATTACCCAAAACATTTTTTCCATTCATTGTGATTATCACTACACTATACTATACCGTGCACCCTATACTTTACGCGTACTGCTTGCAAGCATGTGTGTGTGTGTACGAGTATGGTGCATACTTTCTTAACTTCAATGCTCTTTATCTATATTTATTTGAATACAACTTTCACACATTGTCATTATTTCGCCTAATGTTTCAAACGTTGTCACTGTTGTCCTTTTTCCCGTTGTCGCTTCTCCGTCCGTACGAACACCACTTTTGCTAGTACCCCAACAGATAGAGACTTGAAACATTGTAAATATCTTGGTGTTTCAGACAAGGAGCCAAAATATGTTGTATTATAGACGGAAGCATCCGACCCTATAAAGTATATATGTTCTTGATCACCATCAACAGCAGTACAATTTTGTTTCAAATTTAAAACTATAGACGAAATAATTAAAATGTGAGAAATTTGTATTGAAAGTGGTTTGGAAACACCGGAGATTTGGAATATTGATGTTTAGTCATCAAGTTTTGGTGTAGTGCTTGGCCGTACGTTGAAGGTCTAGGGTTCAGGGTTTCTCCTAGTCGAGGCAACTCGACTAGAGCCTTCTAACTTGTTATATTTTGTATCGGAGTATTTCGCAGCTGCTTGCAGTCAACTGCAACAATTTCAATTGTTTTATTACTTTTTACTCTTCGTCTAGATTCTCAAAATATCTACCTTTTGTGTGTGCCTTACGATTTGTTCTGTTCAGTTCTGGATAGCGTTTTGATGTTTCGCATTGGGAATTGAAATCAACGAAGCCATTTCGGAGTTCATCGTCGCGCAGAGGTTTACCGCTTCTTATACCCTGAACCCATTAAAAATGGTTTAAAAGGAAGTATGTAATAGGCAGAAGGAATCATATCCGACCCCATTAATAATATATATTCTGATTAGCATCAACAGCCGTGTCGATAGCCATGTCCGTCAGTCTGTACGTATGAACGCGTCCATCTCAGAGCCTGGAAGAGCTCGAGACTTCAGATATCATTTCCGATGGAACCAATAACAACTTTTGGAAATCTGGAAAACTTGGAAACAACATCTGTGAAATTTTATTGAAATGGTTGAGAAACACCGTTTCTTAACAACAATTAGCAGCTCAACCCGTTAACTTTGACGATAAGATCGCTTCACAGCTACCTAGTCAGAATAATTTTGTTAATATGCCGTTCTCGAACACTTCGCCGTCTCTCATTTAATCAAATACCTACAATTTGTTTATAAAATGCATATAAAATATATAAATTATGTTTAATCTTAATGGCAATTGTCAATAATCGCTGGACGCAAGCTAAACAAAAATTTTAATTTTAATTCTTAAGGTACTTTCTCGTTAAATAAATAACCAAGTCAAAAATCTGACCAAATCTGCTGAACCGTATACAAGTTGATAAACCCGGTCTGCAGTGATATCCCTTCTAATTGTTTCGAATGTTCTCATGTTGTTCCTTTTATGAGAGTCTGATTTACACCGTTAGCCCCGAGAATACCCGCTAGACAAATGCTGCTACCAAGCAGGAAGAATATCTTGCTCAACCTGCGGACACTTAGCCAACATTTTTTCGTAATTGTTATTAATTTTAGTTCTTGAATCAAGAACGCCGACAATAAAATGTTTATGATTTTGTATAAATGGATCAAATTTGTTCTATTTGCCCAAATCATAAAAACAAATTTGATCTGTTTGTAAAAACACATACAAAGGGAACGCGTTTACCATCCGATGCAGAGCTGAAGTTTGTTCGGTTAATATTAAACTAGATACGACACATGTCAAAAGCAATTATCTTTATTTTCGGTATTATTTAACACATTTTTTAAAATTATATCTCAGAGCAGAAGCTCATGAGAATGTTCGGTACCATTTTTATACCCTTAACCCATTGAAAATGGGTAAAAATGGTTTTGTGCAAAAGTGTGTAACATGCAGAAGGAAGCATCTCCGACCCCATAAAGTATATATATTCATGATCAGCATCAACAGCCGAGTCGATATAGCCATGTCCGTCTGTCCGTCCGTCTGTCCGTCCGTCCGTCCGTATGTATGAACGCGTCGATCTCAGAGACTATAAGAGCTAGAGACTCCAGATTTGGTACATAAGATCGCCCAGTCCCCGCGACGTACAAGTTTGTTTTAGTTTTTCGATAACTCTTCCCGTTTCCGATATACGCATGTAATCGATAACAACAAAATCTTCAATTTGCAGTTTGAAAGATTAGACTAAATAATGATAATCTGTGAAAATGTTATTGAAATAGGTTGAGAAACACTGGAGATATGGGTATTGAAATTAAGAAGGTATGCACTATACGCGTATACATACACACACTCACACATACTTGCAAGCATTGACTGTATGCGTAAATTATAGGATTAAGGGTATAGTCTAGTCGGGATTTCTCGACTAGAGCCTTCTTACTTGTTTAAATTTCACAGCTAAAGTCACTTGATTTTGTCTAAAATTGCGGGTGAAGTCCTAAAAAAAATCTGTATCAAAAGTTTCTTAAAGAGCAAAATAAATTTTACATTCACGCCCACTTACGCTTTTACAAAATTATATATCTCATACTGTTTAAGAACCGGAGTTACCATAAGTACTTATTTAAAGGTCAGCTAAGCAAATATTATTTCAACAAATAGGAGAACGGAACGCGCTAAGGAAAATGCGCATTAATTAAAATGTGAAACCTAATAAATTTAAATTACAACTTTCAATAACAACTTATAAACGCCCGCCTTTTATACGTCTAGTCCTCAACATGCCTTGTTCTCCAGTTCGGCGGATGCTTGAATGCTGCTACTGTACCTCTGCCATAAGAAAGATGAGGTAAGTTCTAGAAACTTTTATACGCTGAATTATTTAATGAGCATGAAAATTGCGGAGCAGCTAAAAAAAAATTATAAAACGACAACAACAGCATCTACACAACAGCAAGCTGAACCATAATTTGATCCTATTCCAGTTCAACCCCGTAAAAAGGGCTGAATAAAAACATAGCGCGACAAATAGATAACCTCAGGTAAAAATTAATAAACATCCTTCTGTCCGCAAGTCTTTCAACAGACGTTGAATGGAAACTGAAGCTGCCGCAGGAGGCAAAAATGGCAGTCAGCAGTGGAAATACCAAAACAAAAACAAGAAGACGGAGCGGACTGCTATGGAGACGCCAATGAAGTTCTAAGGGGGTTTGCACCATAACCTCCACCAACAACTGCAATGCGGCGGTTTGACGGTTGTTTTTCTTGTAATCAAAAGCGTTTTTATTGTTTAACAATTAAATAGCTGGAAAAGGCATCATTAGCAGTCACAAGTCGCAATTCGCAGCCTGCAGTGCCAAATCCTGGGGAGTGTTCACTTGAAAGCCGTAAGAAACATCCAGAATTTTAGCTTAAATGCCTGCTTTTGAGAACAAAGAAAACTATGCGGGCAAAGTAAATTAAAAACAACTGAAAGCGTTGCGGTCTAACGCAACCGACTGCGGAATACTCTGATACCAGTATTAAATCTGGAAGGCAAGAAGGAGTTCGGTGATGGTTGGAGCGCCACTAGCTATATTACCACCAATTTATGGTCTTGCTATCGATTTTCCAGCTCATTTGTGTCTTTTGCACACATGGACCAAGATATTTTCAAGGCTTGAAGTCTAAAGGGTGTCCAAGAAACGCGCGTTCATAAAGATGGAAGTACTGGTGGACAGACAGACATCACTCCTGACATTGCACAGATCTAATATACTCTTTACATTTTGTATCAGAGTATAATTATCGTTTTTAACCCCTCTGTAATGGGTCGCCCATTATATAAAGCAACAAGCACCTGACTAGGCCAGCAATAAGACGACTGCGAGGCTAGGAACAGTACTATGACCAGGCCAGTCAGAATCCCAGCGGCAGCAGAAGCAGAGCAAAGTTCATTTTTAAGCATACAAGCCCATCGCCAGACTTTGGCAGACATCGTAGACAAGGCGTCTAAGCGGCGGCAATTGGCAGATGGGGTGCGTCTTCGGGGGATTTGGCGGAGACAGGGGTGTGTACGCATGACAGGGAATAAAATTCGAAGGTGGAGAAATTATGAGCACACTGTGCGGCTTTAATTTTGCCGACCTTCTGGCTAAACTTTTGTGCAAACAGTTGTTAAAATATCCAGCAAACACGAAAAGGTTAAATTCATAATATGGCCAAATTAGATACAAGGGGCGGCACGGCCATAGAATAACATAATAGATGTATACCCTTTTGTCCTTGCGTCCTTGTTGTTCTCGTTGTGTACTCGTTGTTACCGGTGTCCTCGTTGTTGTTATTATTGTTGTCGCTGTCGGTTGCCTCCACCCATCTACTAATGAATTCCCCAAAGAAAATTTGTATGAATTCGCTTGCAAATTTTGTATCGTTTTCTTGTCAGTCCCTTACTTCTTAATTTTTGTTTCGACTTCTGTCTGTACTTTTTACAGCTGACAGCCTTTATCTTTTACAATTTAAATTAGCTCAAGCTCTGGTATTATCAGCTTTTATCTTCAGTTATACACTTATTGCTCGGTTTATAGTGAAGTCGAAAGTTTATGTTTAGCAATACCTAAATACCTCATGCAAAGGTGGGACTTATTTGATTTTCCTAGTATTTCTTTTCCGATTAACGTTTTTAGGCATCCCGTCGATGAGATCGCGGTCATATATATTAAAAATTGTCAGCATACAAAACAAATTTGTATTTGTAATTAATACTAAAAGTAACAAGTAAGAAGGCTCTAGTCGAGAAATCCCGACTAGACTATACCCTTAACCCTATAATTTACGCATACAGTCAGTGCTTGCAAGTATGTGTGAGTGTGTGTATGTATATACGCGTATAGTGCATACTTTATAAACTTCAATTCTCCATATCTCCAGTGTTTCTCAACCGATTTCAATACAATTTTCAAAGGTTGTCAATATTTAGTCTAATCTTTCAAACTGCATCAAAAAGTTTTCCAAATTCAAGATTTTGTTGTTATCGATTCCATGTGTATATCGGAAACGGGAAGAGTTATCGAAAATTTAAACAAACTTGTACTGCGCGGGGACTAGGCGAGCTTATGTACCAAATCTGGAGTCTCTAGCTCTTATAGTCTCTGAGATCGACGCGTTCATACATACGGACGGACGGACGGACAGACGGACATGGCTATATCGACTCGGCTGTTGATGCTGATCAAGAATATATATACTTTATGGGGTCGGAGATGCTTCCTTCTGCCTGTTACATACTTTTGCACAAAACCATTATACCCTTTTTACCCATTTTCAATGGGTTAAGGGTATAAAAAGGTGTGTTTTAAATTATAATGAATACGAGGAAATTAATAACATTACTAAGCGAGCATTTCATAGGAATATACTAAAATGTATACTAGGCGCGTACATTTCTTTTGACCAAAATCATAATGGATTCTAAGCTAGTTTGCCCACGATATTCTGAAATAAAACCTTGATCCGCTCCTATAATGCAAAGATTTTAGCATGACATTGATAAAAAGACATAAATCTTTTTTAAACAAGTAAGAAAACTCTAGTCGAGTAAGCTCGCTAGGAGATACACTGAACCCTAGACCTTGAACGTACGTTTATGCCTGCACTACTGCACCAATGGTTAACGACTTAATTTCAATCATCCACATTTCCACTATCAATGCAAATTTGACAGATTTTGATTTATTTCGTCTATGATTTTAAATGCCATTTACAAGTTTTCAAATTCAAGATTTTGTTGTTAACGATTACATGTGTATATCGGAAACGGTAAGAGTTATACAAATTTTAAAACAAACTTGTACTGCCTAGAAATTATATTATTATTTTTATTCAAAATATTTATTTACACTATACAAAATCATGATTACACA
The DNA here is from genome assembly GCA_035044485.1 of Scaptomyza reducta. Lineage (NCBI taxonomy): Eukaryota > Metazoa > Arthropoda > Insecta > Diptera > Drosophilidae > Scaptomyza > Scaptomyza reducta. Next base: position 287,433 of record JAWNNV010000174.1, on the reverse strand, counting down.
AGTCAATAAGACTTTTTATGAGATTTCGAAGTCGTTTTAAATTTACTTTTAAGTCATAGGGTTTTAAGAAAAATAAAGACCTCATAAAACGTATTTTTTTAGTGTTTTGGGCATGATTTTTCTCCGTAATCTTACCTGATGCAAATAATAAATGGTCTTAAATTGAAGCTTAAGACGTACACTACAAGATTTCAAGCATTAGTTTAAGGTGAAATAGATGTTTGTAGCATTGTATATACATATATAAAATATTGATGTTCAGTCTTCATGTGGCTGAACTTGCGTGCCTGGCTAAATTTCGAACTTTGATATCTCCGGATTTTTTAAACCAATTTCTGAAAATACTGCACGCGAATGCATTATTTTGTCTAAACTTTGAAAACGCATCCCTCGTTTTTCATAATAATGATTTTTTTTGTTGGCAATATCGATGTGCGTTTCGAAAACGAGAAGAGCTCTCGATAATTTGAATCAAACCTTTACTGCGCCAAGTATAAATTATTATATAGACAAAATGTCTGTTGAACCCTATAGCTTTTCCATCAGAACTGGCTCCAGCACGAGAGCAAGTAACAACAAATAACAAGTTTTCCAAGAAATTACTTATTTTCTTGCTAGGACTACGCATTCTGCGTGAAAGGAAGATACCCTTTCCCAACCTGTAGATACCACAACTGGCTATTTGTAGATCAGCCGTGAGACTTATAAGTCTATTTTTAGGTGAGTATCCAAAAACTATTTTTGTTCCCTGAACCTATTAAAAATTGGTAAAAAGGGTATCAGGTTTGTTAAATGTATACAACAGACAGAAGGAAGCATCTCCGACCCTATAGTGTATATATATTCTTGATCAGCATCAAAAGTCAGTGCTGTGCGTATACTGCATACTGGACTTAACTTCAATGTTCCATATCTGGTGTTTATCAACAGATTTCACTCTTTCGTCTAATGTTTCAAACGGCGAAGTATTAGAATTTCAAGATTTTATTGAAATCGATTCCATGAGTATATCGGAAACGGAATTGATAATTTAAAACAAACTCGACCTGGTTATGGTAAAATCTTTAGCGCTTTAAGTCTATGAGATTGACGTTTTCATACAGATGGACATGGCTATACAGATTCGGCTGATGCTGATTAAGAATACATATATATTATGGGCTTCGATATGCCTTCATCTTCCTTTATTACGGCCCATTGTCGCAATTTTAGCCATTTTTCGGGTTCAGGGCATGAAATCCGATAGTTTGCGAAACGAACTATAATATTTAAACCTTCGTCGTTTCCAAACCACAATAACTTTGAGTATGACCTGTATATCTATGAAATGGCATTTAGTTGCAGCTCAACGGCTTACCTCATTTAATATTTCTTCAAATGTGTCGAGGTAAAAATTGTGTTTGCAATTTTAGCAGAGTTACACTGTGAAAAACACCTAAAAAGTATTTGTTTATACCCTGTTTTTGTGTTAGAATGTTTTAGTTATTACATTTACTACCCTTTGTCACTACATTTAATACACAAATATTGGGATTTAAATATGTTTACATCGTGAAGAGGTTTTCTCTAATTTTTAAAATTCCTGGAAAACTTTCCAGGTAACACCTTTTTTAATATATGTATGTTTCTGTATATGAGTAATATTAGAAAATCAAACACGAATACTCTTCTTTTTAGTTACGATATAATGAAAAGTAAAACTCCATTTTGTAATACCCTGACAAAATTTTATCCCTGAAGTGAACTTGATTCGAGTATTTGCCAAATATTCTTACACAAATCTGTACGTATACATATATTTATGGCAATAATGAACCAAAAACCAAAAACACACACACACGTGCACTTAAATACCTACGTACAATTTACAGTTAACGACCACAATCAAGTAATATATATACATTTTTTGGGGTAGGTTTTTCAAAATGTTGTGCACGAAGTGAGGGATTTTACTAATAACTTTAAGGTTGGATGAACTATTATGGACATAAAGGTTGCAGGATGTGTGTGTGTGTGTGTGTGTGCAATCGATAGGTGCGACTCTTATATAGAATGCAGTCTCAAAACTGTCAAATGAAAGATCGTACAATTTTTAGCTTTCGACTCGCATCTCAATAATGACAGAACAACCCTATTTTCATTCCCATTGTTCTTGGACAACGTGTTGCTGTTGTCTATGTGGCGTTGCTACTATCAAGGGATTATTTGTGTGGTTTACAGTTTTTAATTATGCACCGTTACATGAATGCAGAGCAAAAGCATAGGCAAACCAGTGCAGAGCGAATAAGACCTACAAGATTAACAACATATTTAGGGGTGAACTGAAGTGGTGGCTTACACAAGCCGAATGGAATGCATCAATCATCCCAGTTCATTATTTCCATTTTATATATGTATGTATATTTACTTATATCTTTATATAATAACGCACACACAGGGGTATGAAGCAATACATCTAAATATATTTATATACATATTTGAGCTTATACTTACAAAATGAAGGACTTTTCACTATCTAGTGTTTTGGTAGCAGCTAGAGTAAAAAAAAAATTATTCTTTCCATTAAATAAAGTGCTTTTGACATAGTAGAAATGAGATAATTGCATTCACCCTTTATAAATATAAGGGTGATCGTTTAAAACGTATTTTTTGTGCCGCCCGTTAGACCTTCCTTTTGGTGAAAACACATATTTCGTAAACTTGTTGTTAATTAGATCAAGACGATCAAATTTAATTTTTTTTTTATAAATATATTAAAACTTTTAGAAAGCCTAAAAAAAAATGTTTTGTTCCTTACAAAAAAATTTACAATTGTGCTGTTTTGCTAATTAGTGAGCAATGTTTCTAAAATAAAATGCTTCATTGCTATTTATTAATAACATAAAGAAATATATTGAATTGTTTGAATGAGCTTGTATACATATGTACATAGTATGTATATTGAATAGTTTAAGCCGGTAAACATTTACATCGCCAATTTTAAGTTTTTTAATTTTGTTGAAAGGGAAAAGTGTTTACATTAAATCAAGTAGTAGGTGTTATTAATTAGAAGTCGCACTACTTACAAAACTTAAATTTTAATGATTTTTTTCAAGTCGTGGTGGAGCCGATAGTAAATTCATAGCTGGGGGAGTTCTTTTAACTGTAAGTTCTTTGCATAATGAACATTTTTCTATGGTCCGACATTTATTTTTTGGGGTCCCTTCAATTTGATCTACCCTAATCAATGGGCACATAGCGATTCTGGTACTATGAACCATAACAAGTATTTTTGCCAAAAAAAAAACAATACCTCTAAAATCATTTTCGAGCCTACTAAAGTTTCGATGCAACAACAAACATCCATTTTCAATATTTTAATTGTAAAATACGTGTAACGTATTTTTTTTTATACCCGGAACTAATTGAAAGTGGGTAAAAAGGTTTTAACGGTTTTGTGTAAAAGTATGTAACAGACAGTAGCCAGCATCTCCGACCCCATAAAGTATATATATTCTTGATCAGCATCAACAGCCGAGTCGATATAGCCGTGTCCGTCCGCCCGTCTGTCCGTCCGTCCGTATGTATGAACGCGTCGATCTCAGAGACTATAGAGACTGCAGATTTGGAACATAAGCTCGCAGAATCCCTAGGCAGTACAAGTTTGTTTCAAATTTACGATAACTCTTCCCGTTTCCGATATACACATGTTATCGATACAAACAAACAACAATAACAAAATTATGCACTTGGAAAACTTTTAGACGGCGTTTGAAACATCAGATAATGACAATCTGTGAAATATTTATTGAAATCGATTGACAAACACCAGAGATATGGAGCATTGAGGTTAAGTCAAATATGCTGTATACACACACACACACATTCATGCAAGAATTATCTAGTGTATTTGTTCACAAAATATTTCTAATATTTCAAATTAACTATTTTATTTAAGTGAAGTATATTTTCAAAGCAGTAAAGAAAATTATAACCAACGAAACCAGGCTAAATATTCTTAATGTTGATCACTCACTCACTCACTCCTTCGTATGCGTCTACTAGATCTGTTAAATGGTCATAATTAGATTAAATAACAAATGGTTTGGTCGAGCTTAAAAACGCTATTTGATCCAGACAATTGTCGTTCATTATGCTGATACCCAAACCAGGGCGCTTTTGCCGAAAAATTGCAAAATGTTCTGTTCTGTTATTTAAACTACCATTATAAGTACCGGACAACTAGTAGTCTTTTCTTTCTTCGGTCTTGTGGTGTAAGCTTTTTAAGCTTAAATTTACATACTGAAAACGATGAAATATGAAGAATGAAGCACTTTTTTCATAAAGCAGAACCCTTTAAAAATATGGAACCGGTTCGGTTCACGTTACCCATACATTGCTTGCGTTCGGTCCGATGTTCGGATCCACATAACGAAGAACCCGCACAGAACCGATTCCACAGCGGTTGGGTGTGGACCTCTTTGCAGCTCTGGTTTTAATGGATTTTGTGTATACATTAAGATTGATATATATTTTATTGACATACTCCCAGTGTGATACTTTAAAGTTAATGCATTGATTCCAAAGTCAAAAAGCCCAAGCGAGGAAATGACCATCCAGAAAAGAAAGTTTGGTTCTTAAGCAAGCATTAATATTGAGCCATTGAGAAAAACTTTATCGGAATTTCAGATTATTTGGTCTTATTGTTTATCGTACCTTTTGAAACAGTAATTTTAATGTGTAATGGCAAAAATAACTTTGCCAAAGACAGTTGATGCAGGACACCATTCGTATTTCCTGCAGCTTTGCATACATGTGATACATCCTTCCAGGAAAAAGTGTTATAAATTGTCACTGTTGATTATAAGTTTTCTTAAATTATTTGTATTTAGGTACTTATAATATTGACTTAGAGTCTAAGCCTTAGACGGACTAAAACATAAACCTCGGACACACAGGCTAATCATTATATCACATTCATTAATTTGTCTAAGTGTGTGACTCTCGTACATCATTAGCATACATAAGGAGATTATTAACTTCAATTGTATGTAAAAGCGTGCCTAGTACCGATCCATAAGGGACTCCTCGTGTATTGACTAGTAGTACATAAAAACTCCACTTAGGTGTGACAACTGTTGTTTCCCACTTGCTAAGTAAGAACTCGTCAATTTACTTGCAGTAGTTGAAATAATTATTTAAACTTCTTAACAAAGTTCGTAGGACTTTTTTAGTTTAACTAAAATCAAGTATCGTTTGCCTATTAAAAAGTTAATTTTCTTCCAAAAAAGTATGCTATCCGTGTTGCCAGATATGTCGAGATCGGTCACTATTTGGTATCGGTAAAATTCTGGTTTTTTATACCTTGAACCTATTAAAAATGGTTAAAAAGGGTAAAATAGTTTTGTGCAAAATTATGTAAAAGACGGTAGGAAGCATCTCCGACTCCATAAAGTGCAGATATTCTTAATAAGCATGAGCTGAGTCGATAAAAATTGGTTCTGAAACAAGAAACACAATGAAAATCTGTGAAGTTTTCATCAATACTTTTGAAAAACACTGGTGCCTGCAATGTCTACGGTTCAGGGTATCTCTTAGTCGGAATTTCTCGACTAGAGCCTTCTAACTTTTTTAACTGTTTTATGAAAGTCAAAGAAATTTTAGATGCTTTATTGTATTTGTAGATCTAATGAGTATTTACATAATGTCGTCTAGGCCTATAAAAATAGAATTAATTTTTAGCATAACTTTATTTACGAACACAGTCAAACTCAAACATATTAAAACTAAAGAGCTATGTTTAAATACATGCGAGCTTCCATATAACGAATCTTAAAGGGACAAGAAAAATTTAAGGGTATAAAGAAACTTTGTAATACAGAATTTTTTTAAGACCCATGAACATCAACAACAAAATCAACTACAACAACCCCTTCCAGGTCGTAAATGGATTGTTAGAGGCAAATAAATATAACGAAATCCGTGTGCACAAAAAAAATGTGACAATTCAATTTTACAGCGCATCAGTCACTAATTTGCTTACGTACTAATTAGCTTATATCCATATCGACACTAAGAGGTATACATGCGACATATTTTTGTTGACTGCATTTTGTTCTTGCAACAATCTGCTTTGTATTCTAGCTGGCGACACAACGCATGTACATATTATGTTTTTCCAATAAAAATTAATAGAAATCAAAGTAAAACGTTAGTGCTTGAAAGTCGCCTTGGTTCTTGTGCTGATTTCCGCAATTTCCGCAACAATTGTAAATGCAAAAATTGTGTTATTGTCTCGATTTCTGTTTTGAAATCATTCATGCATTAAAGGAAGATAGAAAACGATCTACAGGTGTAAAAATCTTGAAAGAGCATTTCGTTGTATTGAAAGTCAAACATACTGAAAATTGAACAATAATGTAGTGTTCTGGGAATGAGTTCGATATATACATAAAATTCGTTAGATGTACTAAGTTCGAGTGTACGATTAGAACGTGGTATCTTCATGTCAAAATCTGTCGATTAAAGCCTTCTCAGTTGTTGAAGTTTAGTTTTAAGGACTTCAGGCTGAATTGAAGAATTAAATAAAACTTTAAACTTAAGATACTATAAATAAGTCGTAAGGTTAATGTGTTTCATACAAATTTTTAGCATTTATCGGATTCTGAATGAGAGTGGTCGCCATGGTCCTTAAATGCGGCAACCACTATTGCTACGTACCAAAGATGGCGATCGACAGTCGATATTGTTTAAGGATTACCACTCGTAACGGAGCGCATTTTTGCCATAATTACAACTGACAGGCAGACGCTCGCGGATGCGGACGCAGAGGTAAACGCGGGCAATAGTTACTGCAGCATCAGCAGCATCAACAATAGACATTAACAACAACACCAACGACGTTAATATAAATAAAAATTTTTTAATAAAAGAAGGTATCTATAACCGGGTCTCTGGATTATGAATACCATTGTGCGCTTTCCTCTATGGGGATCAAATCTCAGTTATTGTGTAATGTGGCCGAATATTATGATTACATATTTCTGCAGATGTTTTATATAGATTAAGTCATCAGAATTGTTTGAAAAAAATATGCCAGTCTCAATGTTTTTTTGGTTTTTTTTTTGTATTTCCGCTGTCAAACAATAGATACCTGCAGAAGTTTTAAGCTGAGATTAGCACAAAGATTTAATGTAAACTAATAATAAATTTTCGAGCATCGCCCATCCACATCTATTAAAAGTGTAATGTGTTTTTAAGTAAAATTAAAAATTAAATTGCCAATTATAAAAGAAGTTGCAACAGCAAAGCGAGTTCCTTAAACACTCAGTCGATGTGGACGCTAACATCTACTTTGTAATAAACCATAAGTAAATGGCTGCACCCTATTCTGGGTAAGCCGAAAAAGCCTGTAAGGTAGTCGACGCTAGGATACGAAGCTTGACAAACACATACTTTAACTCAGTTGTTCAGATAAAAGCAATGGCTAAAGTTGTTACATATACTGTATTACATTTAGTCTATGATTAGAGGTTTAATGCTGGTATCAGTGTGTTTTGCAATCGGTTGCGTCAGACGAATTCAAGATTTTACTCCTACCGATTCCATGTAAATTATGCTTGGCTTTTCCTATTGTTAAGGAGAGCTTATTTTTTGATACCCTTAACCAATTAAAAATGGGTAAAAAGATATAATGGCTTTGTGCAAAAGTATGTAACAGGAAGCAACTCCGACCCAATAGAGTTTAGTCTTATAGTTTCTTGGTTTAGTTTAGTTTATTCAGACGACTACACAGACAGACGGACAGACACACATGGCTATATCGACTGTGCCGTTGATGCTGATCAAGCATATCTGTACTTTATGGGTTCGGAAATGATGCACATGCCTGTTACAAACTTTTCACAATTTAAGTTCAGAGTATAAAAAGTTTTCTAAGCAAATTGGTGTATGTACAAGTAAGTGAAAAAAGGAATAGCACACAGATTAGGTGATATTTTTAAGCCTCGCCTGTACCATTTTACCCCTGCACATTATTATACCCTGAACCCATTGAAAATGGGTAAAAAGGGTATAATGGTTTTGTGCAAAAGTATGTAACAGGCAGAATGAAGCATCTCCGACCCAATAATGTGTATATATTCTTGATCAGCATCAACAGCCGATTCGATATAGCCATGTTCAGGGTATATTTTTTGGGATTTCTCGACTAGAGCCTTCTTACTTGTTAAATTATAAAATATACAGATGGGAAAATAATAATTGCATTACGTAGCTACTTTGCAAACATGAAGTTTTGTAATTTTTGCTTTAGAGTATATTTTATTTGTATTAATATGGTATTTGGACATTTTTTTTAATTTTTGTGTTTTGGGAATATCGTAAAAAAATGAAAAATATATAATAACACCACTTATGCGGCTATTTTTTAAATCTAATAAAAATTATCACTTGAAAACTTGGTGCGGTTGTTTTAAATCTAAAGGATTGCGGGAAACGGTTCTTACCGATACTTTCCAAGACAAGTTTCCGCAAACTTTGATTATTTTATTCGTAGTTGGCACCACAAAAAAATATTGATTCTTTCACGCAAAAACTTTAAATGGATTTTTATGAAAATTAACAATAATATAACTCATACATCATTTATGTTTAAAGATAGTGTGTAATTGGCGCAGTTGTGTGTTTTTAGACACAGAAAAGCAGCAGTCGGAGGACAATTGTTATTCGAAGCAGAGATTGAAGTGAGTAGGTAAATGCGAATATCATTGGATGGAAATACAAATAGAAAGACATTTAAGGACAAACTAATTTCCACGTGATCAGAACCGCTGCATAATTTCTAGTATCTACTTTATAGCACTTAATTTTTGGATATTTGTGTGTATTAAAATGGAGTCTTTTTTTGATCCCAAAGACATTAGCGATCTTTTTGCGCTATCGGAGTATTATTAATTATCTTCTTCGTATCTTAAAGTGCTCTCGAGAATAAAATTTTACAAGAAAATCTGCCAAAACACATTATTGTTCTCTTATTTTAGCCTTATCTTTATAGTATTCGTGTTTAGTATTATTTTAACCGAAGACCTAACCAATCGACACACATAAGGAGATATATAAAAAAAATTCAATTATAAAAATGTTTACCTATTTATGAGTAAGTGAATTAAATAATAATAAACAAGAGTTAAATCGCTTTAGATTCGGGAAGGATATGATAATATACAAGTTGTGTATTGTTTTTTCAATATTATTTATTACTTTTCCCAGAACACAATATTAAAACAAGTAAGAAGGCTCTAGTCGAGAAGTCCCGACTAGACTATACCCTTAACCCGATACTTTACGCATACAGTCATACCTTCTTATTTTCAATACTCCATATCTCCAGTGTTTCTCAACCGATTTCAATAAAATTTTCACAGATCATTGTCATTGTCATTATTTAGTCTAATCTTTCAAACTGCATCAAAAAGTTTTCCAAATTCAAGATTTTGTTGTTATCGATTACATGTGTATATCGGAAACGGGAAGAGTTATCGAAAATCTAAAACAAACTTGTACTGCCTAGGGATTAGGCGAGCTTATGTACCAAATCTGGAGTCTCTAGCTCTTATAGTCTCTGAGATCGACGCGTTCATACATACGGACGGACAGACGGACAGACGGACATGGCTATATCGACTCGGCTGTTGATGCTGATCAAGAATATATATACTTTATGGGGTCGGAGATGCTTCCTTCTGCCTGTTACATACTTTTGCACAAAACCATTATACCCTTTTTACCCATTTTCAATGGGTTAAGGGTATAACTAGTAAGCAGGCTCTACTCGAAGAGAGTCTTCAAAGTTCAAAGTTTGGAAATTCTAGTTTCTGTGATCGCGTTCATAAGTACAGACGGAGAGATATGCCCAAATCGAATTGCTGATCAATAATATATATATATATATATATATATATATATATATATATATATATATATATATATATATATATATATATATATATATATATACACTGAGAAAAAGACGTAGTACAAATAGTGAAGTGTGCATAAATTGAAGAAAGAATATGAAATAGAAAAATCAACATTTTTCATATTATTAATATTGATGTTTAATAATATTTGATTCAAATACTGTTCATACTGAACTTTAATATGTACATTATTATTTTAATCCCGCATACCTTAAATCTTAAATCTCCCATAAATGGAGGACCTCTTTTTTTCGCTTTCAACAACGCCGAAGCCAGCTCCGATCTGGTGCATAGTCTTTAATTAGCTTTATGGCCAACTCTTGTTCCTTATCAAGCAAAACTGGTCCAATAACACATTTAATATAACATTGATAAGTTACATGGTAATAGTAATTATAATAGACAGTAACGCTCGGAACAGTAAAGTCACACAACATTTCTGCCAAAAACATGGCCATGCAAGTGAGTTCAGAACGCTATGTTAAACAAGTAAGGAGACTCTACTCGGGAAATCCCGAATGGACTATACCCTTAACCCTATAATTAACACGTACAGTCAGTGCTTGCAAATCTTTGTGTGTGTACGCGTATACTGCATACCTGACTTAACTTCAATGTTCTATATCTTCGGTGTTTCTCAACCGATTTCAATAAATCTGATTTCACAGATTGTCATTATTTCGCCGTCTCAGAGTTTTCCAAATTAAAAATATTGTTGTTATCGATCACATGTGTATATCGGAAACGGGAAGAGTTATCGAAAATTTGAAACAAACTTGTACTGCCTAGGGATTAGGAGACTTATGTTCCAAATATGTAGTCTTTAGCTCTTATACGGATGCTGATCAAGAATATATGTACTTTATGGGGTCGGAGATGCTTCATTCTGCCTGTTACATACTTTTGCACAAAACCATTATACCCTTTTTACCCATTTTCAATGGGTTCAGGGTATAAAAATGGCACATAAAAGTCAACTTTGATTATTTGATTATAATCAGCGAGCTATCGTCGATAAAAGTACAGTTCCATCAAATATAACCTTTTGTAGACTTATACAAACTGTTCATATGATTTTGCAGTTTTACACTTGTAATTCCACGCCATTAAGGACTCGCCAGATACAGCGAATTATCGAGGTTCTGCTATATTTGTCTGCACTGTTGTATAAGCCGAAGCTGTTTATTGTGTTCGGGGCTTATTATTAGTTGTTGGGTGCTTCGCGCTCGAGCCGCCATTTTATTGAGCTTTCTTTATGAAGTTCTCGCAGGGGCCTCAGCTCTTTTAATTCATTTGGCAGCGCGGCATCACCATTGAACTACATTTATCGGTCTTGTAGAGTGTCTTGTGCCAAGCCTAACAATCGCTAACCCTGCATCCGTTCGATGTCCTTACCTGACCCGGCGTGGCCTGCCCTGGCCAGGGTGCAAATACAATATGCATACAAACATTTGTATATATTTACATATATATATATATATATATATAGCTGGCAATTATTAGGAGGCCGCCATTATAAAATTTAGACGACATGTTAAAATCCCTTTTCAAGCAAATTTTATCACCCGGTTAGAAAAGTTCTCATAATGCCATTGTTACCCTTTCACTTAATTATTGGGCACATTATGTGCCATATTCATGGCAACCCGATGAGAAGGAACCAAGAAACAACCGGACGACCAAACGCAAAAAAAGGGACGAATAGTGGCGGGGTGTTAAGGTACAACAATGGAAACTAGCTGCGTATGTATGTATGTGCATACATATATTTATGTTTATATGTTTGTTCGTGTACATGTGGCCTCGTGTGGCCGCGCAGATTTTACGCATTCATTGAGAAAATTTAAAGGGCGCTGAGCGATAATTGCACCACCAACTCAACTAAAACGTCGAGTTTAGGTATGAGTGACAGTCTTTCTATTAACCATTTCCCATTGCCTAACACACTCATACTACCAACTGGCGAGCCCGTGCTTGTGACCGTTCTTGCTTATGCGTGACGCAGCGGCCAATGCAGACGGGTTTTAATTTTGATGGTTCTCTGCTTACTCCGGTATCAGGCACCCACATTAATTAATATGTACATACATATATATATACAGACATATGTATATACATACACGCATACGCAGATGCCCAGTATAACTCGCATAAACGAATCTCTTCCATTTTGGATTATAGCCGTGGGTTTCATGAGATTGACATTGATGCTATGCTGCTTCATCCTGTCAAAGAACTGTAATTTCAAGTCGCAACTCAAGCAACTCTTTGACTAGCCAGCAGCAAAACCAATATTTGCGTTTGCGAGCTGTATCTTAAGTTTGTCTAGTTTCAATTAAACAACTTACGCTCAATATACTTTTTGGTCTTACTCAATACTCTTATTTGAAATCGATACCATTTTGTAGATTCCGATTTTATTTTTTACCATAATAATAATAATAATACGCATTTGTTGTAGTTGTAGTAGTTTGTAGTTTGTAGTTGTTTAAAGTTATACCCCAAAAAACGTTTTCAGAAGGATTTTTCTTTTTAGATGGACGTGCAAGAAACATTTATTGAAGCTCATTTCGTACACTAAAGAATCCATATTCGTCGAAAATGGCTTAAAATGGTATAATTGTTCTGTGCAAAAGATTGTAACATGCAGAAGGAAGTATCTCCGACCCAATTCTTGATCAGCATCAACAGCCGATTCGATAAAGCCATGTCCGTCTTTCCGTATGCTAGAGACTCCAGATTTGAAACATAATTTCCCCTAATCGCTAGGCAGTTTGTTTTAAATTTTCGATAACTTTTCCCGTTTTCGATATACACATGTGATCGATAACAAAAAAATCTTGAATTTGGAAAACTTTGAAACATTAAACGAAATAATGACAATCTGTGAAATTTTTATTGAAAAAACACCGGAGATAAGGAGCATTGAAGTTAAGAAGTAATGCACTATACGTGTATATAATCACACACATATACTTGCAAGCAGTGACTGTACGCGTAACATATGGAATTGAGGGTATATTGAGGTACCCATTGAAAATGGGTAAAAAGGGTATAATGGATTTGTGCAAAAGTATGTAACAGGCAGAAGGAAGCATCTCCGACCCTATAATGTATATATATTCTTGATCAGCATCAACAGCCGAGTCGATATAGCCATGTCCGTCTGTCCGTCTGTCCGTCCGTCCGTCTGTCCGTCCGTCCGTCCGTATGTATGAACGCGTCGATCTCAGAGACTATAAGAGCTAGAGACTCCAGATTTGGTATATAAGCTCGCCTAATCCCTAGGCAGTACAAGTTTGTTTTAGATTTTCGATAACTCTTCCCGTTACCGATATACACATGCAATCGATTACAACAAAATCTTCAATTTAAAAAACTTTTTGATGCAGTTTGAAAGATTAGACTAAATAAAGACAATCTGTGAAAATTTAATTGAAATCAGTTGAGAAACATTGGAGATATGGAGTATTGAAGTTAAGAATGTATGCACTATACGCGTATACACACATATTTGCAAGCACTGATTGTATGCGTAAAGTATCGGGTTAAGGGTATAGTCTAGTCGGGATTTCTTGACTAGAGCCTTCTTACTTGTTTTTTTATGCCCTTAACCCATTGAAAATGGGTAAAAAGGGTATAATGGTTTTGTGCAAAGGTATGTAACAGGGAGAAGGAAGCATCTCCGACCCCATAAAGTATATATATTCTTGATCAGCATCAACAGCCGATTCGATATAACCATGTCCGTCTGTCCGTCCGTCCGTCCGTATGTAGGAACGCGTCGATCTCAGAGACTATAAGAGCTAGAGACTCCAGATTTGGAACATAAGCTCGCCTAAGGCAGTACAAGTTTGTTTTAAATTTGTGATGCAGTTTGAAAGATTAGACTAATAAATGACAATCTGTGAACATTTTATTGAAATCGGTTGAGAAACACTGGAGATATGGAGTATTGAAATTAAGAAGGTATGCACTATACGCGTATACATACACACACTCACACATACTTGCAAGCAGTGACTGTATGCGTAAAATATAGGATTAAGGGTATAGTCTAGTCGGGATTTCTCGACTAGAGCCTTCTTACTTGTTTTATTTTGATTCTATCTGATTCTGAAGATGCCATTAAGCAATAAACATAAGAGGCCTTATGTGCAAAAAGAAGTTACATTTCTATTGTAGGCTTCTCGGTTATTTTTACATCAACTTAATGTTAAGTTGAATAATAAACTTAACACCAACCATCTTCCGATGTACTGCCTAAAAATTGAACATTTTTATGGTTAATCCAACTGTTTTTGATTGAGTATATTCAATTTTATCATGAAACCATTTTGATTTACCATCTCTCAGATACCCTAAAACCCTGTATTAGATTCGTAATATTTTATTTAGTCGTATGGTATATTATTAACATTAGAATTATAATGCATTTTTTTAAAAATTATTGAAAATATAACGAAAGTTAATTAAATCAAACTTACCGGCTACGAAATATGATGGCGACGGGACTTGAACTCATTTACCAAGAGGATGCCTTAGGAGTTGCGCTGTCGCCGAGCATATTTTGAATGCAGTTAGTTCTGATTCAGTTCCAAAAGCATTGGGGATGGAAGCAAGAGATGCCTGCTCTTTAATGGGAATACGTTTCATACTTATTCTTTTAATTTTTTTTCATTTTATTTGAAATATTAGTTAAAATAGTTCGATCGAATATGGTTCAACTTAAAATCACCATGACATAGTCATTTGAAAGTGCCCGCGCCTTGGTTACAAACCCCAATAATGTGGTATGAAAATGCCAGAATTTGCTTTAGTACTTCTCAATTATCGATACCGTCGATGCTTTTCAAGGCCATGGCTTTGTCGACTCGATGTTTACTGTTCACAAATACATACATTTTATGAGGTTGGTGGCACTTCCTTCTGCCTGTTCTAAACATTTGCACTTGGTCATACGGAACAAAAAATTTACACTCCTGAGCGTTCAAAGGAAAAAAAAGCGTGACCAGCGTACTACGGCCAGCGACAGTTCGAAAAATGTAACTTAGCGTAAGATGTTCTGACGCCATAGTTTATAGCTACTTTGTGCTATGAGTGTGTCGGTTTTTCATGGTCGTTATCGCTCTGTCTTAGCCAAGATGCCAGTTCGAGGCGATGGTATAGGCCTCATTCTTGATTTAAAGCCGTGTTTCAAAGTTGTATGTTATAGTTTTCATTAAACATGTCTAAGGTTCATATGATATGATGAAGGTATCCTATATTGTAGGGAAAATATAACTTCCAGTTTCCCATTTAAGAGACACTGACAATGGGTCTGTCGGCTCGAGCAGCTATAACTATTGTCGAAGTCGTCTGCGTCAATGCGTTGCACAATTCACCAAAAATGTATAATGCCCGACTCAAGAGTTTGAGAACACACAAAAAGGAGAATCATTCGTAATCGACGCGGAGATGATATTATTAATGGTTTTTTAATATCATTTGTGTCGGAGTAAATTGTTATTTTTAAAATCTGAAACGATTTATTGAAACAAAGTAAAGCAAAATCAACGGCTCGAATGTAAGTCCAACATCGACTCAAACTCTGACTCGGTATCAGATTCGAAACAATTTTGCTAAAGAGTCCGGGAAAAGCTTCACGAAATATAGTCATGCTGTATTAACGATCTAGAGTATATGTACAAGCCCATACATATGTGTATACATATGCACATTTATAAATATATACACATGTATGTGTTTTAGGTCAATTTAGCACTGCAGTACTGGGCACTGGTTCCTGGGTGGTGAAATAATACCCACTAGCCGACCACCACTTCCTACTTTAGAAACCGTAAGCAATGCATTTCATCGTTTCCTTTTTTTGTATGAAATGTCCGCCTATATAGAGAATCGACGCTACATCGTTTTCCTCGAACTAGTGAAATGGGGCCCAAGGGGTGGCTATTTGGCTACCAAAGCTGGGGTTGGTGATTTGGCTAACCACAAATAAAAAACTTCAATTTCAATTTATAATTTCTATTATTTTAAATAATCTTTTGTTTAACTTTATATATATATATATATATATATATATATATATATATATATATTGCTTATACTTAATCTCACTATATATATACTCACTATATTATATATATATATATATTATTTTTGTATTTGATCTAGCTTAACAGCTAACGTATTCGCCGCATTAACAAATGCGTACGCCTGCTTTTTATGATTTTTAGGCGTTTGCTTGGCATAGGTGTACTTACCAAAGTCTACTCGAAGAAGATAATAAAATAGGTAGTTCCAGCATGGCCGATCGTCACCGCCAGTACTACTGGGATGAGTAGCTGAATCTGTGTCTGTAAGTGTAGCTGTTTCTGTATCTGTATCTGTATCTAAGCTGTGCACTCCACAGGGCTACGGCGGTCTTTCACTTGACGCTGGGCCAAGTGTGAAAAATGATTGATCGATTTCGATTTTGATTCGTGCAGTATTCACAAAGGGTGCCGTGTTGTTTATAAAGAACTTCGACAAAGTGCAAGGGGCGACAAGGGGACAGCCGACAGCCGACAGGGCACGGAGGACAGTGGAAAGAGGATGGAGAGAAGTGTATGGCGGCGAAAGCAACGACAATCGGCATAATAAGATAGCAATTATTTATCTCAACTGAATAAAGGCAATTTTTGATTAATGAATTTTGCTGCACTAAAAAACAAGCAGAAAATACACATACACACATATATATATACATATATTTATAAATGAAGAAAGGAAATGAAAGTGTTGACTGACAATGTAAGATATTTTCATTTGTCCCCTAATAGTCACAGTCACAATTCGTCTTGCATTTCGAATTTAACTTAATGACCTTTTGATTATACAAACGCCAACAAATCGAACCCAAGCAAATCAAATTTTAACACTTAAATCACAAGTGCTCAGAAGTATGTGTATCTAAGTATCATTGATTTTGTATTTGTGTTTCGAAAACGGGTAGACATTTAAAAAAAAAAACGAACTTAACGTGAACGAAATCCAATATTCCATTTTATCGCTATATCAGATTGTCTGTTGAAGCATGTCCGACCTTCATCTTCCACGCTCAAATATTATCATTAAATTTGGGGTTTTGTGCTTTTGACTGTGCGTTATTAAAATTAAAATTTTTTTAACCGATTTTGAATACTATGTCTAAGTTTTTATTTTCCAAAAAAAAAAATAGTAACAAAATTTTTGAAATGTATATATACTTCACACTTTGTTACGTTCAATAAACTGTCGAGTAAAGTTGGGATTGTTCTTTGAACTTATTATTTATGTGAGGTGCTTAAAGGAATTTTGATGTCGCATACGGGAAGGACTTTCCAAGGTGAGCTGATTGGTACTGTATCAATATCTGGCATTCTTAGACTAAGCCGTGTTAAAATCTCTCTTAATAGGTTGTGTTAAATCAACATCTTGGGGTTTTTAATCACCGACATACATTGGAAAGATGTTGATAATACTAAGTAAATTACATTTATGCGTTGTACAGTTAATCATACATATTATATATACGAATTATCTAGATTTACACAACTTAGTTTTTGCCTTTAACCATTTAAGCCATTATCATAATATTGTCCATCAGATATTTATTACGTTAATTGTTTTCTGATATTGTTGACAAGGCACATACAATGATATCGAGTATCATTTTAAGGTATATTTATATTTCCTTTGGATTTTGACTTTCTAAGAACGGAAATCAGAACCAAACATATTGTAATGGACACATTTGCGAGATAGATTCCAACCTAAAGGTGCAAAAAACACGAAACACGAAAAATGTATCCATTAAAAATCATTTGTTGTGCTTTTCGTACTTCAGAGCCCAAATTGTTATGCTTGATGATATTGCAACTTATAGGGTCATTGAGCGTTTTGTGTGTGTGCGTGTATGTGTGTGTGCATGTGTGTGTGTGTATCTGTGTGTGTGTGTGTGTGTGTGTGCATGTGTGTGTGTGTATCTGTCTGTGTGTGTGTGTGTGTGTGTGTGTGTGTGTGTGTGTGTGTGTGTGTGTGTGTGTGTGTGTGTGTGTATTTATGTGTGTGTGTATGTATGTGTGTGTGTGTGTGTGTGTGTGTACACGCTTGCAATGCTCCGATATTGAATGAAGTTTAAAATTTGTCAATTTCCAAATTTTGTTGTTTTTGACTGAGATATAGATAATTTGAAACAATTTGTTTTGCGAAAAAAGGTAAAAGTACACTCAGAAAAAACCATTAGAAAATCAACAATGAAAAATGTTCATTTTGCTATGCGTGCTTTAACTATTAGTAAATTTTACCATAACAGAAAAGAAGGCTGTAGTCGAGAAATCCCAGCTATAAGATAACCTGAACCCTGTACTTAACGTGCACAGACAGTGCTTCCAAGTATGGGTGTGTGTAAGCGTTTACTGTATACTTAACTTCAATGCTCCATATCTCCGGTGTTTCGCAACCGATTTCAATACAGTTTCAGATTTCAGATTCATTGTCATTATTTCGTCTAATGTTTCAAACTGCATCACAAAGTTTTCCAAATTCACGATTTTATTGCTATCGATTACATGTGTTTATCGGAAATGGGAAAAGTTATCGAAAACAAACTTGTACTGCCTAGGGCTTAGGCGAGGCTATGTTCCAATTATGTAGTCTCTCGCTCCTAAAGTCTCTGAGCTCGACGCGTTCATACAGACAGACCGATAGACAGATATATCGACTCGACTGTTGATGTTAATGAAGAACATGTATACATCATGGGGTCGGAGATGCGTCGTACTGCCTTCTATATACTTTTGCACAAAACCCTAAGGGTATAAAACCGCATAAATCGATTTTTAACATATTATATTAAATCAGAGATTACTTGGCTCAGTTGCTGCTTCTTGGCCTTGCTTGTATATGCAGTTAACACAGCTTAAGTACCCAGTTTCAAATCTTCGTATAGGTTTTTTACAATATTGTGTATTCCGTTTGACAATTTATTTCATTTTTAAGTTTTTGGCTGACATGAATAAAATCTAGATTAATAGTATGACGCTGGTTTTGATTGATTTTAAAGCTAAATCTGGAGTATCAAGGACTTATAGTCTCGCTTAAAACAACGAAAGGTACTGGATGATTGAAAATTACCAATATACCCCTTCGGTATTAAAGTATTCAAATCAAAGGAGTTGACGAGCAGCTCTTAAACGTTAATTAAGATAGCATTCGAATAAGTGATGGCCAAAATAGTTTTAGCAGACCGTAACAGGTTTATTAGTTAAATATTATCTTACAATTTCTATAACAAGCTATAAAAAAACATAATATATTATTAAGCAAGATTTTCAAGCATCATAAGCCTATTGGTGGATTTGCTTATGTATATAGAAGAAAAAACCAACTGAAATGTTCGCTTTGATAGAAACAGAAATCATTATTCTATAATACTGTTCAGCGACTCGATAAATATGAAGTTTCAAAATATAAAGCAGTCGGAACAATCGCCTGGAATTTAATTTGTATTTTCTCTGTCTTAAACAAAACGAATTTACATCAAAACATTTTATCGCGTATTACTGAATTAACGAAAAGCTCTTTAGGTTAATTTTGTGATATTTAAGGGTTTTGGCATATGTATGTATCTATGGCATACATTCTATGTATGTATATACTTTACTTGTTTGTTGTTAGAATCTTTTACCCTTAGCGCTTGCCAATTAACTGCAATAGGAGCAAGTCCTTCAAAATATAGCTGCCTTTCTGGCACTTCATTTTGGCTTTAACTAAAGCCATAAACATAAACACTTTAATGTGATTGCTATACATATGTGATATATATATATATATATATATATATATATATAATACTTGTACATGCATGTATATACAGATCTATATGTATTCGTACGTTTATGTACAAGTATTTTTTGTACGCAAAAGGACTTTCCTTTTGTAAGTACACAAGTTTTTCTATTGTTCTTCACATGTACATATGTATAGTCCAGACATTCATACACACATCGACATGTATAAACATGCATGTAAGTATTTCCCAAAAACAAAAAAAAACTTTCGTTATCATAAGCAGCAAATAAAATGGAATTAAAAAAAAATTATATATACATACATATGTACGAAGAAAAAAGAAATAGCTGCAAAATCAGCTTCGTGGCATGAACTGTGGTCGTTGTCGGGTGCCTTTGTCACCAGAGCGGTGCTCAAATACTATTGGTGCAGGAGACAGAAAAAATCGCCCCCATGGTAATGTGTCGTTTCTTGTGACACCAATTGAACACACATCTACTCACACACACGCAAACACAAAAACACACACACACGCACACATACACAAAGACAGCTAGCTATGAATTTGTGGCGCAATCGCATAGAAAGTGAAGCAAAGTCGTCGCTGCCGTCGCCTCATGCAGCTAGCGAGAGGTGTGCTCATGAACATTCAGAGAGACACACATACACACACACACAGATGCACACGCACACACATATCCATAGAGTCTCTCAGAAGGACACACACACAGTCGCACTGCCTGGCCATTCATTGGTGTTTACAAAAAAGAGACGGACACACACTCTCAGTTCTTAGCTCGCTGCTTTCAGCCGCCGTCGTTCGTCGTCTGAGCATAGTGGACGCGAAATCAAATGACAACATTTTTGAAAAAAGAACGAGCAAAGATCCCAACGACGACCGGGCGAACGCGACAACAACAACTACGCTAACTAGAGCAAGAAAAAGAGAAGCAGCGGCAACACCTTAACGAAATCCCTTCATAATAATGAGAAGAACACAACACAGGGCGACGGCTATTTGAAGTACAGGCACAGACTACAGCGCTGTACAGCGCTGCTGCAGTCGGCGGCGCTGCTGGCGACAGTAAGCCGCGACAAAGACGAATTGGCTGGACATTGCCATTTCATTCAAACAAATGATGGGGCCAACTCGTTTTAGCTCTGTCACACGCGGACTGGCTTATGGGGCGACACTTACTCACACACACGCACACACAAACACCACTAGCCACACGAGAGAGAGCGCACTGGCGCACTCTTTGGTTGGTGAGCAAATGACACAATGTGACGCTATCTGTTGCGGGAGAGCGAGCACAACTGAAAGGTGCGTGAATGGGCAGGTGTGTGTGTGTGTTTGTGTGTGTGTATATATATGTAAGAGTGGTCCTCACTCGCTCGCTCAGTACGCATACACAAATACGTCGCATGTCAACCACTCGTCCACTTCGACGACAGTGTGCGAGCGAGCCGGCAATAACTTAATAATATATATCTTACGCTGCTTGCGCGCTCGCCCGCCAAACTCTGCCAATACTGGTAAATATATTTTTCTACCGAGGGAGTCGGTGATGTCCACGACTTATGTGTTCCCTCAACATTCAGTAAAACTTTAAAAGTGCGTCGGGTTTTTGGGTGTGCAAAGTTTGTGCCACTCCAAAAATTTAAATTCTCTTAACGTGCAATTTAAATTAAACGCCATCCTACGTTGCAATGCTCGATTATAAATAAGTCCGGTATTAATGTTTACATAGATATGCTACCGTTTATCGTTTGTAATGCCAATTTATTGCAAATGCAACCAACATGGAAATGTACTTTAAAATTAAGCAACTCAAAGAGAGTCGATTTTCGACTTTCTCTTTGTTGTGAACTGCTTTACCGACTGCTAGACGTATTCGGTGCATAAGTGCCTAAGTGCGACGGAGAGAGACTGAGTTACCAATAGCGCTGACGCTATTTGCTTGCGCCTCGGATGTGTCTGTGTGTGTTTTCTTGTGCGTGTGTAGCTGTGTGCGTGCGTGTGCGATGACCCAACGACGACAATGTGACACAGCCTAAACAAGCAGCAGCAGCAGCAGCAGCGCAGCAACAACAAGCACTAAGGCATTCTTATATATGTACACATACAGATATGTATATGTATACCTTCAATTACAACTATAACTGCAGGCCAATTCCAATAGCCAACAACTTCGTTCGGGACGTCTCTCTGCTCTCATACACAATCAGCGCTTGCTCGCTCGTTGGCTGCCTGGGTCTGTTCTTCGATTCAGGTAGACATTTGTGGGGCAGTTACGTTTAAATTGTCCGCTGCTGCGTGTCTTGTTGCCTCGCTGCCGCGCTGCTCTTGCCGTCGCTCGTCTCTGCGAGAGCAAAGTGTCACCCACCCCTCAGTCGCTGCGTGAGCGACTATTTGCGTGTGCATGTGTGTGTGTGTGTGTGTGCGTGTGCGTGTGTTAGTGTTGCTGCCGCTGGCTCTGCTGTTGTCGCTGTCGCATTTGTCGTCGTCGTTACATTTTTTCTGCTAGCAGCCGCACGACAATCAGTGTCACCCACGACTTTCAAAGAAGTGGTTCTCTTCTGCTGCTGCTGTCGATTCTGCTTCTGATTTTGTCGCAGTCACCGTCACCGTCACCGTAACCGTCATAATAATTACTGTCAATTCGGCGGCGTTTCGTGAGACTTTCAGCGTTACCGCAGCCGTCGCGTTTGTGGCTTTCTTGAACAATAGCAAAAACAACAACAAGACAGTTTTAACTTTTGTGTAAATTTAGCGAAAAAACAAAATATCCCAAAATTATGTTCTAATAAATAAAAACATACACTTTTTTTTTGTGTGCCAACAAAATACAAAGCAAAAACAAAAACAAAAAGAAAACGACCAAACGATAACGAATTGTAAGTTCATTTATCACTTTATATTCTGTCCTTTATATCTTTGTGTTATTTACCAACGGCTGTGCGATTGGCAAGAAAATTTGTCATTTCTATTGTTGTTTGAGATTCAAGTGCAAAGATACTCACCACTAGTCTATACTGACCATAGATCGGCATCATTATAACTGTGATTATTCGAGTGATTAACCGTTCGTGCATATATATTTTTGTTTTCTCTCCTTCTCTCACTCTCGTGTCCGTTCATTGCTCTAGCGATTGTTGTTGTCGTTGTCCGCCGCTTAGTGTAATCTGTACCAATAGCATCAACCAAAAAAGGCAACAAGGAAATCAACTATAAACATTAGTTGTTTTTGTTATTGTTGTTGTTGTCATTGCCCGTCATCTCTTGGAACTTGTGACTTTCAACATACCGATAATAAAAATAAAACAGAGAACAGCAACAAAACACATTTGACGCTAGCCATCAAAACTAGTGATTGGTTTTTTTTTTACTTTTAATTACCACACACACGCACACACACACACACACACATGCGCGCGCACACTTTTACAGTTCCATTACACAATTAATTGTGTTACAATCATTTCAAATGACTTTATGACAAAAAAAAAAAGTAAAACCTTGGAGCTAATCTTAAGCACACACCAACAAAATTCATGTGCGCTTGCTGATGTTTGCTCCAATGTGCGCAAACTAATGACCGTTGGTATCTACATATACGTATGTACATATATGCCAATTAAAGTTGAATTGAAGTAGAAGAACCGAAGATGTATCTTGTATCTGCTAGAACCTATGTGTTCATGTGTTTCAACATTCTAGGAAGAGCGCTTAAGCTGAACGCTAAACATGACGAGACATGACGATCCCCATCATTGCGCTAACAGTTGTCCCCATCTATCTGTTTTTTTTTGGGAGCATGCCGTCCGTCTCCCCGCGCTCCATCCTTAGCTTTCTCCTCCACATCACACTTAGTAGCCGCAACACTTCGGCCATCAATTTTTTTTTCTATGTACGTCGCTTTTCAGTCACAATTACAGTAACGAACGGTGTGTGCGGCAACCGGACAACAACAATAAAAAGTTACTTGTACTAGTTGCCGATCGACGTCTTAGCTGTTTTAATAGGGGCCAAAAAAAAAGCTTTAAAGATTTGTGGCCAAGCAAATGAGTTTTAATGTTCTTGTGGGACACATACATACACACATATCTTTAATTATTTACAGAGGCAGCTTTGTGACAGTCCAATCTAGTTTACAAGTGTTTCATACAACATACAAGATACAAAAACCACCTAAAACCTGTATGTTTAAAGTTGTATTACTGTTCAGTTACAGTCGGGCAAAAGTATTTTCATATGATTTTTCAAATGCATTTTTCTGCGTATCAGTGTATTCACAGTATCAATGAATTTGTATTTAACACTTAAGTCAATTTCAGATCATAGTATTTTTTGTAATTCAATGTGTGTTTGTTTGTGTTGTTGTGGCCTACACGGCCTTAATGCGCAGCAGATTTGAAATTAGTTGTTGGAATGGCTGATGCTGTCATCTCAAGAAAGACGGATGCGCTGGTGATGCTCATAAGGGACGGGTGGGGAAACACACACACGAACGAACGAACGGTTCATCGATGATAACGCAAAAGTCGCAAAAAAAAAAAAAAAAAAAAAAAGTTGCGCAACTTTAGCAGCTGCCCCAGCAACGACAATTTCACCATTCATCCCCAACACTTTGCCACCTCCACTTCATTATTTTTGTGATAAGGACTTCGTGTGCACTAGCTGTTGTGCCTTGACCTGCCTTCGGAGCAAGGGGTTGCCCTGCTCGCTACCTGATTGACAGATTTCCGAACTAATCGCCAACAATTTTGATTGACATCATCGACAGTTGCCGGTTGACAAGAGCGACGACAGTTTGCGAGCTTTTTAGGGCCAATTGAGTTCAAAATCAGCAGGACATTTGGTTTGTCATGTTTAAATGGTACACTAAACTACACAGCACTGGCCCCAAGCTATCTGACATACTGTGGGTTTCCATTGCCGACGGCAAAACATATCTGTTTGAGTATACATAACGTTGTGTTATGTTTCTTTTGGGGTGGGTGAGGGGGAGGGGGAGGTGGAGTGGTAGAGTGAGTGAGATATATATTTGGTATTTCTCTCATATCTCTCTTTCCCATTAAGAATCTATTCCGTTTTTTTTAGAGTTTCTAACTTTTCTCACATATATCTTTTCAATTATTTAAATATATTTGCAGCATTTGCAGAAACATCCAAAACAATGGAGCATATTATGAGTACATTTATGTCTCCCGCCTATCTTTTGGGACATCATCAGCATGTCCATTCACATTCACATTCACATTCAAATCCACATCCACAACCGCATCAGCAGTCGAATCCTCATCCTTATCCCCATTCGCATTCGCATTCGCATTCGATTAAATCGCCAGCTAGCTCACCGGGTGCAACTGGATCTGAAACTGGAAATGAAACTGGAAAAGGCAGTGGAAGCTGCAGCGGCAGCATCAGCAGCAATGTCAACGCGAAGCCAAAGCGCTGGGGTTCGCCACCGATCAATTTGGCTGGCCAATTTATTAATCCGGCGACGGGAAAGAAACGTGTCCAATGCTCCATTTGCTTTAAGACCTTTTGCGACAAGGGCGCATTAAAGATTCACTTCTCGGCGGTGCATTTACGTGAGATGCACAAGTGCACTGTCGACGGCTGCAACATGGTGTTTAGCTCAAGGCGTTCACGCAATCGTCACAGCGCCAATCCGAATCCTAAGCTGCATTCGCCGCACATTCGTCGAAAGATCTCGCCCCATGACGGACGGACTGCTCAGCAGTTTCCTGTGTTTCCGGCTGCCGCTGCTGCTGCCGCCGCTGCGTTCCCGGGACTGCTGCCGCCGTCGCATCATCCACATCATCCGCATCATCCACATCACCCACATCATCCGCAACATTCACACCATTCGAGCATCGGCTACGGATCGGTGGCAGCTGCGGCTCATGTCATGTTTGCCGGCCAGTCCGGATTGCATAATCTTGGTTTGCTTGCGAACCGAGCACAGCACGATCGCATGTTTGCGGATGTTGGTGCGGCCGTCGATACGGATGCAGATGCAGATGCTGATGCTGATGCTGATGTCGATGCTGATGTCGATGCAGCTGATGATAATGTCTATGTGTATTTGGACATGCAGGCCAATAGCTCTAGTCCATTGAGTCAGGACTGTCACAGCGATGCGGACGCTTATACTGAGGCTGATACTGTGGACGTCGATGCGGATCTGCTCTGCAGTATGAGCGTGGCCGGCAATACCAGCAATAGCTACATTAGTTACAATGAGAAGGCACGACCCGAGCAGCCCCTTGACTTTAGTCTGCACAAGCGTCGCGAATCGGAACCGGATCGCGATCTGCAGCAATCAAAAGTGATCGAATCAAAAGTGGAGAGTCCGACAGATGTCTCCTGTAGTGGTAGTGGTTTTTCTATGGACAGATTGTTGGTTAAGCGACGACGTCACAATAGTTTGACCTCCATTTCCCAGGAGTCGACGACGGCCATAAAAATGGAACTGGAAGGCGATAGTGAAGATGATTACATTTGTCACAAGTCACCCACAGACCGCGCCCACAACCTGACAACGCCGCAGGCCCGGCGAAAACACCTGCCCACAAGCTGTTCGAACACCCTAACAACCGCTTCTTCTTTACCCAACGCGAACGCCAACGCCAACGCCATTGCCACCGTCGCATCAACAACCGCAAGTGCGAGCCCCAACTCTAACCACAATGCCAGTTCCAGCGGCCCCAGTTCAGCTCATGCGCTACCGCCGTCGCCACCAGCGATGCTGTTTGGTATGGATCTGGAGGATCATCATCACTTCCAACTGTTGCAGACGCAAATGCTTGCGGCCGCTGCGGCTGCCGTTGCCACAAGCAGCGCCGCACAGTCGCCGTCTGTCGCTGTCGCCGCAACGCCGTGGAATCTGCTCTCCGAGGTTTACCGCTCCATGCTGCTTAGTAGCAGTGGCAGCAGTCTGAAGGCGGCACAACCGGCGCCAACAACGCCGCAGTCGCCGCAGTACAGTGACATGCCGCCCACCAATGCCGCCATCTCAGTGTAAAAGTCTGTCAGTTATCAAACTCTTAGCATATTGGCAATTAATGCATGTTCGCAATATTTTTGCTAAGTTTTTTTTTGTAATTAATAAATAAATGTTTTTTTTTTTTTTTTTTTTTTTTTTTTTTTTTAAAGGCATTAAGGAACTTGTTTTTAAATGAACCTAAATCAGCAACAAAATGTATTTTGATAAGCCAAATCGATCGTCATAATATAATATTATTCATTTATATCCTCGTAGTAATATAATTTGCTGGCTGGCAGGACCGAACTCAGCTTTAAACCTTGCTACTTGCGTTGTGTTGTACAAGTGAATACAAACTGTCTGTAATTTTATTTATCTAAGATATTGCTCCATCGAAGTGTATAGTATTCAATTCGTTCCTCAATTAAACTCTAAGTGTGACTACAAATTTTTATTTCTAAGTTGATGTTTGAGAGATGTTTCGATGCAATTTTTTTTTTTCAACGAAGTATTGATATTTATAACGATATTATTAAATAGATATTATTGTAATAATGTATTTTGTATTTGTAAGTGAACAATTTTTTTTATAGCCAGTAACAATATGTATGTAATTGTAATAACCTTTACATGTTAAGTATATTACTAATACTACTACATAATGTTTATTAACAAAGAAAAACATAAATGATAAACACAAATATAAACATCAATCTCGTTTCTTTCTGCTCCTGTGCGTATCCGGCTTCTTTCATCCATTTTCAGTTAACAGGTACTCTACAAATTTTACACAATCTTTAGTTGTATATTTGTGCTAGAGAGCTGCATGAATGATATAGGAGTATACAATGTGAAAATGATGAATTAAAACAAACGGGCAGGAATTTTATGGAACGAAATCTACAGTTATACTCGAATCCATTCGAATGTATTCTATTATCTTGCATGTCCTTGTGCGTTTTTGGTTCGTAAATCCTTTGTCAGGGAACAAAAATATCAGCAAATCTGTGAGCACTGAGCGAAGGAATATATATATATATTTCCGATGTATCAACTTACTTGTGCGCATACATATAATTCGCTACACTTTTTATTTTTAAGTGTATATGCACACCTTTTTATACCCTAAACCCATTGAAAATTGGTAAAAAGGGTATAATGGTTTTGTGCAAAAGTATGTAACTCACAGAAGGAAGAATCTCCGACCCCATAAAGTATATATATTCTTGATCAGCATCAACAGTGGGGTGGATATAGCCATGTCCGTCTGTCCGTCCGTCCGTATGTATGAACGCGTCGATCTCAGAGACTATAAGAGCTAAAGACTCCAGATTTGTAACATAAGCTCGCCTAATCATGTGATCGATAACAACAAAATCTTGAATTTGGAAAACTTTTAAACGGCGTAGAAAATATAAGATGAAATAATGACAACCTGTGAAATTTTCATTGAAATCTTTTGAAATATGTGACATTGAAGATAGGTCAAGTATCCACACATACACCTTACGTGTTTTTTTTTTAGTTTATGGCCGTGCTTGAGGTCGGGCGCACACATCGTGTATTTTGTTTTTGGAATAATCTGCATGTGCGTCTGACTGGCAGCTTTGTAAGCTTGCTCGCGATCAGACCCTCAGCTTGTGCATCAGTCTGGCGCCATACATACAATGAATACAACCACATAGGTATACGAGAGAAATGTTTCCAATGTATTTTAAACACTCGAATGTCTAAGGCAGTGCCAAAGTTTGTTTTTGGTTTTGCACTTGGTAAATCTTTGTCACAAAATTCTATGAATTAAGGGCAATGAGTACTCTGCTATTAAGTAGTGGAGTCAATTAAATGTATTACTTATGAGAGGCAACAAAGAGAGAACTTACAAAAATATTTTATGTGCATCAATCAAATTTTTTGCACAGTAAATGGAAAAGTATCTTTTCGGAAATCGATGAATATGGTGGACAACGAATACAACAATTCTTGCTTACTTATACTATATTGTGTCTTTTACTTTTTTCTACTCTATTTTATATAGAATAATTTTTTTTTTCAATCAGCTATGAGTAAAGTTATGCAACTGTCTAGTATGTACCTATGAATGTTTAGTAGAAATAATAGTAAAAGTGTTGGTAGAAATGTTAGTAGAAATGCTCTTTCGATACTAAAAATTAAGTTCTGGTCTATTTATTTAAGGTACTTCATTTGAACAATAAAAATAAATAGCTTAAATAGCTTAAATATCAATGTCTTCTGATTAATAATACTCTGATACCGAAAACAATAAACGTTTTCGTTTGTGCAACTTCCGTCGGCCACCATGTCCGCCTGAACTTAAATCGATACATCCACATATTCCAACACCAAATGTGGTGTTGAGATAGCTGGTGACGTCCCCCTCAACATTTTGATGTCACGACCACTTCTGTCGCCCCAGCAAAGGGCAAAATGTTACATATATATATTCCTGATAGCGTCCATTGACCTCTTATTAATGTTTTTTTTTATATATTTAATTTTTGACGATGGTTAACCGAAGAGTAACACTTTTAATCTATGCAATGGTTTGTGTTGTTTGGCTGTTTAAAGGATTTATTTTTGTAAATTCCATTAATTAGCATAGAAATGCAAGCAAAGCTGAGCCGAATCATCTTGTTGTCCATTAAAACGAATCGCAACCAAAATGTGTTTGCAACTAGCATAAGAGCTTCGTTTTAGGTTCGAATCCCATCACGGTAAGTTTAAACAGGAATATTTGTAATATTTATTTACTCTAGTTTCTATATAAATGAGAATGATTGTCAGCATTTAAAATAGCTTCGCTATATAGCTATGAGATAAAAAATCAATTATTGGTTACAGTTCAACGTCTTGGATAAAAAAACTGCTCAATTAAAAGTTTAAATAAAATCACATTTTTAGTGCACAAGAACTTTAATCGTGTTCATTAAAAACCTGAGGCAAGAATAGAAGAACTTAATTTAAGTTGTGCGTTGTACTTTCAAAATATCGGAAACTTTTTTTTTATTACAGTTTGATTATATCTCAATTTACCCACACTTTTCAACCCTCCCCCTGGAAACCGCCATACTTCCAGGTATTAAGAACGTAGTATAAATAAGCATATTCATGGTGAATCCAACTATTTTCGTGTATGATTATGCATTAAATATGAATATGCTTAACTTGACATGTGTTAAATCAGGAATTTGCTATAAAATAGTAAAATCAACATTTATCATATTTATTTTGAAGTGTCGAAACATTTATATTGTTGCACATAAATAGTTGATTCCAATATTATTCATACTAAATTTCAGTCTGAAAATATTTATTTGAACATCGCGGATTCATTTAAACCGAGTAACATATTCAGTCCTTGGGCTACCAGAAGCGTTAGATAAATAATTTAAATTATTCAAAATTATAGAATAAGAATGAAAGTTAATTTCATCGAATTAACCGATTACGATATATGATGGCCTGCGATGGAATTCAAACCTTCATCAAGCATTTTATTTTAAATGTTAATTTTTGAATTTGCGTGCATAGTTAAATCAAATATGGGTCATCGGTAAAAAGATTATTTTAAAGCGCACGCAATTTGATACAAATATGTATCATACTAATTTTGCTGTTCCACTATTTTTATACCCTGAACCCATTGAAAATGGGTAAAAAGAATATAATGGTTTTGTGCAAAAGTATTTAACAGGCAGAAGGAAGCATCTCCGACCCCATAAAGTATATATATTCTTGATCAGCATCAAAAGCTGAGTCGATTTAGCCATGTCCGTCTGTCCGTCTGTCCGTCCGTATGTATGAACGCGTCGATCTCAGAGACTATAAGAGCTAGAGACTTTGGTACATAAGCTCGCCTAATCCCCGCGCAGTACAAGTTTGTTTTAAATTTTCCATAACTCTTCTCATTTCCGATATACACATGTGATCGATAACAACAAAATCTTGAATTTGGAAAACTTTTTGATGCAGATTAAAATATTAGACTAAATAATGACAATCTGTGAAAATTTTATTGAAATCGGTTGAGTACTTGCTTGCAAGTATGTGTGAGTGTGTGTGTATACGCGTATTGTGCATACTTTCTTAACTTCAATACTCCATATCTCCAGTGTTTCTCAACCGATTTCAATAAATTTCACAGATTGTCATTATTTTGTCAAATGTTTCAAACGCCATCTTAAAGTTTTCTAAATTAAAGATTTTGTTGTTATCGATCACATGTGTATATCGGAAACGGGAAGAGTTATCGAAAATTTAAAACAAACTTATACTGCGCGGGGATTAGGCGAGCTTATGTACCAAAGTCTCTAGCTCTTATAGTCTCTGAGATCGACGCGTTCATACATACGGACGGACAGACGGACATGGCAATATCGACTCGGCTGTGGATGCTGATCAAGAATATATACTTTTTATGGGGTCAAAGATGCTTCCTTCTGCCTGTTACATACTTTTGCACAAAACCATTATACCCTTTTTACCCATTTTCAATGGGTTCATGCTTTAATTAAGTGAAATGTCAGAAACCAATTTGTTATTTGGCATTTTGTTGTTTAGTGTTTTGAAGCCTTGAAGACTTAATTAAAATAAGTTTTGGCAATACCTTACGCTGAATTGGTTGACTGGGAAAAACTCTTAGCAGGACGCGCCATTATTGTCGTATGACTAATAAATATATAACGTATATATATATAGATATATATATATATATATATATATATATATATCATTTTTTGTATCAATCAGTATCAGTCTTGCCATCCTAATTTTGATTTGATTTGGTCGATCTGTATGTCTGTGCTCGGATGTCAGGCACATTATCTTCATCACATCCCCGTTATGAAAAGGCATTTGAGGCCACTTATGCACAAATTACAAGCACGCAACCTTAAAAAAATACACACTCATACTCATACACTTAATAGACATACACTTGAATGCCACATGAATAGAACATGTGGTCTTCCTCCAAATGCCGAATGTAAATTTAATAATATGAGAAATCCATTGAAGTTGCCAGATTCGTTGCCAAAGGTAGAACATAGTTGTGTGAAACCGAACCCGCAAAATTGATATCAAAGCGTGAAGTCTGTGAAAATATCAAGTGCTGTCTTAAAGGGGAGGTGGAGTTGAGGCTGAAAAAAACAAATAATCATAATAAAGGATATGTGCGAGTGAGCAAGCGAGCGGGTAAACGAGTCAAGCAATCCGTCAGTGGGTCTGTGCGTCATTTGGACAGCTAAATGCTTGCCACATTATGAGATGATCCTTGGCAGCGTTGTCACTTGAGACAGAAACACACACACACACCCACAGACGCATAAGTGTGTGGTGTGGGGCGGTGCGGTGCGGAGCACATTTAGCATGGCAACCACAACAACAGCGGCAAAAATTGTGCTGCGAAATGGCTGCTCTCATCTCTGGGGATCTATTTTCTTTTAAGTTTTCTGGAAAGGATGATGTCACGAGAGTGGAGTCAACAGCGCGTTTTGCGGGGATTTGCGGCTGGTGGTTGACTTTTGTATTCAAGTGATTTGGCGATACTACGGAAAAAACGGAAAGGTCTCGCTTCGTGCATCACATTTTTCTCACAGCCAACAACATATTAACATGTGTATACATCTACATACATACATATTCTTTTTTGCGGACTTATGAAGCATTAGAAAAATTTACAAAGCGTTCAAAATTAACATTTCAAATGCGATTGTTATTGGGATGTGTGAGTGTTTGTGTGTGTGTCAGTTTTGTAGCTGGGGAACGCAAATGCGTTTATTTTTGGAGACAATTGAAAACCACTCGAGGGTTATTGAGACGTGACAGTCAAGTAGTCGATGAGGAAGATGGTGATAGTGAAGATGATGGAGATGTCAAAGGAAAGGGAGAGATTCGCAATGCTGCGGTGCGTCGAGATAACTTGACGTTTGAAATAGGATCAACTGTTTCAATTTTGGCCATACTCCCAGCACGAATTCTTCTTTTGTCATCAGACACGGCCTCGACATGCTGCTGCTGCTGCTTCTGTCCAAAATACGTATACATAGCTTACATATTCTTTAATACATTTTTAAGTCAGGCGAATGACATATGCAAACATCAACTTTTGTACGTTACTTGTTATATCCATTAAATAGTTAAAACAAGCAAGAAGACTCCAAACGTCAACCTTCAATATTTCTCAAACGATTTCAATAAAAATTTCACAGACTTTCATTATTTTACCTATAGTTTCTTAAACACATTCGGCTGATTTATAATATGGGATCGGAGTTACTTCCTTCTACTTGTTTCATACATTTGAACAAAAGCCTTTAAGTGTTTTATGGGTTTTGGGTATAAAAACCTTAAAAAACGTTGCAGTCGGACGCAACAACCTGCGAAATACTCTGATATCAATATTAAAACCTTTGGTAAAAAGTCTGATTGATAACAAAGGTATGTATATAACTTTTCACCAAATTTGGTAACTACCTATCACTACCATCATCTCTAGCTGTCTTACTACCGAGTTTGGTAATTAGCTGCATCTCGAGGTTCAACATTATATCATTCATTCCATTGGGCGTAGCGCCCCAATCTTGAAACTTTGGCTGAAGAACACATGGACCAAGATATTTGGTATTTAAGGGTGTTTCGTTTTAACAGACGTGAAGACTGCATAACTTTATGCTTATGTTTTCTTTTACAACTGAGATCAACAAGAATTACAGCTTTAGTAATATTGAAATCCACAAGAACAGCTTAAGAATCGCTAACGGAAAGCATGGCATGAGAAGTTAAATAGAGATGTTAATACTAAGTATTATATCATTCACTACGGTTTCTGGGTTTATTTGAATAATATTCAAATGTGGAGACTGAACCATGGCATTTATCATGTGGGGCAAGTTTCAGATAAGCCAGGTCTGTACTATTACGAACTTATGCTCGGGTCAGTTTCCTGGTAGAACCGTAAATTTCGTCGGATTCCTAGATTCTCTGCGCTTTGGTTTATATTTTCCTTAAGTACATTGATATACAAATTTGTGGCCATTGTACTCTCCGTTAACGCCAAATACAATTTTGGCGAACGTCATCCAAGCCTGTTTTTTTTTTGCGCTTCTAACGGGTGACTCGGGTATTAAAGTCAGGATTGCTCAGAGCCCGGCGGACAGCACTCTTTCCTCATTTCGTCCTGCACCGTTTAGAAGTTTAGGAGCTGATAGCTTAAGATTTTCGGTCTTCACGTTCGGTGAAAATCTTGTAAGGTGCCATTCTGCCCTTGTTCATTATCCGATATCCGATGAGCGAAGCTCTGATTGATGTGTTGCACAGCTGATGAACCCATATTGACAATTCGAGCTATTTGGCGCTGTGAATATCAATTTTTAAAGTGATCTAAAACGAGTTTTCGTTGTTCCATTGTCGTTTGTTTACCCATTATAGTTTTTGGCTTTTCACACTCGAAATGCAGAATAAAACTTAATTGACTACAAAGGATTGCTCTATATTAACAATTTTAAAATTTGTTCTCAAATACGTGGTTTTATCGACGCAGATGTCCATAATATAACTGCATCAAATAACCTGGGAATGAAAATTAGGGAAACCCAGTGTATTGAGAACACATATTAATTTTGATGCTTAATATATGTACCTACAATCGGTCCTTGGAATGTGTGAACAATATTGTTATTAGTTTATGGCGGCCAATTAACATATTTTCTTGGATCTGCATCAAATCGTTCACACAGTTGTCTAAGAAAGGAAGTAGATAAGAAGAATGATATACTCGAGATAGTTTGAACAGGAGATACCCCTGGTCTTTTGTAAATTACGCACACAATCATTGCTTGTATGTACAGAAAATACCATTTTTTTTTGTTAGAACTGCACTTTAATTTGATTTATAAGCCATTAAACAGCGTGTTAAGCCAGCTGCAGGTTTAAATCCAATAGGCTTTTTCGTTGTGTGATTAAACAACTGATTAAGTTTTAATGAATAATCAATATTAAAAATTAAGTGCAGCAATTACTTAAATGGCTATTTGCTTGCTACCCAAAATAAATATTTTGCGAACAACAATTTAAACACCGGCAATTGCTGCTCCTGCTGCTGTTACCTTCCTGCTCTAGTTGCAGTGTTGTTGTTGATGTTGGCTTTGCTGCTTCTTTTATATTGGAAAACAAAACGCAAAACAACACAACGCAACGGCCCCTGTGGATGCAAATGGCCGTGGGCGTGTGTGCATAAGCACAGGTGTGTATGCAATCATACACACGCACACGCACATACACACATCCACATCCACATCAAACCGGCAGCATAAATTTAACCTGCTGCATTTTATAAATATTTACGTAATACACGTAAAATGCGTAACGCCTGTCGTCAACAACATAATTAACAACAACACGTAGCAGCCAATCGCAAAGTACAAGCAGAAAGCCAGCCAACCGGTCACCAGTAACTGCGATTGTAACTAACATGTTGTTCGTTTCTACATTTGTCTTGGCCCAGTGCGTTCTTTACCGACATTGTTTATAGATAATTTTGGTGGGTTGCGACATTAATACACCTCTTTAAGAGCCAGCTTTTTTTTATTTGGTTTTATAATACTATTGAAATATTTTTATACAAACTTAAAAGTATATCAATTGACATTTGTATGTGTATTAGAGTCAATGCGTTTTGTTGCTTACATTTGGGTATTTCCCAGTTGATTGCATCGGACTGTAAAATCTGTAAGGCCCTCCATTATTTTATTATTATACATTTATCCAATTAAATAAAAGCAAGTAAAAAGGTTACAATCGGATGCAACCGAGTGCGAAATACTCTTATACCAGCATTCAAAATCGCTTAGAGAGTCAGGCATTGGTAGGCGTGGCCATCAAACAGCTATTCGACAGATAACATTTTGTGACTCTAACTCAAAATCTGTGTGAAGGCCATCTTTATTCTAAAAATTGGGTCCTAATGCTCTGATGCAGATCTTAGGGGTCGTCACTAGCTATCTAGCAAACATATTACATTGTCGAGCTATCTCGTCTAGCGCCTTTTTACTAGTTTGCTCTGTCATTTATTAAATTTCAAAATGAAATTTGCGTACTCATCTCCATTTCACTCCACCAATGAGCAGACTAACGATAAAGGCAGAATGTAAACGTGATGCTTTATATAATTACCCATGTTAGAGCGGTAAGCAATAAAATAGTGAAGGCATGAATGCAATGTCGTTAATGCCTGACAAGAGTCGTAACTGTACGAGGCCGTATATCATAAATTTGGGTACAATAAATGGTTTACCAAATCGCAGTTTGAGACTTTTATATGCCATATGGTTAGAGTTGGCAACGTAGTGCTGACAAATTATATAAAATATAATAAATACAATATAATATAAGAACTTTTTATTTAGATATTAATTAATTGAATCAAAGAGCAAGCGTATAAATGCATCCGAATAACAGTTGTTTGAATGAAGAGAAAATTTACGTAGTGTGAACTTACATAGTGCCTTCACGCAATCCATATATGCACTTTTAAGTTTACGGATAATTTACAACATGCATGAA
This sequence comes from Scaptomyza reducta, assembly GCA_035044485.1. NCBI lineage: Eukaryota > Metazoa > Arthropoda > Insecta > Diptera > Drosophilidae > Scaptomyza > Scaptomyza reducta. The sequence goes on along the minus strand of JAWNNV010000174.1, from coordinate 251,087 downwards.
TACCTTAAGTGCATTGCCAAGATTTATGATCCAAAAACTGCATATTCTAACGATAAAAATTTTTTAAAATAGACAACACATATACAAATATATTGCAATCAACTTAAAAAAAAAAACAAAGATTTTGTTGTAAAGAAGGAAAAGTTCGGATCTTTCAAAGCTTTAGCTGAGGCTCTTAAAAACCTTATTATTTGTGAATACCAAGTTACAAAATACATGCTAGTGGTTTAAAAACTAGCTGCAAATTGCAGTTCAACTTAAAGAATAAATTCAATTTACGCACAGTTCAGTTTTTATAGCTCGTTCAATATGGTCATGCAGTTTGTTAAATTTGGCTAATTAATTGTAACATTATTGCATTTAGTTCGTTTAGTTTGCAAATTCTGCAAAAGCAAGTAAGAAGGCTCTAGTCGAGAAATCCCGACTAGACTATACTCTGAACCCTATACTTTACGCGTACAGTTACTGCTTGCAAGTATGTGTGTGTGTACGCATATAGTGCATACTTTCTTAACTTCAATGCTCAATACCTCCGGTGTTTCTTAACCGATTTCAAAATTCAAGATTTTGTTGTTATCGATCACATGTGTATATCGGAAACGGGAAGAGTTATCAAAAATTTGAAACACACTAGTGTTGCCTAGGGATTAGGCGAGCTTATATACCAAATCTGGAGTCTCTAGCTTTTATAGTCTCTGAGATCGACGCGTTCATACATACGGACGGACGGACGGACAGACGGACTCGGCTGCTGATGCTGATCAAGAATATATATACTTTATGGGGCCGGAGATGCTTCCTTCTGCCTGTTACATACTTTTGTACAAAACCATTATACCCTTTTTACCCATTTTCAATGGGGTCAGGGTATACAAATTGTTGCAATATGCTGTTGAAGTTGTAGGTGTTTGCCGCTCTACACTTTTTGCCTTTTTAGGTGTCGCAGTAAATTGAGTCGGGATGTTTCAGAAATGCTTATTTATTCATTGACATAGGCATTCAAAAACAAAATAATTTTCACACAAAACGATCATACGGACTTTATGAATTACAATTAGGGCTATAGATTGTTCGTTTAATTCAGTTAATAGTACCGAACTTATGCTTTAAGATACGATACAACTCTTTCAAAGCAAAGCAACAAAAGTTTAGATGGACGCGGGGTCGTCAACCTGTTCCACTTTTAAGTGGCAGTAGCAAATGCCATTGAAAACAGATGGTCCACTCGTTCTGCCGAAGTGTCTATAAGAAAACGTACTGACGATCTATAATTAGAAGCTTTCCTCAAGCTCTGTTGGAATCAGCACTAAAAAACTCATCGACGCTGCGTCTATGAAAAAGCGTCAGTCCCTTTATCAGACCAAAGCTATGTAGGCTGCGGATATGGAGAGCAGATGTAAGGCGAACAAAATCGGGTAGAGTTCTTTTTTTTTATACCCCATACCAATGGAATGCAAAAAAAGGGTATACGGGTTTTGTGCAAATGTTTATAAATTGTTACGAAACGTGCGCCAGGCTCAAGTTTCGTACTTTCGTTTATTTGGCAAAGCTTTAGGTATTAAAGAAGCCGGAAAATATCAGCGTGAAAAGATTAATTCACGCTGAGAACTGTTCGAAGCCATCAACCTAACTGACTCTTTTGATTCTCAGTGTGTATGCGTGTTTGTCTATTTATGTGTTTTTATACCCCGAACCCATTGAAAATGGATAAAAAGGTAAAATGGTTTTGTGCAAAAGTATGTAACAGGGAGAAGGAAGCATCTCCGACCCCATTAAGTATATATATTCTTAATAAGCATCAACCGGTGAGTTGATAACCATGTCAGTATGTCTGTCCGTCTGTCTGTATGTATGAACGCGACTATAAGAGCTAGAGACTCGAGATTTGGAACATAACCTCGCCTAAAGCAGTACAAGTTTGTTTCAAAATTTCGATAACTCTTTCCGTTTCCGATATACACATGTGATCGATAAAAACAAAATTTTGAATTTGGAAAATTTTGTGGTGTAGTTTGAAACATTAGACGAAATAATGACAATCTGTGAAATTTTTATTCAAATCAGTTGAGAAACACCAGACATATGGGGCATTGAAATTAAGAATGTATGCGCTCTACGCGCACTTTCAGCTACTGTATGATCTGCATCAACCGCCGAGTGGATTTACCATGTCTGTCTGCCTGCCTGTCTTTATGAACGCTTCGATCTCGCAGACTTTTAGAGCTAGAGACTTCAAAGTTGGGATTACATTTTTAGAAGTTGAAAAATGTGATAAGCAACGGAGATATCAAAGATTTAGGTAAAGTCAAGCGTATAGAAGCGCAGTATTGTAGTGTTCATACAAACAATTTCTGAACGTGTTGTGATGGCAGGCACACCCCTTTCGCCCCCAGCACCTTCCAACTCTCGTTTTAAAATCAATCGAAAGAATTTAGACCACCTTTTAAAGACGGGAATGCCTAAATAGCTTTTAAGCTAGAATCTCCAAATTTGGTGGCAAGTTGTTCCCAAAGTTCCAAATCAAATATTTAATGCCATGATACTACTACTGCCAACAACGCCTTTTAAAATCTTAAATGCCTTATAGTCAGTAGTGTTTAAACTAGCGAAGGGATAGGGTTTCTTGTAGTCGGAATTTCTCGACTAGAGCTTTCTTACTTGTTTTATTTTTGAGCCACTGTATATTTAAACGTTATGCAAATTTCATACGAAATGATGATCACCAATGCGTGTGTACGGGAAAAACAGACGGTGACGGATATAGCGATTTGGATGTTGTTCAAGGCTATATAAAATTTTTCGGGTCGGATATGCTTGTTTTTGCATATTACATAAATTTGCACAGAAATATTATAACCTTTTTCCCATATTATGGATTCATATTGCAACTATTTATTGCAAACTAAGTTAAAACACAGGGACTCTCCACTTTAAAAAAAAAAACAAGAAATGGGGTTACCTTATTTGAAAAGTTTCTGAGCCTCAGTTTTCCTACATAACAGTAGCATAAATGATTTTTAAACTGCGCCAGTGGGATCTGTTTCTTACGTAATAAAAGCAGTTGAATTTGAATCTCAAGTCCCTTTTTAAATATGTCCCACATCATTGAAGCTAGAATAACAAAACTTTGTGGAAAATAGCTAGTAAAGTTCGCCAAAGTTCTGCATTTACCTGCCGGTAATGGGAATGCAATTATCTTACTAGTCGCAAATTTGGTCAATTAAAGTCTATTTTATAGGAACAAAAATTTATTATAACCAATGTTCAATGCTTTAAATAAATTAGTACCTTAGTTCGGATTTCAGAGCTATTGTTCTTTTTTAAATGTGAACTTATATTTTTCTTTACTAAACCTATAAGTTGTTACTCTTACATGTGAAGAACAACTAGCTGCGAATACGCACTCGAAATATCAAGTCAATCAGATCAAAATTGACTCAGATATGAACGTTGAAAGAGAACAAGTAAGAAGGCTCTAGTCGAGAAATCCAGACTAGACTATACCCTGAACCCAATACTTTACGCATACAGTCAGTGCTTGCAAGTATCTGTGAGTGTGTGTATGTATACGCGTATAGTGCATACTTTCTTAACTTCGATACTCCATATCTCCAGTGTTACTCAACCGATTTTAATAAAATTTTCACCGATTGTCGTTATTTAGTCTAATCTTTCAAACTGCATCAAAAAGTTTTCCAAATTCAAGATTTTGTTGTTATCGATCACATGTGTATATCGGAAACGGGAAGTGTTATCGAAAATTTAAAACAAACTTGTACTGCCTAGGGATTAGACGAGCTTATGTACCAAATCTGGAGTCTCTAGCTTCTATAGTCTCTGAAATCGACGCGTTCATACATACGGACGGACGGACGGACGGACGGACAGACGGACAGACGGACATGGCTATATCGACTCGGCTGTTGATGCTGATCAAGAATTAATATACTTTATGGGGTCGGAGATGCTTCCTTCTGCCTGTTACATACTTTTGCACAAAACCATTTTACCCATTTTCAATGGGTTAAGGGTGTAAAAATAGTAGACAACTGAAAGTGAAACTATGATTGCGTTTATATTTAAATGGCATTTCGAAATCGGTGAACACAAGCACTCGATAACGACTGACCCGATCTCTTTTAAACTTTGCATTCAGTACATAAAAATCTAGTAATTTTTAACATTTTTAAAATCCTTTAATCAAAGAGTAGTTTATAATTTTATTCAAAAAAATAAAACCGCAAACATAAAAAATAAATATTCAAAATTTAAAAAAAAAAACATGTCGAGAAATACCAACTAGACTATACCCTGAACTCTATACTTAACGCGTACAGTCACTATTTGCAAGTATCTGGTAAGCTTAAGATTTAATTTCTACGATTAAATTTAAATATGGTGTCGGAGATGCTTCTTTTTGATTGTTACATATATTTGAAGAAAACCATTATACCATTTTAAAAGAGAATCGTTTAACATTAAAATAGAATGTGACTAAATTTGCGGTCAATTATGTAAAATCAAAACAAAATGTATTTTCTAAACGCCGTTTCAAAGACACACAAGGAAGCAAACAGTAAAGTATATGAAAATTCGTGTTTTTGGATCGTTTTTAAATCAACAGTAAACGAAATCCAACATTAGAGCACCACTAATAAAAGCGAGAGCGTTTATATTTAATACTAAAATAATTTGTAAATATAAAGAGAAACAATATTTATTTTGGATTTTTATTGTTGGAAATTAAAGCTACACCCAGTCGTTCTTAATTTTGAAGCGACCTTTACCTTTAATCCTTTTTACCCATTTTATGGTTTCAGAGTATAAAAGACGAATCAGTAGACACCGGTGAAAGGGTCAATTGGGCGACATGTTGTGAAAACATGCTACTGAATTGCCGTAAACACACATGCGACTCAACCAACTAAACCATTGGGTGTTTCGAGGTCTGCGTTTGCGATAGGCCTGTGTTGAATCCAGAGAAGATTGTGCGTGTCGGCAATGTTGTTTTATCTGATATCGTATATGCACAGCGTCATCTCAGCAGCGGTAGCGTCTACAGTAGTTGGTACTAGGGAGGTCGGCCAGGAAAAAGGATCATTTTTCAAGGAAAACATTGCCAAGTGCAATTAACACATCGCGACAACAAAAGTGTTACACGATTTTGAGCTATGTGAGTACTCGGTGCATACATATCCCACAGTAAACACCTCGATAATGACAATGTGAATTGTGATCTGTGACTGCCGGCGGTGTCGATTCTAGATGTCATTCCTCGTGTTGTTTCGTTTCTTTTCTTTTTTGCTTTGAAGTTTTACGTTAAAGTGTGCGGCAATTTAAGGATTTTATTTTTACTTGGGTGCATTAAGATGTTATGTTATGTTCTCTTGTTCTATATGTAGCATCAAAATAAACAATAGTCGCGGCAAATACGACTGGAATTTCATGTCTTACAAACTAATAGATAAGTGCTAATTGGGTTTGCCAGAACGAAAGGGCTGCAATCAGCTGGTACTGTAATGGACACCCATCAGCACCCTTGCTTTACAGGAGGCAACTGTACAGCGCAATTAAAATACACCCATCAAGAGCTGTTTCTGTCGATTGTGTGGTGAGAGGTTGCTTCTCAATTGCCGGTTTAAGCTTAAGCAGTGTTTTTTTCTGTTAGCGGCCAGTCTATGCACTTTACCCTGCAGGCCAACAAGATAATTTTTTCATTCTCTTTTCATACCCTGAACCCATTAAAATTGGGTAAAAAGGGTATGATGGTTTTGTGCAAAAGTATGTAACAGACAGAACAAAGAATCTTCGACCCCATAAAGTATATATATTCTTGATCAGCATCAACAGTGGAGTCGATATAGCCATGTCCGTCTGTCCGTGTATGATCGCGTCGATGTCAGAAACTAAAAGCTAGAGACTCCACATTTGGATTATGAGCTCGCCTAGGGAAGTACAAGTTTGTTTTAAATTTTCGATACCTCATCCCGTTTCCTGTATAAACATGCAATCGATAACAATAAAATCTCGAGTTTGGATAACACTGTTTGGAACATAAGATAATGACAATCAGTGAAATTATTATTGAAATCGGTTGAGAAACACCGGAGATATGGAACATTGAAGTTAAGTCAAGTATGCAGTGTTTAGGGTATTTTCTAGTCGGGATTTCTCGACTAGAGCCTTTATACTGGTTGTGCTTACTTTTTGGCAATGCAATTGAAGTTGAATGCCACGATTATTGAAATCAACATCGACGAAGTATGCTTCTTTTTTATTCAAGTTTTTAACAAACATAAAATCAATTACATAAGCTTCATTACGCTTTTATTTGAAGGTGATTGTGTGTATTTGTGGACGGCAGGTTAAAAAAGTCGCGCTCTATGTTTGAGTAGGCAGTGGCCCCAGTTGCGACCGGGCATCGGCGTATTACTGCGGAATATACTGTTACCGGTAAGGTGGCAAGGAGTATGAATGCAAAATGTATATGGGCATCAGGAGCTTGTGTGGCCTTTAAAAATCACCAGCTAAGGTGGCACCAATGTTTGGTGACTCTACTATTATTATTACGCCTGGCGTGCGTATTGCTTACAAATTTGTATATCCTGAACCAATTGCAAATGCGTAAAAAGGGTATAATTATTTTGTGTAAAAGTATGTAACAGGCAGAAGGAAGCATCTCCGACCCCATAAAGTATATATATTCGTGATCAGAAGCAGTATAGCCATGTCCGTCTCTCCGTGTCCCATTGATCTCAGAAACTCAAAGCTAGAGACTCTCGATTTGAAACATAAGCTCGCCAAATCCCTGGGCAGTACAAGTTTGTTTTAAATTTTCGATAACTCTTCCCGTTTTCGATATACATATTACAACAAAATTAAAAAATTAGACGAAATAATGACAATCTTTGACATTTTTATTAAAATCGGTTCAGAAACTTAAGATATGGAGCATTGAAGTTAAGAAAGTATTCACTATATGCATATACACACACATACTTGCAAACAGTGACTGTACGCGTAAAGTATAGGGTTCAGAGTATAGTCTAGTTAAGATTTCTCGACTAGAGCACACATTTCTTACTTGCTTATTCAAGGTTTAATGGGAAATCGCCAGCTTATTTGCTGAACTGAGGACGTGGGGGATCGCTTGGTTTAAAATTTTGTATGCGGGTGTTTAAGTGACGCTATCAACTATTCTATATATATGGTTAGACAATTACTTATTAAATGAAAAGTTTTCTTAAATGTGAGGTACGACTCATAAGAAAATTGCGTTAAGTCTGGAAAAATTTCCTACATAATTAAAACCAACTAATATGTTTCAAGTACAAAACTCAAATCCCACTAGCGGATTTTTATAAATATTTTATTTGCCTGTTAAAAAGGAACTTAATTTGAATAGTTTTTTGATTTCTTATTTTTATTGTAAAATATATTATAAGGGTTGCCTTTATACAGCACAAATATTTTGAATTTATATATATATGTAAATTCGTGCAATTACTTTTTTTTTGCTTGAGGTAAACTTTTTTCCCATATAGTCATCGAGTTTTTATATTTATTTTATTCAAAACTGTGAATATTATTGAATATTATTCCACTGCCGAAATACACTATTTTGTATTCCACTGTATTCCCTAAACATGGCCCGTATTCTTTTTATACCCTTAACCCATTGAAAATGTGTAAAAAGAAAATAATGGTTTAGTGCAAAAGTATGTAACAGGCAGAAGGAAACATCTCCGACCCCATAAAGTATATATATTCTAGAACAGCATCAACAGCCGAGTCGATATAGTCATGTCCGTCTGTCCGTCCGTATGTATGAACGCGTCGATCTCAGAGACTATAAGAGCTAGAGACTCCAGATTTGGTACATAACCTCGCTTAGTCCCCGCGCAGTACAAGTTTGTTTTAGATTTTCGATAACTCTTCCCGTTTCCGATATACACATGTAATCGATAACAACAAAATCTTCAATTTGGAAAATCTGTTATTTTATTGAAATCGGTTGAGAAACACCGGAGATATGGAGTATTGAAATTAAGAAGGTATGCACTATTCGCGTATACATACACACACTCACACATACTTGCAAGCACTGACTGTATGCGTAAATTATAGGGTTAAGGGTATAGTATAGTCGGGATTTCTCGACTAGAGCCTTCTTACTTGATTAAAGTTGCAGATTCAGTTTCGTTGCTATATACAGTGTTTTTGTTAAGTATTCTAATAAAATATATTATTTAAAGCTTAACTTTGATACGTATATATGACTGAAAACGTGCGACAATGATTCCCAATCAGGGAATAATCATACTTTGTCTCAATGCCAAATACTCAACTTCAGCACCATGTATCTCCTAAACTAGACGGGTGTTTATCCTGAAAATTTGATATTTTCCTTCTAACATCATACCCAACAATCCAAAAAGTACGATGTACGAGAAAAAGGTCATTCTCTGATAATAATTATAGTATTAGTAGGGTTTAAACATAGGATAGAGTTTATTTTTAAGCCTCAAACAATATGGTTCAGTTTTTGAGTAATATTTTGCAAATAAATGTGTGTGTGTGATAATATATATTTACGCATAGGTGCGTCCTGATAAAGAAACCAAGTATGATGGCCATACCGACTCAGCTCGCGATGCTAATAAAAACCATATACACTTTTTGAATCGGAAATGCTTCCATCTATGCGTTACACATCTCATGACAAAATTATAGACTCTTACCATTGTAGCACAATCAGAGTCAATCACACAGCCCCATACGGGGCGGCGTGGCGTTGGTGAAGAGTGGTCGTGGACATCGGTTTGTTCCAAGTCAGTTCAGCTTACAGAAGGTCTTATATTTGACTGGGTAATCACGCAAACAAAGTTTTTCTAAGCAGAAGTTAATTTTTTAGTTTTGTGGTATTTGCAGTGGATTCCTGGCCTCCAAATCTTGCTGACAGCCGGACAGGTGGGGGAAATGCTTTGTTGGTTCGTATTTTGAGCGTAGATTGTACCCTCCTTCTTGTACTTATTGACAGCGACTTTAGCGATGAAATGTAAGCAACATCAAAGCCAAATATCTCGCTCCTTAACTTATTTTTTAGCTTCTCCTGCTCAGCTGCCGGTTGTTTGGCTTTCGGTTGTTTCCAATGTTTGCACAGCCACAGTCCAACCACCACAGCCCCTTTAAAAAATTCTTGCGACGAATGCGACATGAGTGACTCAAACAGAGGAGTGCTGGGCGTATTATCCCTTTTGACGTGCGCGCATTATAAAAATCAATGAATTAACATTTACATGCAAAAGTATTTGACCACAAAAAAGAAACAAATGTACAACGGACAACTGTTGGGCTTCCTATGCCCATTTGTATACACTGTGTATCTGTATGTTTTGGGGGCGTCAACCAAAGCACCCATCCAACCTTTCATTTAACAAGCCCAAGCCCAGAGCCGCCTGCCTGTGCATCCCTTATATGCATACAGTTGATTACTGATGTCTTTGCCCCTGTCGTACCATTGAATATTTGCTTTTTATGTGAGTGTTTTTTTTTATTTTTGTTTTTTTTTTCTTTCAGTTTTATGTTTGAATGTGGCAAGATAAAAGTCAGAGGGCATTCGGGATCGACTATGTCAAAATAATTCTATGGCTAGTCGGGTGGATGGTGGCGTAACGGTTTGCTGAGAATGGGGGAATTAGGGCCAGACGACAAAGCAGGCCTATGCAAAATCGTTTATATTACAAATTTAATCATCCTAAACAGTTTTCCCCAACCAGCAATTGATTCATTTCAGTGAATTTCAATTGGCTTTTAACCGATTAGCAGCACCGCTACGAATTTCCTCAGTCACACCGCACACATTACCTGCTAAGTCAAAATTTAAGCCCTTTCGAAAAATTCGAAACTTTGTTAAAATAAAACAAGAGAAAACGTTTCGGGCGAATGAAACCGACTGTAAAATGCTCTGACAAAAGTAAAAAAGGTTCAGCAGAGGTGGAACTGCCTTTAAAGTTTGATGTAAGTTTATAGGGGACGCCACCAGGTGTCAGCAAGTTTGGCGATTCTAGCTTAATATCTGTAGGAGATATAGGCATTTCCGATTTTAAAAGGCGGGCAGCGCAGACATTAAATTTGAGGAAAACTTCAACAAGAAAGAAGGGTCTAGTCGAGAAATCCTGACTAGACGATACCGTGAACCCTATACTTTACGCGTACCATCATTGTTGCAATATGTGTGAGTACTGCATATTTTAAATATTCCATATCTCCGGTGTCTTTCACCCGATTTCAATAAAAATTTCACAGATTGTCATTATTTCGTCTAATGTTTCAAACGCCATCAAAATCGGATATGTTTCCTTCTGCTGTTACATACACAAAACCATTATACTCTTTTAACCCATTTCAATGGGTTCAGAGTATAAAAATATGCTGCAAGAGTCGCCCGCTTACCAATCGAATCACATATTAGTTAACCTTTAAGCAAATTAATTATTTACATGGATTCGAATGTGAATCGACCTTAAGTCGCACATTATATGTAACACTTAGAAAAAGATAATTGAGTAAAATGAACGCATTAACAGGGCTCCGAATAAATTGATGCAAAGTGACAATGCAGTGTGCAGTGTTTCCTGCTGATAAATATTGCACTGGATTAAAAAAAAAACATACTTTTGCACAAAACCATTATACCATTTTTACCCATTTTCAATGGGTTCAGGGTATAACAAGTCGAGAAACCCCGACTAGACGATATACTGTCATTACATCGTCGAGTGATTCAAACGGCATCTCAAAGTTTTGAAAATTTTTGTTTTATCGATCATATGTGTATATCGGAAACTGGGAAAGCTATCGAAAACTTGAAAAAAAAACATGTACTGCCTAGGGATTATGCGAGCTTATTTTTATCTATGGAGTCTATAGCCTATAGTCTATAGCGACTCACCGGTTGATGCTGATCAAAAATATATGTACTTTATGGGGTCAGAGAGGGTTCCTTCTGCCTGTGACATACTTTTTTGCAAACCCATTATACTCTTTGTACCCATTTTAATGGGATCAGCAAAAGAGAAATAAAAGTAAATAAATAAGTAATACTTTAAAATCTGTAGAAAAACGGGTGGTAGAAAGTCTGTTTGTGAGAAGGGGTTTACGTACAAACACAATGATGGATATTGCACAAAAACAATATACTCTTTATCTTTGATGGCCAGTGCAAAAAAGTCCAGGACACATCCAAAACATGTAAGTAGCTCTTGTGTTTAATAAAGGTTTGGGTTATCTATTTTAAGGATTTTTATTAGTTTTCGCTAAAATAGCGGTTGGTTTAAAAATTCGCAAAATAAACCTTTCTTGGGCTACGATTGGGATAATAATTTAAATGTATTTCAAAGCGTAATAGTAGAATATTTACAACTGATTTCTATGTATTTTGTGCGCTAAGCACGAACTAGTTTTTGTATTGTGAGAGAAATGGATGTAATTACCCCAAAGCCCGTTTTTTGAGCGTTTTTAAAGACAAGTATGTCTGCTATATAACAATAACAATATTTATACCGAACACCTTTCAGAAAATGTTGTTTGCAGATCTAAGTTGCCTTATAAATCTGATTTTTATACCCTGAACCCATTGAAAATGGGTAAAAAGGGTATAATGGTTTTGTGCAAAAGTATGTAACAGGCAGAAGGAAGCATCTCCGACCCCATAAAGTATATATATTCTCGATCAGCATCAACAGCCGAGTCGATATAGCCATATCCGTCTGTCCGTCCGTCCCCGTCCGACCGTATGTATGAACGCGTCGATCTCAGAGACTATAAGAGCTAGAGACGCCAGATTTGGTACATAAGCTCGCCTAATCCATAGGCAGTACAAGTTTGTTTTAAATTTTCGATAATTCTTCCCGTTTCCGATATACACATGTGATCCATAACAACAAAATCTTACATTTGGAAAACTTTTTGATGCAGTATGAAAGATTAGACTAAATAATGACAATCTGTTTAATTTTATTGAAATCAGTTGAGAAACACTGGAGATTGGAGTATTGAAGTTAAGAATGTATGCACTATACGCGTATACATACATACTTGCAAGCACTGACTGTATGCGTAAAGTATATGGTTCAGGGTATAGTCTAGTCGGGATTTCTCGACTAGAGCCTTCTTACTTGTTTAGACCAGTTTTATCATTTGCTGAAGGTGAGATTAGTTGAGGAATTTTAAAAATCCTGTCGTCAAATGGAGAAAATTCGCAAAAAACTATTGTATTCAAATTTGTTGTTTTTAGCAACCAATCAGGATCATGCTCATTTAAAATATCTTTATGGGAATTCATAAACAACAGTTTACTTACGTTTTGGAAAAGTCATTACCTTTAATAGTAAATAGTGGCTTAGATTTATAATATTTGTTGAAATGATATACAATCAGAATGTACAGCATGTACTTAGGATTTTTGTGAGTTTAATATAAATAATAATAGCCAACAAATATTAAAGAAGGAGAAAGAAAAAATCTGAATGCTATAGGCCCTATAGTCTCTGATATCGCTGCGTTTATCACATGGACAGACGGACAAGGCTATATTGAGTCGGCTGCTGATGCTGATCCAAAATAAATATACTTCATGGTGTCAGATATTCTTCATATTGTTACATTCTTTTGCACAAAACCATTATACCCTTTTTACCCATTTCGTGAGTTGAGGGTATTACAAGGCCATTTAAAGAGAGTTGGGTTTAAAAAAGCGGCTCGGTTAATGCTCATGATCACTTTGAAAGCTGAGTCGAGTACGCGAATGCAGAATAGAGAATGATGCTAAGGTTGATGCTATAGAAGGAGCCGCGGCAGTGTTTTCTGCTTGTAAAATTGGCCCCTTAATCTCACTTTCAGCACGTATTGAGGAGCCGACTCGATACGTTGGCGTCCGTAATGCTTTGCAGTAGTTTTACATATAATGCAGCTACCGCCTGCAGAAGCTCTGCATCTGCAGCTGCGACCTAAGCAGCAGTTGCCGATATTGCTGATCGCATGCGATTGCGATCGGCGCGGTACCAAAGCGATAATGCGAAAATCGTGTAATCCATTAGCGTAACTTTTTGCAAATTTGTGACAATGACAATATTAAGATAATACATACAATACAAGCGCTTAGCTCAGTTCGCAACTTACAGGTCGCAGAATTTTGTATCAGAGGTCTTTCTCCCCGTTGTTGTATCCGACGCTGTCTTTTGATCCATTGTCGTACTCATTGCCCAATCAGCTGCCTGTGCCAAATGAATTTGTCGCTTCACTTAGCCGAATTTGTGGCCAACAAGTCTGGTGGTCTATTTTTTAAGTTCCAAGGTCTCAGTTCGCGGATCTGGGCTTAGTCCGGTCTGCCGCTTACTTCATCAAAGAGATATCAAACAGAAAATTATGCTGCAGCAACAGTTGCTGCTCCTGGTTAGAATTAAAGATCTGCATATGCCTTTAATTGAACATGCGTGCGCGCATACTTAACTCGCGCCAACAACACTTTGATCTTAAAAGAAGTGACAGTGTGGTTATTTTATGGCGATAATGATCTTAAGGATGGGACATTGATTCTATTTATTATGCAGCGATTATCGGAAGAGCATCTGCTGCTCTTAAGCCAAAAAAGCCACCTTACTGTGATAACTGCATAATAATATCATTACTCAATTGTAGCTTGGTAAACAGTACAGAGTATCGTCGTATGGAATTGTATTTTAGCGTTGGTCAATATTTTGGAAAAAGAAAAAAACGTATTTTTGGAAATGAACAATTCCACGTTTGGTTTCAGAACCATAGTTTCTTTGACACAGTAGTATTATTGTCCGCAGATTATATTCCAGAGCAAAGTTGTGCAACTTTTTCACATTTTCATCAACGAACTAAAATTTAGTCTAAATTTGTAAATTCCTCTGGAGATTTATGATTTCTGATTAATGCATCCGCTCATTAAGAACGTTCCTTACAAATATAATGACTTTGGCTAAAATACTAAAACGATAGGCATTTCCGCTTAACAATGGTGGTTGCTAGGTCATGGTCTGCACATTTTGTAATCATTCAATAGTAGACAATAAAAGCAATTACATTTTGTTTGTGATAAAGACATATTTGCTTGTATCTTATACGAGTATGGAAACATTTAATAAATAGTTTGTTTGCAAAGATAAAGATTGCTGGTGACTTTCCCCGTAGATCTGCATTATAAATTTGCAAATCAGTTTTGATTGCAAGAAATCTGGGTTCTTTCAAAGATCAATTTAGATGCAACTCTTAGAATTTTATACCTCCCACAATTTGAAAACTATAGTAGCCAAAATCGAAAAGCGGTTTTCTGACAACCTTATGAAAAGATTAGCCCTATGTGTCAGTGTAAGTTTCAGTTTCAGCGAGATGATACTCTAAAATTATTACCAACATTCAAAATAATTTAGACAATTTTCAATCCTGGGGTCGCAGACACTTATTATATAAATATAATGTAATTTTATGAGCGTTTTTTATATATTTACCTTTTCAATTTCAAGCCTTGAATATTTGGGTATACTTTGGTCCCACAGCTTAAGTTATAAATCCCCTTGCACCTTCTGATCGTAGAACAATGATATGTGTAATATTTTTACTCAAGTTTATGAATGTTGAAATTTATTCTTCTGAATTAAACAATCAACTTAGGTTTGCAGTTTCGATGGAAAATACTAAAATTTCCAAAAATTTAATTTTAAATTTGGTTTTTTAGCTACACTATGTTCCATCTTTTACGATTTTTTATACCCTGAACCCATTGAAAATGGGTAAAAAGAGTATAATGGTTTTGTGCAAAAGTATGTAACAGGCAGAAGGAAGCATCTCCGACCCCATAAAGTATATATATTCTTCATCAGCATCAACAACCGAGTCGATATAGCCATGTCCGTCCGTCCGTCCGTCCCTATGTATGTATGAACGCGTCGATCTCAGAGACTATAAGAGCTGGAGACTCCAGATTTGGTACATAAGCTCGCCTAATCCCTAGGCAGTACAAGTTTGTTTTAAATTTTCGATAACTCTTCCCGTTTCCGATATACACATGTAATCGATAACAACAAAATCTTCAATTTGGAAAACTTTTTGATGCAGTTTGAAAGATTATACTAAATATTGACTATCTGTGAAAATTTTTGTTGAGAAACACTGGAGATATGGAGTATTGAAGTTTAGAAAGTATGCACTATACGCGTATATATACACACACTCACAGATACTTGCAAGCACTGACTGTTTGCGTAAAGTATCGGGTTAAGGGTATAGTCTAGTCGGGATTTCTCGACTAGAGCCTTCTTACTTGTTTTTTTTTTCATAGTGAGATTAGTTTTGCATGAGTTTCGCATAAAAGGAAAATCTTTGTTCTGGAAGATTTGTATGTTCTTAGAGAATGTAGTTAATAGGGTCAACTACCTACCCCACCTGATCCTGGTCTTACCATTTGTCATCGTAAAAGTTCACAATTAAGACGAAACTATCCTTAGGCCGCATAGGTATTGGGAACAAGAGGGTTAATTTATAAAATTCTGTGCAAATAAATAATCACTTATTTATATCCTCAAACTAAACACACAACGATTTTGTCCAGTGCTAAACCCTTTTTCCCCATTTTCAATGTGTTCAGGGTATAAAAAGGTTTTGGAAAAATCAGAAGGTTGAATAAAACACATTCTTCCTCAAGCTCCTTGTCAAGAGTTTTTACAGATATTTGGGGATTTTGATCTAGTCTGATTTCTCGACAACAGCCTTCTTACTTGTTTTATACATATATTTATAGCTAATACATATTATTAATTTCTTAAACTTAAGTGCAAAAATATTTTTTTTTAAGTCTGAAATTATTCTTGACATACCGTATGTTGTCCAACTAGTTGCCGTTGATTTATTGGATGAACGAGTTCAGTTTGACTTTTAGCTTGTTGATAAACAGGTAAAAATATATTATAATATTATTAGAAAAACAATGTAAATTGTATAGGTTGCACTTTGCTTCATTTTGAATTTGAATGGTTTCGAGATATATTGTCTGTTTTTTTCAGTCCAAAGTGTGCCTTTTTAAAATTTAATTTACATATGAAAACATAAACCAAAAAATACAAATTAAATTTTTTTTACATATATGTCTTTACATTAAACAATTCAAGATGAATTTTCATATACTTTGCAACAAGTTCTTCGTTATTGCAGATCAAAATATATGTCCATGTTGTATTGTAAAATGTCTATCCCAATCCTTCCTTGATTGAGTAAACTTTTTGATAGCAAAGTACTTATTGTCTTTGATTCTTAAATAGTTGTGAATAGAATACGAAATATGATGGCCTACGAAGGATTCAAGCCTGCAAACTCTGGTTCAAGTCACCCCAACAACATGAAAATACTTCTAAAAACAAGTAAGAAATCTCTAGTCGAGAAATCCCGACTATTTTTTTTACCCTTTTTACCCATTTTCAATGGGTTCAGGGTATAACAAGAGAATAATTGGAATAAAAGTCAAAATATGTCTTTTATGTACCCATAGACAGTATATTTGACTAATCTTCAAAACACAACATATAAAGGTAGTACTAAGTACTAATAAGCTCACTAAACATTTTTTATACCCTTAACCCATTGAAAATGGGTAAAAAACCATTATTGTGCAAAAGTATGTAACAGGCAGAAGGAAGCATCTCCGACCCCATAAAGTATATTAATTCTTGATCAGCATCAACAGCCGAATCGATATAGCCATGTCC
This sequence comes from Scaptomyza reducta, assembly GCA_035044485.1. NCBI lineage: Eukaryota > Metazoa > Arthropoda > Insecta > Diptera > Drosophilidae > Scaptomyza > Scaptomyza reducta. The sequence continues at coordinate 234,300 of JAWNNV010000174.1, read as the reverse complement.
GTCTGTCCGTCTGTCCGTCCGTCCGTCCGTCCGTCCGTATGTATGAACGCGTCGATTTCAGAGGCTTGATCAGCATCAACAGCCGAATCGATATAGCCATGTCCGTCTGTCCGTCTGTCCGTCTGTTCGTCCGTCCGTCCGTCCGTCCGTATGTATGAACGCGTCGATTTCAGAGACTATAGAAGCTAGAGACTCCAGATTTGGTACATAAGCTCGTCTAATCCCTAGGCAGTACAAGTTTGTTTTAAATTTTCGATAACACTTCCCGTTTCCGATATACACATGTAATCGATAACAACAAAATCTTCAGTTTGATGCAGTTTGAAAGATTAGACTAAATAATGACAATCTGTGAAAATTTTATTGAAATCGGTTGAGAAACACTGGAGATATAGAGTATTGAAATTAAGAAAGTATGCACTATACGCGTATACATACACAAACTCACACATACTTGCAAGCACTGACTGTGTGCGTAAATTATAGGGTTAAGGGTATAGTCTAGTCGGGATTTCTCGACTAGAGCCTTCTTACTTGTTTTCTATGTGTTGGAGAAGATAAAGTGAGTACGAGAGGCATGTGTAAACAAGTCTTAAAGGCTGGGAGAAATATTTATGATCGGTTTTGACATTTGCCGGCTTGTTTATATTATTTCGTCATGTTTTCGGGATTTATGGGCAGTTGAGCACCAATAACTCCACTATATTTTAAAATGCAGACTTCAAAAGTCTTTAAATATAAAATGTTCCAATTCCTCAGTAGATTTTGAAAAAAACATAGAATTTCATACATATGTACATCGTAATGTAAATCGATAAAATTTTAAAATTCCTACAGGAAGGCTGTTAATCATTATTATTATTACTAATATACATACAATTTTGTTTTCTGTGGTATATATTTTTAGTTCGGTGAAGATTTAAAAATATATTAGTATGTGTAAATAATCGATTGTGTACAAAAAGCATTTTTCTTAAATAGCACACAACATGCAGTGAAAGACAATGGTGTCTGAAATATCAATCACACGGCTAAATGTTCGACTTCCTATTTGGAGATAAGGTACAAGTGCTGTGTAAAGCAATATCAATACCAAAGTAACCAATTTTACATTTGGCATTTTAGCTCTGGTTGTTGGGATTACGTAGCAGCTTTGAAGGGCTTTGCGAACGCTTTGGTGTCGACTTTGACAATGAGTAAATTGTTAACATTCAATTAAAAACAAATGAGTCGCTTTTGCCTTATGTCATGCCTTTTAAATGGGCAACTGGAATTTATAAAGTAGCTCAGAAGGCCGATGAGGGGCGTAGAAAAGTGAATGAGACCCAGACCGAGACACAGTCCCAGTCAGAGACCGTAACAAATTGAACAAGACCGACAGCGACAACGAAAACGAGACTGAGACCAAAACTGAGTCGAAGAAGTTGCAATTTTACTTAATCCATCTTAATGGTCATGTATCGGACTTGATCTTGTCAATTTAACTGTCAAACGCGTAGTCGTTTAATTTCTGTGACAGAAACGAGATTAGTAACGTTCCTTTGTGACAGCGGCAGTGACGACGACAAAAACAACAACATCAATTATAACAACAAACAGCATTAACAATTACAAATCGCTACGCTGGCGCTGACGAGCTGTGCGAGTGAAGGAGTCAGGTGTCAACCAAATCGGGGCTAGGTGTAGGACAACGACATGACCAAAATAATTCAACAATGTCTGCATCACAGTCATTTTTGTTTACTGTTAATTTTTTCAGCTGTGCTTTAATTATGTAAAAATATCACGCATTGCACTAAAATGGGCTCAAATTAAATTAATAATTCTGAAACTTATTTGTAGCTCTAGTCGAGAAATCCCGACTAAACTATACCCTGAACCCTATACTTAACGCGTACAGTCACTGCTTGCAAGTATGTGTGAGAGTGTGTGAACGCGTATAGTGCATACTTTCTTAATTTCATGCTCTATATCCGATGTTTCTCAAACGATTTCAATAAAATTTTCACAGATTGTCATTATTTCGTCTAATGTTTCAAACTGCTTCATAAATATTTCTGAATTCAAGATTTCGTTGTTATCGATCTTAATCGTGTATATCGGAAACGAGAAGAGTTATCGAAATTTTGAAACAACTTGTACTGCCTAGGGATTAGGCGAGCTTATGTTCCAAATGTGGAGTCTCTAGCTCTTATAGTCTCTGATATCGACGCGTTCATACGTACGGACGGATGGACAGACGGACATGGCTATATATATCGGCTGTTGATGCTGATCAAGAATATATATACTTTATGGGGTCGCAGATGCTCTCTTCTGCCTGTTACATACTTTTGCACAAAACCATTATACCCTTTTTACCCATTTTCAATGGATTCAGGGTATAACAAGTAAGAAGGCTCTAGTCTAGAAATCCCGACTAGACGAACCCTGAACCATATAATTTACGCATACAGTCACTGCTTGTTACTTTCTTAACTTCGATGCTCCATATCTCTGGTGTTTCTTAACCGATTTCATAAAAAAAATTTCACAGATTCTCATTATTTCGTCTAATGTTTCAAACGTTTAAAAGTTTTCCAAATTCAAGATTTTGTTTTTATCGATCACATGTGTATATCGGAAACGGGAAGAGTTATCGAAAAACAAACTTGTATTGCTTAGGGATTAGGCGAGCCTATATTCCAAATCTGGAGTCTCTAGCTCTTATAGTCTCTGAGATCGACGCATTCATACAGACGGACGGAATATATATACTTTATGCCTATATACTTTGTGTCTTCTGCTTGTTACATACTTTCCAAGTGTATAAACTCTTTGGCGTGCCAAAGATAGCTTCCCTACATATTTTGGTATATTTTACTATATTTTGCTTCGTTCCCAGGTTCCAATGTCATGTCCGGCAATGTAGGCGGATATTATACTGTGATACCGAAGGTAATGAATAATTGGTTTCGTGCAATATCCGTTATGGTGTCTGTTCGTTCGTCCGTCTGTCCATCTATTCATCTATATGGGCGGGTCTGAAGTGTCTAAATTGGGTTGCTCCGGAGGCCGGACAGCAAGTTACTGCGTCCTTGGTGTACCTAAGCCTGTACTGCTCCGGTGAGAGTCCACCGGCATTACGAATTCCTTCCGTTAACTTTGACCTAATCAGCTTCCCCATCACCTTTCCCGCTGTATACAGCATACAACGGACGGTAGGACGATTGAGACTCCGGATCGCCCTTTTCTTTGCGGATGAGTACCAACCATGCAGTTTTCTAGCGCGAGAAGAAAGCCCCATGAACTAGGCAGGCATTATATATGCACAGTTGAATACCTGGGTTCTGGTGGAATACTAACTTCAGAGCCTCACTCGTTATCCCATCTGCGCCAGGTGTCTTCTTATCCTTCATCGTAAGAACCTCTTTTTCCAGTTTTCCCTTGATAAAGAGAGGAATTATTTCCATCAGGCTCTATTGCCTTGCGGCCTGATCGGGTGCTGTGGGAACAGCGCGGGAACTATATTCTCCATCGTCACGTCTTCTTGGGCGCCACCAGATTTCAGTGCCCAGTTTTCGAGTCACAAGTTTTTAGCACAGTCCTCAGGGATCCCTCTCTATATCTTCCACCAACTGACACCTGCAGCTACCCTTGCTCTGATTATTGGCTCCTCGTAATTCCTTTTTTGCGGCCTTATGTTCCGCCGAGTTATCGTTCGCTTCGACTCGGTTTCCCGCACGTTGTGCAACACGACGGAGGCTATGACACTTCCTGCACAGATCCCCTAAATCTCGTGGCGGGGCCTACTGCGTGGCATAGAAGCCTCACAGGCCGCCCTGATGATATTCATGGTCGAAGTAGCCAATATCTCTGCTGATATTTCTCCATTATGGCCAGCCTCCTCCATCCTTGCAGCCTCGATAGTTCCCTCTCGAAAGACTCTGTCCTTAACCGCGTTATGTTGCATCTGATTTATGATCTTTGAGTTACGTTCTGCGGGGGACTACCTTGCTCATATCAATTATGTATTGTTGGTCACTACCGGTGTAGTGTTCAATGTCGTGCCACACTCGAACGAGCGCCCCGAGGGCCTCCGAGGCGAACGACACTTGTTTCCCGATCACCGAAAAGTCGTCACAGCCCCCTCATTCAAAGCCCCTCGCGATCATCTCCATTACCATCTTACCCCGGGCATCGGGGTAGGGCATACCCCATTCCAGTGCCCTCGCTTTAATCTCCCCGGTTACTACTCTGTATTACGAAGACGCCATCACCGCGTCTTTGGATCGGTTGATTCGGCGTGAGATATCTGAAAAAGTCACCGTCCCACACCTCAGCCAGACATACACGTTCACCCGACATTGAGCGGCGACATGGGTCTAACACCCAGATGGCTGCAGTACGGAATAAATCTGAGCACCAATAGGAAACCTCCCTATTTAGTTACTGCTCGCTCAGTAGTAAAAGGGCGACCCCTTCTCTACTGCAAATTGATGAAGCAAATCGTTGGCTGGTCTTGTTCTGCTCCTATTCGTGTTTGCCTGGAGGAAACGAATAATTGCGTTATGTTATTTTTCAACTTGTCGAGCGCCTCCTTGAACGCTCCGCAGTTTCCGGACCCTGTTTTGTGTTCAATGTCATCTCCGCTTAGACCCTTATCCGAACATATGATGCGGCTGGCTGGCGCGTCTCATGGCCTTGTGCCCAGCTACTCGGGTCTCCCGGATGATCCTTACCAACACTCCTGAGCTTTCCGAGTTCAACTTAGACTTAATTTCCCTATTATATCGGCGTTCAGCCCCGTATAAAACGTATATCGTTTGTACTCCTTATCTCTCGTTGTCCCCTTTTCTTCATCCGCGACGCTCATCCAAATTGTCGTGCATGGCTGAGAAGGCTTTCTCCAAAGTTGCAAGACCAAGTTTGACATAATGTGAGATGTTCTTTTGCCTATTCGTTGCCGCCTTCATCTTGGCTACAACATCTAGGCACAGTGTTATATAGAGCTCTTCCTCACTCCGGACCCGCGCAATTTTAGATACAATAGAGAAATTATGTTCCCCGGTATCTGCATTTTTTATGTCGCTATCCTTACCTGAGGTGATAGTTGTTTGACCAGTTGGGCTGGGAGCTTGGTATTCGGTAATTCATTGACTCCAACAGCAATAAACGACACCCACCACTCAGGGACTTGGACTCTGTGTGGAGTCCTAGGAATCTATGAGCTATGAGCTTCTTCTGTTTCAAAGGCGGCTAGGATGATTTGGGAGTCCATCATCGCAGCCCCACCAACTTCGAATCGGTTGCAGAGCTATGAAACTCATGCCAATTAGTAAGTCTCTTCCCGTTTCCAAGATCGGAACCTGAACCGCACTTGTCTCTTTAGCAGCACCTTAGCCCAAGAAATCCACCACGGCCGCCGGTACTTAAATTTTTTCCTTCGCTTAACATTCATTAATGGCCTAATTTCGGGGTTCCTTGCATTAGAAATGCTCTTTTTTTATCCAAATTTTAAAGAGAGGAAACACGTTGCGTGCTGAAAGTAGATTGCCCGTATTGCTCTGCTGCCTTAACAGCAAGTATACGGGCTAAAAACACCCCTGCTTGTTCCTCTATGCGGTCGACCCACTCGACTGAGCCCGGAAACTTGCCTGGGACTGTTTAACACATTACTTCAGGTAAAGTTCTCCATGTGGCCCTAAAGGCCATCTACTACTTGTTCATGCATTTCATAGTCGAACTTGCTCTGAGCTCGATCCAGATGGATTTTCTTAACTCTCAGAATTCTCCGCACGTATTGTGTCACACGGCTCCAATTACTTTCTCTCTGAAGCATCACCGTTACTATATTGTCGGGTGTAATCTCTGTCTCTGTTTCCTGATTCAGCATCAGGCGTTGCCAATTCCATCTGCGATACCTAAAGAACGTGTGCTCAGCCACTGCTGACTTTCCCCTTCGGTGAAGGTAGTTGCTGAAGTATACATGTCCAAACAAAAGCTGTGTTATGTAGTAATCTACCTCACCATGCTTTCTTATGATCCACGGCTCCACGTCGGTTATAAGGCGCGCAGTCCATCTCCCCCTGCGAAGTGTTCTGGCTCTCTCCTCCTGGAAAGCGTTTACCCATTCTCCTGCAATTCTCTTCAAGAAAACCGCCCGCCACACTCTAGCCAGAAGGTGTATTGGTGCCACCCCAGCGATCACCAATATAGCAGGCCTATATCTCAGCCGCATAGAGAGACACCCTAAAATAATAATAATAATAAAAACAATGTCAAGTTTTTAACTGAGATACTAAAGTTGGAAGAGTTTATTGGTATTGCGCAGTTTCCGTCATGATGTCTGTCTGTCCGTCCATATGAAGGCAAATTTTTGTTGACACCCTTAAAGCAAAAAACTTTGCAAATATCTAGTTTCAAGTTTGGCTGAAAGTGTGAGTCGCTGTCAAGATAACTGGTAACATCCCTCCTAGATTTGCCTAAAAAACCTGGATTTAATGACCACACGCCGACCCGAAAATTGCAAAATTCTACATTTTGCACAAGTTAAAGTTACCAAAAGCTAAAGTATAAATTACTTACAACTTTAAAAACGTCGATCTACGCGCACATGCTGCTTTCACCATTGTCCTGTTTCAATACAGATCCACGTGTTATTTTTACTTGTACCAATGTAATCTACAGTCGGTTTGTTTTTGAATGCAACATTTTTACTTGTATTGGGATTGCGGGTCGTTTGCAACACATTTAAGGATTCGATTGCTACCTCGAATACACGTATGTGTGCCATTGATTCATGAGTACATGGGTGCGGTCGTTGGCTATCACTGTGTCGGTGTGCGTGGGATAAGTCTCCGTGTAGTATGTGTGTGGGTTAGTGTGCATATGTCCGATTTGAAATTATTGGCTGCTCCCACGGGTGTCGTAAGTATAGACGAAATGCTTGGTTCATGCATAGTTAGCCAACGGTGGGTTTTCTTTCCCCGCCTTTTTATCGCCTTAGTCATTTCTCTTTGCGTTTCTCTTGCGTGGTGACACTCCCTTTTTGCGTTTCTTGGTATTTCATCTCATTGGATTGCAAGCGTGACCCGCAATTTTCATTATTGCCGCCTTTAATACAATATACTAAAATATATATAAATATGTTTTAAATTTAATCTTACAATAAATGTAATTGACAACAAAACTTGCACTAAACAAGTAAGAAGGCTCTAGTCGAGAAATCCCGACTAGACTATACCCTTAACCCGATACTTTACGCATACAGTCAGTGCTTGCAAGTATGTGTGAGTGTGTGTATGTATACGCGTATAGTGCATACCTTCTTAATTTCAATACTCTATATATATATACTGCCTAGGGATTAGGCGAGCTTATGTACCAAATCTGGAGTCTCTACCTCTTATAGTCTCTGAGATCGACGCGATCATACATACGGACGGACGGACGGACAGACGGACATGGCTATATCGACTCGGCTGTTGATGCTGATCAAGAATATATATACTTTATGGCGTCGGAGATGATTCCTTCTCCCTGTTACATACTTTTGCACAAAACCATTATACCCTTTTTACCCATTTTCAATGGTTTCGATAGCTCTTCCCGTTTCCGATATAGTCGCGAAATCCCGACTAGAAGATACCCTGAACCCTGTACTTGACGCGCACAGTCAGTGCTTGCAAGTATGTGTGTGTGTATACTGCATACTTGACTTAACTTCAATGTTCCATATCTCCGGTGTTTCTCAACCGATTTCAATACATTTTCACAGATTGTCACTATTTCGTCTAATGTTTCAAACGCCGTATCAAAGTTTTGCAAATTTTAGATTTTATTGTTATTAATTCAATGTGTATATCGGAAACGGAGAAAGTTAGGGATTGGACGAGCTTATGGAGTTTATAGTCTCTGAGATCGTCGCGTTCATACATACAGCCATGCAGACGAACGGACCTACGGACATTTAATTTTAAGAAGCAAAAAAGAGATTATTTATTTAGTGGAAAAAGAAGTATTTAATAGATATAATCTGAGAAATGTGAGAAAACTGCGTAAAAATCCACAGACAATATAATATTAAATTACTCACGAAAAATCCGGGTCTAGTTCTAATAATAATAATTTCAAAACTGGCGGTCAAAATAAAGGTATACCAAAATATATATAGATATATGTACATACATATGTAATATAGCGTGCCTCTGCGGTTGCTTCTGTTTGTCGCTTTATCTTTTAGTGCTGTTGTTACCACTGTGAAAACTAAAGCAAAATAAAATGAAATATTTCAAATGACCACGTCTTGGCTATTTTCCGTTACATTATGGTAAAATATTACTGTAGCATACGCTATGAAGTGGCTATAACAAGCTTTCTTGTCGTTGTTTGTTACTGTCTAGCGGTCTAACAGGCCCACAATGTTTCGTGCAGCGGCCTCTTGTGGGGGAAAGCGTGAAACATATAAAGTCATAAGAGTTTATGCATGAATTGATAGCAACAGCAAAACCACAGTCCACCAGCACCAGCTCCAGAGTCACAGATGCTGAAAGCATGCAATGTACTTTTAATAAAAGGCTAAGAATTATTTGTTTTTGTCTAGTATTTTGCTTTAATAATCTATGAAGTGGATACAATGCAGCAGCAGCTTTTTAGCTCGAAACAACGCTTGTTGGTGTTAGCCAAGTTTTAAGCGTTCAGAGGGGCAACCCCAGCTGCGCTAACTCGATTGCCTGTGGCTGCTTTCCGTCTGAGGAAGTCAAACTTGGACCCACACTCGGACTTTGACTCACAACCCAGCTGCATTGACAAGTGAAATATTTGACATAATTAAATTTTGATACAAGTCCATAACTATTAAACATTCCGGCTATCTCGTTAGCTCCACCACAAGACAAAACGACATGGAACAGCGCACAATAGATGGACAGATACATACATACATGTAGACCAAACATCCTTCATTCCACGTCTTGTCAAGTCTAGTAACTTGGAAACATTATTTGTTTATTTCGTGACTGACCAACGATTGTTTTGAGACGATAGAAACAAAAGACTTGTATCACGTACCAACCTTGACGACCTGCAAATGCTGGCACTCCTGTGCAAACTTGTCATTAACCTTGTTATTAAAACACTTTTGTTTATGACCAAAACATCTGATGTCCCAGACTGCTCGATTAGGGGACAAACTGTGCAAATAACTTACGTGCAATGTTGTATTAGTGTGAGAGAGAGACCAACCATTCCTACACATTTCAGGCCTTTTGCTAGGATACGACAACATTAGACAACCACAGAACGTAGCCTTGCTACGACAGACAAAAGACACATTGCAGCCACACTTGCTACGTATTGTCCGATTCCCCTCCAACCAACGGTTAGTAAACGGACTGGTGGCGTGCGGCTGTGAAAGCTTTTGTCGTTGGCACTTGCCGGTCATTTATTTTCCGGTGATCATCTTAACGTAAGCAAAATGAGTTCAATTTGTTACTGCTGCAAATACACAAATAAAACACACTAATTTGCGGCATCGCTACAGGACATATCAACCATTTTTTTTAAACAGCTTTCCCCAAAAAAAAACAACCCCTTACATACACTCATAACTAATAAAATAAAAAACAAGTAAGAAGGCTCTTGTCGAGGAATCCCGACTAGAATATACCCTGAACTTCATAATTTATACGTATAGTCATTGCTTGAAAGTTTGTGTGTACGCGTATAGTGAATACTTTCTTAACTTCAATTATTCACATTTTGTCTTTATTTCGTCTAATGTTTTAAGTTTTGCAAATTCAAGATTTTGTTGTTATCGATCACATGTGTATTTGTTTATATATTTATTAATTAATTATTTAAAAAATGTATTGTATTTATAATTTATTAATGTATTAAGGTTTTAATTAATTAATTAATTTATTATAAATAATTAATTTATTAGTTTATTCTAAATAATTAATTTATTATTTTATTTCGTCTGTTCCATACTTTTATGCAAAACCAATATACCATTTTTATCCATTTTCAATGGGTTCAGGCTATAAAAAGAACAGGTAACTATATCATTTGCTCCAACTCTCTCGCATCTATAAAATTTATCCTTAATATTAACAACAATAACTTATATCCCATCACCCTCCTTACCTAAACTGTCCCTAAATTAAAACGCCTTCGGTTACCTAGTCACTGTGGCAATAAAGGAAACGAGCTACCCGACACTATACCCGAATCCACAATCAATATGTCCTTACATACAAAAATTCCTCATGAGCAGACTAGCTCAAAAACTCAAACACAACATAGAACTTTGGAACAGATGGTACCAACAATTAAAACATACACAACATACATACAACATAACAGACACAGTCCTTTACCTAAAAATATCAATCAAAAAATGACCAAATTAAATTACTAAGGCTAAGACTTGGACACGACAAAACTACAACAACCCTGACAACCATGCCAATACTGCCATACAAAAACGGATAATAGCATTAACCATATCCTTACCAACAGCCCGGCAACTTCCCACCTTAAAAAACAAATCTTCCAAAATGGGTGCCTCACATCGGCCCTTTTAAGTCCAACCCTAGAAAACATTTCCAAAATAATTAAATTTCTTAAAAAACAAACACACACCACCTCCTATAACTTAAACTCAATCAAAATTAATGTAAATATGTAAATTTAAATATTCGTACATTATTTCACTACCAAGCTCAGGGCCTTAGCAGCCAGAGCTTTAAGATAGTGTTAATTTAAATGAATTCTAACTTTAATATAAACAAACAAAACAAGTAAGTAGGCTCTAGTCGAGAAATCCCGATTAGACTATACCCCAAACCCTACACTTTACGCGTGCAATCACTGCTTGCATATCGAACACGGGAAGAGTTATCGAAATTTTGAAATAAACTTGTACTGACTATGGATGAGGCGAGCTTATGTTCCAAATCTAGAGTCTCTAGCTCTTATAGTCTCTGAGATCGACGCGTTCATACATACGGCAGGACAGACGGCTATATCGACTCGGCTTTTGATGCTGATCAAGAATATATATACTTTATGGGGTCGGAGATGCTTCCTTCTGCCTGTTACAAACTTTTGCACAAAACCATTATACCCTTTTTACCCATTTTCAATGGGTTCAGGGTATAAAACTGGTACTGTGCTCCAGTTTTAATTCGATGCTTTTATTTATGGCAAATGACAAAGATACAAGTTGCGTCTGGTTTTTGCGTTGACAAGTTGCTATTCCTACGCAGTGCCTACCGGATTCTATAAAGCCATACTAAGACAAAGCAATAAAAAGCTGTAGACGATTTAAAATAATAATTCTTTGATAATTCTTCATAACGAAATTGCGTGGAAACTCATTAACAAAGTCAACGGGACCCAGCACAGAGGTGGGGGAGCATAAGTTGAAGGAGTCTGAAATTGAATTCCATGCTTTTAGCATGTTTTGCGGCTGCTGCTTTTGGGTGTTGTTTTTGAGCAAGCTGCTTTGGAATTATTTATGAACCCGATGGGAAAAGCTTTGAATGTGTCGCAATGCCTGCTACGGGCCTTGCCTGAATACCTAATTCCGGTTGCGACCCCCTTTCCGGACAACATAGCATGCACCAGAACCTGGGGCCGCACAAGTGGGAATACATTTGCTCAAAGAGTGGCGCATTTCGCAATAAGCAAAAGTGTTTTCCAATATAAGAAGCGTTTCATCCTATAATGTGGTAATCGCTCGCGTAAAAGGCGACAAATCATTTAAACCCTTTCCTAGCTTGCTGACCGGAGAAGCTAGGTTATCCTCGTCCTGTTCACCCTGCTTGTGGCAGTTTCCTACCGATGTAATAGCATGTATCCATTGAGTACAAGGGTGACAACAATAACAAGCAGCAGCACTCCCCCTTCCGATCCTGTCCATCTTCCCCACCTATGAATCAGGGCCCAGGGCGGAAACGTCACATACTCCAACCCCATTTCATCCAGTCTCATTTTGTATGCCCCTTATAAAGAGCTGAAAAATGTCTGCACACGTTAACCCTTTGAGCATTGGGTCCGTAGGCAGCTAATGGCAATGTTGCATGCAGTCGCTCCATTTGAAATTCGGCATCAGCTTTAGCATCATCAAGTCGGTGGCTGTAGCTTGTAGCTGTTGGCTGGCTGGTATACGAGTACAAGTTATATATATAGAAGCTGGTCGCTTGAAGCACCACCCAAAATGTGTAACATTCGCCCGCACGCAAGCTAAAGGCCAATTCGCATGAACCATGAATCTTTTTTGCCTTACCCGTGCCAAAACATAAAAGAGGAATTTGTTTTTTATGACATCTTTATTCAGGCTAAATAAATACAAATTATTATGGTGCCAGGGGACATTTGTGGGTGAGCTTACTGACTGGCGTTGTTGTATTTCACTTGGGTTACCCCATTTGAACTACCTTCTTATTGATTAGCCATCCGTTCATGACAATTAAACCATTGTACAGTTTTTCTATTGGTAGCGGACATCTATTATAACAGCGTAGAGATCGCTCGCCGCAATAATGTTGCCAACAAATTCGAGCAACATAGCGTAAAAATAAGACCCAAGAGACCCATAATATCAAATACTCTATAAAAATAATTTTGTTTATTAAAATTAACACCTATTTTTATTTCTAAAAATGTAAACAAAGTTCCAGCAAAATCTTAAAGCTTCGTGTTAAATTGATAAGCCCCTTATCGTTTGCCATAATTATACCCTTAACCCATTGAAAATGGGTAAAAAGGGTATACTGGTTTTGTGCAAAAGTAAGCATCTCCGACCCCATAAAGTATATATATTCTTGATCAGCATCAATAGCAGAGTGTTGTTTAAATTTTCGATAACTCTTCCCGTTTCCGATATACACATGTGATCGATAACAACAAAATCTTCAATTTGGAAAAATTTGATGCAGTTTGAAAGATTATACTAAATAATGACAATCTGTGAAAATTTTATTGAAATCGCTTGAGAAACACTGGAGATATGGAGTATTGAAATTAAGAAGGTATGCACTATACGTGTATACATACACACACTCACACATACTTGCAAGCACTGACTGTATGCGTAAAGTATCGGGTTAAGGGTATAGTCTAGTCGGGATTTCTCGACTAGAGCCTTCTTACTTGTTTTTAATTTGCGCACATATTTCCTACAAATGTCTACCTACCTTGAGTACCTCTATTTCAAAATTTTCTAAATATTTATCTCCCGCACTATTAAGATTTCATCGAAAGTTTTGAAACAGAGTGAACGCAATGTTTATTAGTGACAATGCCTTTGCCATATAACACCACTAAGGTAAGCTAAAGAACGTGTTATAAACTTATCCCAAAATCAAACGAGGGATTGGGCCGGTGGAGATTTTTATAGCATCAAAACTTTTTATGCTGGTTTCGAGTCTAATCAATTTACACATGGAAGTGTACCGACTTTTTATCAATAAATGTTGCGTTTATATAAACAGACCGACGGATCATAATCAATAAGCAATTTTACCGTCGGTATGAGAGTATAGTAACAAGTAACACGTTGTTGTCGAACACTTCCGACTGTGAATTCACTTGTTCGAATATAATATAATAAAACAACTGCTCTAGCAGATAAATTTTTGACAAGAAAGAAGGTCAAAAGACATTTTTGATCACTCGTATAAGCCCTATCTCTATATTTAAATAAAATAAATAAAAATAAAATTTCAAAAATAGTTATAAGAAGTAAATAATATGAAACACATGTTATTATAAATGTATATATTGTTAACATAACAATCTTTACGAAGAATGCATAAGTGGTGCTATTATTTCTTACAAATGTTTTTTCGCAAAAAATAAAAAAAGGTAATGTTCTAATTGTGGTATCAATAAAAACATAAACTCTACGTTTAGGGAAAACTCTACGCATTATAAACACAATTAAGAAGGCTCTAGTCGAGAAATCCCGACAGGAATATACCCTGAACCCTACACTTTACGCGTACAGTCAGTGCTTGCAAGTATGTGTGAGTTTATACGCCTATAGTGGGGTATAAAAACGGTCTGTAAGGAATGTAGCTTGGTTGTGCTATTTTTAATTTCGCAGCTGTATATATATATACATTCAGTTCGTATGTAGACATTACAAGGCATTTGGTATTAGATGGTTCTGTGTGTTTATGAATTTTCAATTAATCAACGCGTGACTTTCATTTGCTGCGCTTCTTCTTGAGTTGTGTTGACATATATGACAGGATGAAAGATTGTGTGACGGGATGGCGGCTGTTTCACAGTTTCGACAATTTCATTTATGGTAATTTGCATGTTCAACAACGGTCGTGAAATAAATAGGGACAACAAATCAGGACACTACGTAAGCGGCATGTATATTGTGTCGGCCTGCCTCTGGTAAATGAGCAGGTTGGCCAAGGCAATAGCAATGGCAGGGGCTGATGCCGTTACCAAGGATGGAGACACGCCCGAAAATTTGGTTGAGGACGGTACCGTTTAGTCGTTGAGGAAAAAGGAACAGCGGCAGTGTGACTGGTAACAGCAGCGCCAGCGCCAAGTCCCATGTGAGCAGTGAAGTTTTTTAATCAAGCCGCCTGTCAAGTGTTTGCAAAACAAATACCGCGCTTATCCATCAATCAAAACACGTAATATGGCAGCGTGACTTTCCACAACCAAGCCGCCAAAGCAGCAACAGCAGCAAGTGGTTCTTGACACTTGGCTGCTTGGCGAGTGTTAAGCCGTATGGAACGAAGCGAAACAAAAAGCGACATTGTCAAACATTTGCATACACGACATCCACCACACACAAACACAGGACAACAACAGCAAGCGAAACAAGAGCTAGCAAAATAACAACTAGCCACGCATTTCATACACCAACGTACACGTACTCACACAGAGACACCAGCAGCCCGCACTTCACGCAGCACTTGATGAGGGCGGTCACCACTGGGCGGCGTGAGCTCTGTATTTCTTTTATACCCTGAACCCATTGAAAATGGGTAAAAAGTAATGGTTTTGTGCAAAAGTATGTAACAGGCAGAAGAAAGCATCTCCGATCCCATAAAGTATATATATTCTTGATCAGCATCAACAGCCGAGTCGATATAGCCATGTCCGTCTGTCCGTCCGTATGTATGACGCCGTGGATCTCAGAGACTATAAGAGCTAGAGACTCCAGATTTGGTACAAAAGGTCGCCTAATCCCCGCGCAGTACAAGTTTGTGTTAAATTTTCGATAACTCTTCCCGTTTATGATATACACATGTGATCGATACCAACAAAATCTTGAATTGATGCAGTTTGAAATATTAGACGAAATAATGACAATCTGTTTAATTTGATTGAAATCGGTTGAGAAACACCGGAGGTTTAAAGCATTGAAATTAAGAAAGTATGCACTATACGCGTACACACACACACACACATACTTGCAAGCACTGACTGTACACTTAAAGTAGGGAGTTCAGGGTATAGTGTAGTCGGGATTTTTTTTACTAGAGCCTTCTTACTTGTTTTTAATTGCAGCTTATCAAATTGTTAGTTGCGTTTCACTCGACACAATCAAAATGTAACTTTTAATAAATAAATAAATTAAAAAAGAAAAATGAAACAAATATGACAGCAGTTACACCTTAAAATACAACAAACACCATATTGGAAGAACAATAAGAGCTACACATACAGAAACAATACCTGCAATGAGGCAGATGTAGGAAGTTTTTAATTGCATTAACTTACTTAATGATGTTTAAATTAAGGCAGACAATAATGGGGAGTTTTTCAACTGGTGGCGCCTTATTCCCAAGTCTCACGCCACTTTGTGACACCACCCATATCCCCTTTTCAAGTGAGAAGTAGAGACGTAGACGAGACCCACACCCGGTCCCAGGTGGTGGCATCAATTTAAATTGCTGCTGTCAAAGCAAAAATGTGTGTGTTTGTGTGTTCTGGGGCTCTGACTGAACTATTTGTCCTGTCTGTCACACTCTCATACATCTTTGTCAACACTATTTCGAAGTTTCATACATTGTCAAAATGCCAGTCAAATATTTAATATACAAGAACTCAAACAAGTGAATGCTTACAGCAGCATTGAAATCAGCTTTTTCCTGTCGCTTCTTTAGTTAACCTAAACATTTTTAGACAAGGAAAAACGCTTCAGTCAAGAGAGCTCGACTAGGAAATACCCTGAATCACAGATATTACTTATATATATTTTGGTCTTTCGATTTTTATTGATTTGTCTATATTTTCTTTTTCTTTTTTCCAAATTCAAGAAACTGTTTGTATCGATAACATGAGTATAAGGGAAACGGGAAGATTTATTAAAATTTAAACCAAATTGTACTGTGCGGGGCATTCGAGCAGATATGTTAAAATTTTTAAGTATCTAGCTTTTATAGTCTCAGAGATCAACGCATTTATGCAGACGGACGTCGTCAAATAGTCTCGGGTGTTCATGCAGATTGGTAATAATTAAATATACTTTATGAGGTGGCAGATCCTTTCTTCCGGCTGTTACATACATTTTTACACAATCAATAAACATTTCATGAGTTCAGGGTCTAAAAAAAAGGAGTTTAGCTGCCATGAATGTTTGAAAAGTTTTTAGTTATACAAAGTAATTCTAGTAACAGCATTTCTGAATGCGAGTGCTATATGATGAATTGAGATCAAACTAAAACTTTTGCCATTATAGACGGTTTCAAAATGATGCATGTCTGTTGTCTTACTGTTTCTAATAATTTAACTACTTTTCCAAAAGAAGTAACTGTTACCGTTATGTCAGATCTTGCACGAACATTAGCCAATAGCAACGACACAAGGGGTTCTTAATTTGGGATTTCTGCTCATTGCAGCTCATATATCTACAAATTTGATATCGCTTAATTTAATACTCGCCCCAAACAGGCAAATCGACAGGTAAGCTTATAAATATGGTTTTATACTCTTAATTTGTATTTTATTTCTAGAATTTTTAATAATTAAAATTAAATTTCTAATATTTGTAGTATACGCAAGCAAACGAATAATAAACCATTAATTATACAACGTTTTGAGGTAACCGATATGTAAAATAAGTGAAAACGTTGCAATCAGACGCAACCGACTGTGGTTTTTCTGCTACCAGTATAAGAAGTAAGAAGGCTCTAGTCGGGAAATCCCGACTAGACTATACCATGAACCCTATACTTTAAGCATACTGTCAGTGATTGCAAGTATGTGCATATACATGCGTATAGTGCATACTTTCTTAACTTCAATACTCCATATCTCCAGTGTTTCTCAACCGATTTTCACAGATTGTCATTATTTTGTCTAATCTTTCAAACTGCATCAAAAAGTTTTCCAAATTCAAGATTTTGTTGTTACCGATCACATGTGTATATCGGAAATGAGAAGAGTTATCGAAAATTTAAAACAAACTTGGACTGCCTAGGGATTAGGCGAGCTTATGTACCAAATCTGGAGTCTCTAGCTCTGATAGTCTCTGAGATCCACGGCGTCATACATACGGACGGACAGGCGGACTTCGACTCGGCTGTTGATGCTGATCAAAATATATATATTCTTTATGTGGTCGGAGATGCTTCCTTCTGCCTGTTACATACTTTTGCACAAAACTATTATACCCTTTTTACCCATTTTCAATGGGTTCAGGGTATAAAAATGGGAGGCAAGGAGTCTGTTTGGAAAATCTTGAATTGGTGGCGGCATTTGTAAGTGCGGCGTTTAAAAATAGTTTGATGCAAATCTTTGGATCACCAAGTATCTTTTCATCAAATTTAACGACTATAGGTGTTAAAATATGTCTATCGATTTGCAGCACGAGGTGTATCAACTTGTTATCGATTTTTTCAGGCCCCACACTTTTAATTAAATATGGAAAATGTTGATTTTACAATTTCACAGCAACTCCCAACTTAAAATATGCACAGTATGGCATATTCGTATTTAATGCCAAATCTCTTACGAAAGCATTACTTTTTCATTTGGTGTACAATGTACAAAATACGCCCTACACATAGTATTATGTTCCGAAGACTAAAAAAAATCGATCGAGCTGCTGGGATTCGTGACTAGAAGTGAATACGAATCGTAAATATGACGCCCATGTGTTGGGCGCTTTATGGTTTTTAACTCGTAGAAATGTCAGACTACGAAGACTGCTGCATCCCTATATTCAGTTAAGGCGTTCAGTTTCATCATAAGGCAAACCATTTAATGGATTTAGAAGACCACCATGAATGTGTTTGTGTGTGCGAGTGTCAAACGCGGCGATTACGGGCCAAAACGGGAATTTGTTTTCTTTAGCGTATGTTACAGCTAAATGCAAGCACAAAGTTAAATAGTCATATTATTTATCAGTATTTACATCCGCGTCGATTGAGCTAAGTCCGCTTGGTCGTCTGTCCGTCTGATGTATATTTAAACAGTTCGATCTTGCACACTATATACACACACTCAAGATTTGAAGAAATTATTTAAAATTATCTATTTAGCTGTCCATATACAATTGTGTCGTCAAAAAAAGCTCTCTCGTCTAGAGCGTTGCATGTAGCCCTCAAACCACCCCAATACAAGTAAAAAGGCTCTAGTCGAGTAAGCTCGACTAGTGACACCCCGAACACTACACTTTACACGTACAGTCATGCCTACCTACGACGCCAATGCTTGAGGACTAAACTTCAATCTTCAATAACTCCGGTGATTCTCAACTGATATTAATGAATTTCACAATTTTCATTATTGTACAAAAATTTTATCGATTGCATGTGTATATTGGAAATGGGAAGAGTTATCAATAATTTGTACATCCTAGAGCTTAGGCGAGCAAATGTTCAAAATCTGGAGTCTCTAGCTCTTAGAGTTTCTGAGGTCGATGCGTTCATACATACGAACATGACTATATAGACACGGTTGTTGATGCTGATCAAGAATATATATACTTTATGGGGTCGCAGATGCTTCCTTTTGTTTGTTACATACTTTTGCACAAAACCATTATACCCTTTTTACCTGTTTTCAATGGGTTCCATGGTATAAAAAAAATAGTTTGGCACCTCATTGAACGGACGTTTAAAAACTTGTGGACATTAAGATGCATTGTGCAAACGTATTCACTTCCGTGGAAGT
The DNA here is from genome assembly GCA_035044485.1 of Scaptomyza reducta. Lineage (NCBI taxonomy): Eukaryota > Metazoa > Arthropoda > Insecta > Diptera > Drosophilidae > Scaptomyza > Scaptomyza reducta. Next base: position 215,160 of record JAWNNV010000174.1, on the reverse strand, counting down.
CGTAAAACTGCAAATATGCTTTTTGTTATTACGTCCAAGATGTCCACATCTCAAGATTGAAATATTGAGCTAAAAGCTTAAAAGCCCACGTTGGCGATATCTTTTAAATTTAAACAAATTTCAGATTTTGCTCCAAGGTATTGCAGTCACTTTGCATAGGATTACTTACAATTTACTTATTCGCATTACTACTTCGTGAACGCCACATATGTCTTTTTTTTTCTTACTACTTGTTAAATAATTTGTTAGCGAGAGTTCTATTAAATGGAATGCTAACACATTTGTAGTTGAAAATATACGCGCTGAAAATGTTTGTATATGAATCCATATATAAATATATTTATTTATTTAGAAAGTTATGCAAACAAAACTTCAGAATTGGTGGTCCCCATAAATACATTGAAAATTCTAATACATAAGAAATCTCCGACACATGTATAGATGGAAAGAGAAATGCAGTAGCAATGTGGTGCTCCCAATCCATGGGTTGGGGTAGACAAGGCGTCGAAAGTGCGGGACACTGTAAGCTGTTATAAAAACGTCGCGTCTAGAATCGGAGAATGCGACTAATGGAAATTTGTTTTATCAACTATATTAACAAGGGAAGCACATGTAGACCGTGAGCACGACCACGAGCCACCAGCCATACTTGTGCTCTTTGTTTCTGCGTCCCGCATTTCTGTTTACTGCCGCCTGCTTCTATCGCCACCGTCGTCATCGAGAAGCCAATACAGAAAGCCATGTGTGGCATCTTTAGGGCAAAAAAGAAACAAAATAAAAACAAAGCTGCTATCTGTGGCACTGCAAAGATTACATACCCTTTAATACCAGAAACAATATGCTCTCATCTGAATTTACTTCTTCAGTAAAAACTCGTACAGATGGGAGCTATTTCACTTCGACTTCGGAGAAGGTCTTAAATTTTACTTGAATGGTAAAAAGGGTAGTCATAATTTTCTGTAATTAAAACAATAAAATATAAGTTAAGTTGAGTGTACATATAATTTAAAATGAGAAATTTGTGTTATAAATCATAAATCTGCAAGTTATTAGCATAGCCAACATTTTTCTCAATTGTTAATATTACACAAACTCGACAGCGTTAGTTACAGCAACACAGTGACACTTTTATCTTAAAATTCCGGTAAAAGCCATCTGTCACTTGAATAGCTGAAAAGCCAATTGGCAACCAAGTTGAGGTGGCGACAACGACAACAACGGCGACACCTTGCATAGCTAGCACCCTGCGCTCACGCCACTCACTTGGCAGCACGCAGTTTGCGTCGCTCTTGCTCAATCCCAAAACGCGCCGCAATCTAATTGCTATTGGCAGCATCCGCAGCTCTCTAATTGAAGACATCAACACATAGTAAAAATACAATACACGTACATATATGTATCTATGACTTCCGTGTGTGTATGCGTGGGTGTCGCTGATTGCATATGCGTAATCGGTAAAGGGGTAATGGGTAATGGATGCAAAGTATTTAAGAAAGTTTTCAGAAGCAACTCATATGTACTAGCTGCATTGAATTTCCGCCTTGACATTTTTATACTCTAGCTTAGATTTAGATATACAGAATAACTGAGGTTAATGTCCGCCAGTATTGTACTGTCTTTGTTATGGAACTCATTACTCAACTAAAACATATAAGAGAATTGATGTTGCAAAATCTTTAAAATATAGATCATATATATTCATTTTCAGATGTCATTAGATATAGAATATAGTTTATGCATCCTCTGGAAAATATTTTACGGTATAGGATTCAGGTTCAGGTTCGGGCTTTCTCGACTAGAGCCTTCTTACTTGTTCCTGCTAACATTTTCAAGGCTTAATCTACAACGCTTTGATTCAAACAGACAACCCGACTTTTCACCGCAATTTTGAAAATTTTCTAAGTTTACAATTCGTATTGCTTTTGAACAGTTTATTGAATTTTGATTACTTACATATATATGTAGGTGTTGTTCTCCAAAATGAATAAGACCAACATTAAGTTATTCTTCATTACCTTTAACCACCATATCTCATGAACCTGTCAAAAACAGGATAAAGACAATTAAAGCAGACATGGCCATTCTGATGCTCAAGAAATTAATTATCTTATACAATACTATTTTTTATACCCTTAACCCATTGAAAATGGGTAAAAAGGGTATAATGGTTTCGTGCAAAAGTATGTAACAGGGAGAAGGAAGCATCTCCGACCCCATAAAGTATATATATTCTTGATCAGAATCAACAGCCGAGTCGATATAGCCATGTCCGTCTGTCCGTCCGTCCGTCCGTATGTATGAACGCGTCGATCTCAGAGACTATAAGAGCTAGAGACTCCAGATTTGGTACATAAGCTCGCCTAATCCCTTGGCAGTACAAGTTTGTTTTAAATTTTCGATAACTCTTCCCGTTTCCGATATACACATGTAATCGATAACAACAAAATCTTCAATTTGGAAAACTTAACCCATTGAAAATGGGTAAAAAGGGTATAATGGTTTTGTGCAAAAGTATGTAACATGGAGAAGGAAGCATCTCCGACCCCATAAAGTATATATATTCTTGATCAGCATCAACAGCCGAGTCGATATAGCCATGTCCGTCTGTCCGTCCGTCCGTCTGTCCGTCCGTCCGTCTGTCCGTCCGTCCGTCCGTATGTATGAACGCGTCGATCTCAGAGACTATAAAAGCTGGAGACTCCAGATTTGGTACATAAGCTCGCCTAATACCTAGGCAGTACAAGTTTGTTTTAAATTTTTGATAACTCTTCCCGTTTTCGATATACACATGTAATCGATAACAACAAAATCTTAAATTTGGAAAATTTCTTGATGCAGTTTGAAAATAGACTAAATAATGACAATGTAAATAATGAAAATTTTTTTTAAATCGGTTGAGAAACACTGGAGATATGGAGTATTGAAATTAAGAAAGTATGCACCATACCCGTATACATACACACACTCACACATACTTGCAAGCACTGACAGTATGCGTAAAGTATCGGGTTAAGGGTATAGTCTAGTCGGGATTTCTCGACTAGAGCCTTCTTACTTGTTTTTATTTGAAAGTGGTCGTATAAAAATCAAAAAACATATATATATATTCGCAATATGAACAAACGAATAACTTGAGCTCCACCTTAAACTATATATATGGTAGGTCCAGGACGTGAAATCTTTTTAGTCGTCTTAGGCTGTGAGTGTTGTCTTAAAGACCTAGTGCAAAAGTTTGTCATGGTTATGTCGCCTTATTATGTATCTCTCTGTATTTGACACTATTTTGTCTTTGACCAGGTGTACTTTAAGATCTTTGTGGATATCATAATTGGTCATATACCAAGGACCCTGTAATGGTTCTGAGAGTCATGGACTGTAATAGTAAAAGTGATTTAGCACTTAGACATGAGTTACATAACTAAGTTCCAGGTACGTTTGTTTCGTTTGTTTAAGCTTTAAAGTGATCCTGAACGTTCCTCATATCTATATCAAGTATATTCCGGATTCAAGGCAGAATGTCCTAAATTTTTTTTATGAGTGTTTAACTAAGATTTTATGGGAATACGAGGCCAATTGTAGGCAAATCTGTTATATTTCATGAGCCGTTTATTGTGCATTGTGTCGCGTAGCTCCTCAGTTGGTAAGGACTCATACGATATGTAGATTAAGTATTAGTCTCGCCGAGGTGAGCCACAGTCACAAGCAAAAGACAATGTGGCTACACGACACATAAATGTGGGTGCCCTACCCAAATAAAACAAATAAATACGTCGAAAAACTCAGAAGCCAACCCGGCACACGCTCTTACGGCTTACGGCGTAGTTGTTGCCATAATTCGCTACCTCGTCATCGTCGCAGACGTAAAGACATATAAAAGATAGAAATTTGTCCCAGGAGCTTTGAAAATTTACAATTTAATTTCGCAGATGTCTCGACCCTGCTGCCATGATGGCATCAAATTGACCTATTCTGTCTGCGTTTTGAATTTTGAGTATGGCCCCTCTCCCCAAACCTATCCCTAACTCTGTCTGCACATTCCAAATGCGAAGCGTACTCATATGCGGTAACAAAGATTCAATTAGTTAAGAGCGCAATTCAACATAAAGCACTTAAATTTGACCAGTTTTAATAACTGTAAAAGGACCCTGGCAATCTCAAAACTTTATCTGAATACGGATATACTTTATAAGAGCTTCAGATATCACCATAATTGCTTCAATTTTATGTATGCGTGCGATCTGAAACTATATTTTTTAATTCTTGATTAAAAAAAGTAATTTGTCTACATGTCGCAATAGTTCCTCTTGCATAAATCCTTTAGCTACGCGTTAGGAACTAATATTGAGCCGCAAGGCCACCTAATTTCTTCAGTGAACGAATTTGTGAGATTTAAGACAATAGAATGTGTAGCAGCATGAAATTTTATACTCTGATACCAAAGGTAATGAGTATATTGGTTTTATGCAATGACCGTCAATCTGTCTGTACGTCTGTCTGTATGAACGCGCGTATCCAAATTTTCCACATTTTAACAAGTAACGTCGCCTACTTGGGTGGAAAAGTAGCCCAAAAATCTGCGTCAAAAGTTTGGTTGCCACGGCCCCAAACTACCCCTCACCAAATTTTAATAACAGAAATACGTGTATCTTAAACAGTTTTTAAGCTAGTCACTAAATTTCGTTGAAAAATAGCTGGTGGCTTCCCACGAAAATCTGCATCACGCCCACCTCAGTCGTAACAGCCTTCCACATTAAAACACGGTAGTGCGTGCGCAACTAACCAAATTTAAATGGAGAAAAGCTAATGACAACCCCTGGAAATTATTTGGATGACCACCCTTTTCATCCCGGAGGGTGCCGTTTGTCAAAATCTGAAAAAATTTCGTAATTCTCTAAAACAAAATAAAATGAGTTGATTTAGAAACTCCATACAAAACACAACCAAACTATATTTTTCGGATTAAGTCCCGATATTGCCTCTATCTTCCTTATAATGTGCATCTCTTGGTATTATTCAGTTCTTCATCTCTAGTAGAGACGCCTTAAGAACGTCATCCAGTATAACCTTTTTGTTCTATTTTGGATTAAGTTTCATAATTGTTCATTGTGAACACCCAGAAAGCTAGATAAAGTGTCAAGATTGTGGTGTTTTGAGCCATGGGGAGCTGGAAATTCAATAACTGAAGTGGCATGCTACCGCCACCCAACACAGCTTTTTAAAATCGTTTTTTCGGAGCTTAAATCGCAGATATAGCTGGTGACTTTACCCAAAAAAAATGCAGAACTAAATTATTAAAGTCACGAACTCTCTTTGCAAACACAAGTTTAAAAACTGGCATCAGAGAATTTTGCAGTTGGCTGAACCCGACAGCAACGTTTTCACTTCACATGTTTTTATACCCTGAACACATTGAAAATGGGTAAAAAGGTTATATAAAAGTTTGTTTTTTTATCGGTTTTTAAATAAATAGTTACATAAGAAGTGTGTAGTTAATTCATCACATATGGTGAGCACTTCTTTTGTTGTAAATGGTGTAATGCACACGATTTTCCTAAGCCAATTAACAAAGATATTTACTAAGTTTCTAGTTTCAAGGATGTAAAAATATATTTCTATTAAACAATCAAACGGGCGGACGGAAACTCTGTGCTCGGCATCCTCAATATAAGTTCCTAAAAACTATAACTTATTTTGAGCTATTATTACCTCCAAAATGTGGAACACTTGTGACACCAGCCCGGTAAGAACAAGCAACAAGAGAGAGATGAAAAGAGACAGAGAGTAAGTTACCAAGTAAATGGAGTGAGTAACATCGTTTTCTAGTAAGTCCCTGACGTCGTTATCCGCTTAATTACAATAATCATTCATCAATGTGACATTTGCGTTTGACAGACCAAGCTGAATCACGAACATGATTAATTTTTCGCTCTCCCAAGTTAAGACCATAAAGAAACATTTCACAATGCTAAAGTTACACAGCAAAACTATTGCAAAAATATTGTGGTATTTTTATACTTTGATATCGAAGGGAGAAGAGTATATTGGTGTTGTGCAATGTCCGGCACCTTTAGAACTAGTGACTTGAAACTTTGAAAATACCGTATTATATGTCATCTGATGACAGAGTGTCAAGAACAGGGCGTTACGCCTACTGGGAATAAGAATTCGATAACATTTTATGGAAGAATACATCTTCCAAAATGTTGTACATTAAGTAATTAAACTTTACAAGTTAAAACGTTGAAAACTTTGATACCAGTATAAAAACAAGTGAGGAGGAGTCAGCTTTACAAGGGATTTGGTGAATTATGCCCAAAATTTTGGAAGATACGGGCATACCCACTTTAACAAGACGGGGGCTGGGGCAGCAGTGGTGGGCGTGGCAATTTTTTAAGCAGATTTTTGGGGAAAGTCACCAGCTATATACTAACCAAATTTGGTGTTAAAATGTGGGATATATGTGTGTTTTGTCGATTTGAAGTTCGAAGTGTGTCGACTTGTAATTATTTAACAGCCCCCCAGTAAGAGTAGCTCCATTTTAACACTTTGTCTAACAAACACATGGACCCAGATACTTGCAAAGTTTCAAGTCATTATGATTAAGGGTGTCGAAAACAGGGGTTCATACAGACGGACGGACAGACGGTCGGTCAGTGCACAAAACCAATATAATCTTTACCTTCGGTATCAGAGTATGATAAGTCTAATATTTACTAGTAAAGTCCTTTAATGAAAGCTCACTTCCGCTAAATACAGAACTTTGGGTGGAATTATCAGCTCCAAATTTGGTTATTCCAGCCATTAACCTGAGTAAAATGTGAGTGTTACATAGATTTGCATTTCGAGGTGTATCGATGTTTTATCAATGTTTCAGGCCCTCAGCGGGCGTAGCCCTCCAATCTTTGCGCATTACTTATACAAAAAGTAGCGTTTATCTAGACGCACAGACGGGCCGACACCATGACGCACATTGCAAAAACCATATTTCTTTTCACCATCGGTGTTGACGTATTAAATGGGAAAAATGTATTTCAAACAAGTAAGAAGGATCTAGTCGAGAAATCCTGACTAGAATATACCTTAAACCCTATATTTAACGCGTACAGCGAGTGCTTCCAAGTATTTGTGTGTGTTCATATCTCCCGTGTTCCTCAACCGATTTCAAAAGAAATTTCACAGCTTTTCAAAATTTCATCTCAAACTTCAAGTTTTTTTTAAATTCAAATTTTTTGTTATCGATTCCATGAGTGTATCGGAAATTGGAAATAAAATTGTACTGTCTAAGGCAGAGGTGAGCTTATGTTCCAAATCTGAAGACTCTAGCTCTAATGGTCTGAGATGCTTCCATCTGCCTGTTACATACTTTTTCACATATCCATTATACCATGTTAGGGTTCAAAGTACAATTAGTGTTTTAGGGCTGAAAAGAAAACTATAACCAAATTAAGAAACAAACTAAGATAGTACAGCACCTCTTTACCTTACAACAAGGAAAGAGAAGCCGAATATACTATACTTGCAATGCCACCTTTATTTCCATAGTTAAACCTGTAACAGATCATGCATTTTTATGACAGCTATATGACATACTAATCTGATCTGGTGGATTTTGACAAATGATTAAACCAAAAATGTTGGATTTTTGGTTTATAGCATAAGGCTTTGGACTTTTGTACTATCATTTTCATAAGCCCAACTGTATGTTTTTGTGTGTGTCTGTAAGTTTGTAAGCGTTTTTGTTAACTGGAGCTTCAGTTAGGGAGCACCCAGGGCCGCTCAGTTGCACACGACTTCGCACACTACAAGTTAACGCTTGAGCGACCGCTGCCTCATAAGGTGTCTTAATGGAGTCTCAGCTCGAAGTCCGAGCCAGCGTGCATGTAACGTGCCAAGACGATTGCATGTATAGAAGAACGGTGAAATATACGGCTTAGTTATAGCTACACTTGACCAGTCTAGGCTTTGCACCAATTGCTGTTGTCGGATAACAAATAGCGGCAATGGGCACAAGCAGCATGTAAAATGCAACATGAAAATAATTGTTTAGTCAAAATAATGAAATACAATCGATGTGCCAATCTTAGCCGTAATTGAACTTATTTTTTTACTGTTTACTATTGACACTGCATCTCGAAAAGTGTTTAAAACTGCTAGTAATGCATCCAAATAAGAGTTTGTCCTGATTGACTGATAAGTTATCAATGAACTGCCCAAAGTCGGACGCAACCGACAGCGGAATAATTTGATTTCTGCATAAAACTGATTGTAATAATGCAAATTGCAGCGGGGCGGCCTTGGTGGCACAGTGTTTAAAAATATGTGATGTAGATTTCTATTTTAAAAGACGGACGGCTGGGAGCAGTAGGGGTGGGCGTGGCCTGGAAAATTTGAATTCGTCACCAAACTTTGTGACTCTAGCGCAAAATCTTTGATAGACTTAGGCATTTTCGATTTTAAAAGGTGGGTGGCTGGGCGGAAGAATTTAGAGTTTTATCCATATTTAGTTATCGATTTTCTAGTTCCCAGTTTGCTAGCTTCCACAAAACCAATAATGTTTTTACCCGGTGTATCAGAGTATCAAACTCTTTTTGTAAAATTCAGTCCCTAAACTTTGAAAAAACTGTGCATTAAGCATTTACTTTTATTTTTTTATTCGATTTAAATCAGCTCATTTGCAATAATCTATGTATGTATATAAGAAGTTTACATGTGCAAGATAAATTTGCCAGTATTTGTGGGATAAATACAATTTGCAATTTTTTTGGCATGTGACCGTCAATTGTGTACTTTACCTTCAATATTTTGAAGTCTTTTGCCCTAAAACTGTGAATAATAAAAAAATATTTTCTCCCACCCCCAACACTAACCCACCATAAGTAGAAATTAGTACCTTTTGACTTTCGTTCTCGTTTAGTAGTAAGTTTATTTACTTTGGTTACTTAACATATATGTAGCTGTCGTTTGGCTAACATAAAATATCTTCATCTTGTTAGCTTTGCGGCTACTGAAATACTTATTAAGCACATGGTAAACATTTAACGTAAATTGGCTGTCTTTTATATGCAATAAACGGCTTATTTAACACTTGCACCATGCAAATTGCGAAATTAATTTAGGGAACTTTCGCGAATGAGCCCAACGCAAATGCGAGCACTTCAGCATTTACCTCACACACAGGACTAAGACCAGTATCAGCACATGAGACAAGCGCATCGACAGCAGTAAGATTCGGTGGCGCAAGTCCTCATTTACATATGCAAATTAGGAAGCTACCAAAACAATCGTGATGCTATGGCACAAGTTCCAGTGTCAGTTTTAAAAATCCTCTTACAAACGTGAAATACCCTTGGGTTTTTCAATCATTACTCAAATTATGATGGTTTAATTTGGCTGCTCCTTAAGACCGCGGTCATTTACCAGGCTTTAGACCGGAGGCAATTATGCATAATGCAATGTTTGTTAAGCAACACATATGGTGAAAGGGTGTGCATTAACTAACAACAAGCCAAATACCTTGTTGGCACATATTTAAACACTAAATAATTGAGAAAGCTTGACTAGAACATATATGCTCAATATTTTGTTTACAGAAACTCTTTTTGATATTATGTGTAATTTATGAATTATTAAAATAAAAATTGTTTTACTTATGATATAAGAAAGCTAATATTAAAAGTTTATAATCTCAAGCTCCTATAGTCTCTGCGATCGACGCGTTTATACATACGGGCGGAAGGAAAAGCAGACATGGCCACATCTATTCAGCTGTTGACGCGGGACGGAAATGGCTACATGCCTTTTTATACCCATAACCCATTGAAAATGGGTAAAAAGGGTATAATGGTTTTGTGCAAAAGTATGTAACAGGCAGAAGGAAGCATCTCCGACCCCATAAAGTATATATATTCTTGATCAGCATCAACAGCCGAGTCGATATAGCCATGTCCGTCTGTCCGTCCGTCCGTCCGTCCGTCCGTCCGTCCGTCCGTCCGTCGTCGTCCATGCGTATGTATGAACGCGTCGATCTCAGAGACTATAAGAGCTAGAGACTCCAGATTTGGTACATAAGCTCGCCTAATCCCTAGGCAGTACAATTTTGTTTTAAATTTCCGATAACTTTTTCCGTTTCCGATATACACATGTAATCGATACCAACAAAATCTTAAATTTGGAAAATTTCTTGATGCAGTTTGAAAAATAGACTAAATAATGACAATCTGTGAAAATTTTATTGAAATCGGTTGAGAAACACTGGAGATATGGAGTATTGAAATTAAGAAAGTATGCACAATACCCGTATACATACACACACTCACACATACTTGCAAGCACTGACAGTATGCGTAAAGTATCGGGTTAAGTGTATAGTCTAGTCGGGATTTCTCGACTAGAGCCTTCTTACTTGATATACCCTGAACCCTTAAATTTACAGTTTTGTGCAAAAGTATGCAACAGGCAGAAGGAAGCATTTCCCATCCCATACAGTATACATATTCTTCATCAGCATCAACAGCCGACTCGATATAGCCATATCCGTCTGTATGTATGAACGCGTCGATATCAGAGACTATAAGAGGTAGAGACTAGAGATTTGGATTAGGGCTCACCTAATCCCTAGGCAGTACTTCAAAGTTTCGATAACTCTCTCACACACACAGATACTTGCAAGCACTGACTGTACGTGTTAATTATAGAGTTCAGGGTATATTTTAGTCGGGATTTCACTACTGGAACCTTCATACTAGTTCCATGTAATGCGTTTAGATAAAAAAATAGTATGACTTAGAATTGTTTTCGCCAAATTGGCTTCTTGATGATATTCAAACTTAAAACTTTGTGTGAGCCATCATTTCCTAAGTGTATATACCATAGACATTCTTCTTGGAAATAGTGATATACGCTAAGGTAAACAACAATGCCAGAGACTGTAAAAATGAATAATTAATAACTGTTATAAATAGTCATATTACAGCAAGTTAAAGAAATATCAAGCCAAGAGACTAGTATGAAAATTGGCTTAAGATCCATGGGTAAACAATTCTTTAGCCAGTTAAGTTGATTTACATCGATAGTGTCGCCTTCATTTTAAAAGTTAATATAATCTTTAGTTATAACAAAAACAAAACAAAGTTAATCATTAACAAAACCATAAACATTTTAGAGCATTGTGGCTAAGACTAAGACAAGTCTTAAAAGTAGAAGACAAATATATTGCATATACCTTGTATATATATATGTGTACATATATATACATATATATATTGCACGTGTTTGTGAATAGAACTGAAACTGCGTTATTGTTACTGATTCATGAATATTTAAACGTCACATTTGGTCGCACTTTCTACAATGCTCATTAATAAAGCGAAGGCAAAGAAAATGTAGCGATCATTGTTGCCTCGTTTGCCGTTTTCTGTTTCGTTTCGGGGCCACTAAACAAGTGCCCTCCCTATGCACACTCACACATTTTAAGATGCACAATCATTTGGACTTGGACATGGCACGGTTGGACAACCGCCTGTGCCTAAGCCACAGAGAAGTGTTTTCTTTGTTTCGGACATGGCCACATGCATGTGGTGCATCTGTTGAATATCTGCGGGGCTTTTGACGTTGCTGTTCACTAGTACTTGGATATGCAAGATAGCAGCAAGCAGCGTCTCAGATATGAAGTTGGATTTAATTTCATGCCGCAGTAGTTTGCGCATTCGTTTTATACCGCAACATTTCCAACTAAACGACGACGGGGCGACCAATGTCTTCTGCTGCGTCTCCTCATTTTATACCCTGAACCGATTATATACGTAAATAGGTATGATGATTTAGTTAAAAACTAACCATAAACTTAAAGCCAGAAACTTGAAACTTTGCAAACAGTTTTGCCAATATTCGTCAGACCGATGTTAAGGGCCAACGCCTTGTAGAGAACGGGAAATTCGATAACAAATCGATAGAAAGCGATAAAGCAAACATGTTTTCCACATTTGTACAGTTAGACTCATCAGTTTCGATCGCAAGATAGCTATTAACTTCTTTTTAAGTTCTCCTTAAAAAGTTTGGATATCACGCTCAACCCTTCCGACCCAGCCATCCGCTTATTTTAAACAGCAATTGGTTTATATCTAGAATTACCAATATGTAAAGGTAAGTTACTGACTTATTAAATAGTTATGTCCCTCCCATATACAACTGCACATATTCCTTCCATTCGCAAGCAAACTGTTTGCGACTAGTTATTATTATACATAGTATTAGAGTATTCGCCGTCGGTTTCTTTCGACTGAATTGTTTTCTCTTTTTTTTTTGTTCAAGCAGCACTCAAAACATTTAGATGGAGTGCTGAAGAGTTTAAAACAGAAACAAGTAAGAAATCTCTAGTCGAGAAATCCCGACTAGACTATACCCTGAACACCATACTTTACGCATACAGTGCTTGCAAGTATGTGGGAGTGTGTGTATGTATACGGGTATGGTGCATACTTTCTTAATTTCAATACTCCATATCTCAAGTGTTTCTCAACTGATTTCAATAAATTTTCACAGATTGTCATTATTTAGTCTAATCTTTCAAACTGCATCAAAAACTTTACCAAATTCAAGATTTTGTTGTTATCGATCACATGTGTATATCGGAAACGGGAAGAGTTATCGAAAATTTAAAATAAACTTGTACTGCCTAGGGATTACGCGAGCTTATGTACCAAATCTGGAGTCGGTAACTCTTATAGTCTCTGAGATCGACGCGTTCATACATACGCATGGACAGACGGACGGACGGACAGACGGACATGGCTATATCGACTCGGCTGTTGATGCTGATCAAGAATATATATACTTTATGGGGTCGGAGATGTTTCCTTCTGCCTGTTACATACTTTTGCACAAAACCATTATACCCTTTTTACCCATTTTCAATGGGTTCAGGGTATAAAAAAGAGAGAGCGTAAAAGATAGTGTGTGCGAGTGAATACATAATTAGTGGAGTTAAATGTGCAAGTGGATGTGCACAAGGAAAACCGTATCGTGTAGAACGAGTTAATGTTGTCAACCCCTGGATAAATGCATTTGTATCTTTTGCAGTCAAAGTTCTGGCTAATAAATTTATTCGAACGGTCGCCACCACTTTTGTCAACCGAGCAACAGTTCAAGTTTTAATTTTGAAAGCAGGTGCATGCCCTTGACCTGGTCACGGTTAAAAAATTTCTATTCATTTATAATTTTTTTATTTTGTAAATGGCTTATTATGAAAAACTTAAGATGATCGCTGACCAAATCGGCAATCGGGTGCATTTACGATTAATGCTTTTCATTTACTTCACATTGTACTATGCCTTAAAATGAACTGATCCTGCAGATGACTAGCGTAACGATTAGAGAGCAAAAATTTTCGATCATACGCAACCAACTGCGTAGATGCAGAAAGTCAGCTTGCTAAGGTAGAATTGGGGTTTGATTCAACCTATCTATAATACACATTTAAATTATGAGTTTGTTGTTTCAAAAGTTTTGACAGATATCAAATTTTATAAGGAGGCGTGGTCTTCCGCTTCTGGAGGTACTTTTCGATTGCTATACCTTCCAAATTTTAAGACTTGTAATATTTGAAAGGCCGAGTGTTTTTTATTATTCAGATTTTTGGGATACGTCACCAGCCTCTGAAAATGTTGAAATGTGTGTATTGTCGAGTACTGACTTGCTATCGGTTCCCCCACACCCCAATCTTGGCCCATGGTCGGATGCGTGCACAGTTTCTTATCTCTCTGTATAGTGGTTTATTAAAGTCAGTTGTACCAAATTGTTAATTTAATAATATAATTGCTTTAAATGTTTTATTCATACTAATGGAAAATACATATCATTGTTAATTTTGCGTTCGTAAAATATTACGCTCTTAATAAAATATTCCTCAATTTACTATTTGTTCAATTAGTACTTTAAAGCAAGTGCAAACTAAGGAGCAGAGTTAATGTGTATGTATCAGCTCAACCGTTCGTTACCGAAAGTATAATCCTCATCAAATTATAGAACCATAAAAATTTTGCAATTCAAGATTTTATTGTTATCGATCACATGTGTATATCCGAAACGGAAAGAGTTATCGAAAAAAACAAACTTGTACTTGCCTATGGATTCTGTTCAAAATCTGGAGTCTCTAGCTCTTATAGTCTCTTAGATCGCCGCGTTCATACATACGGTCGGACGGAGGGAGGGATGGACGGAGGGAGGGACGGACGGACGGACAGACGGACGGACAGACGGACGGACGGACGGACAGACGGACGGACGGACGGACAGACGGACGGACGGAGATATGGAAAATTGAAGTTAAGAAAGTATGCACTATACGCGTATACTTGCAAGCAGTGACTGTACGCGTAAAGTATAGGGTTCAGGGTATCGTCTAGTCAAGATTTCTCGACTAGTTCATATTTAAACGCATAATTAAAAATAAATATTTTCAATAAGATTTTTTATTCAATACTACAACATATAATCAAATCACCTTTGATATTAAGAACAAGTATAATCCCTTTTCAAATTCCATCTTCGCTTTCGAAGTGTTTTCGTTTTTCATCAGAACGAACTGGGTATGAAATATGTACGGCAATGGCAAACGCATCTCAGTTTGAAATCCCGTCGCATGCCATCAATTTCGTATTCGGTACGTTTAATCAAACATTAACTTTTACTCTATTTCAAGCATATTTAATAATTTATACTTGGCTTTGAGGTATGCGAGATAAAACGAGCACTTTCATTTGTATATCCTGAACTCACTGCAAATGGGTAAAAAGTATATAATGTTTTTTTGAACAGAAGGAAGCATCTCCGACCTCATAAAGTACAGATATTCTTGAGCAGCATCAACAGCCGAGTCGATATAGCAAGTTCTGTCTGTCTGTATGTATAACGATTTGATCGCAGAGACTCCTAAGCTCGTCTAAGCCCTAGACAGTACAAGTTTTTTTCAAAATTTCGATACCAACTTGAAACTGAAAAAAGAATAAAAAGCTGTGAAATTTGAATTGTAATCGGTTGAGAAACACCGGAGATATAGAACAGGAAATTTAAGTCAAGTATGCAGTATACGCACACACACACACACACACAGATACTTGCAAGCACTGACTGTACGCGTTAAGTTGAGTTCAGGATACCTTCTAGTCGGGATTTCTCGACTAGCCTTCTTACTTGTTACATTTAGTATGAATTATATTTGAATCAAACATTTTATGTATCATTTTAAGTACGGCGACACTTCAAATTAAATATGAAAATTGTTGATTTTATTACATCATTATAATTCTTAATTTAACATGTGCCCATTTCAGGATTAGCATATTCATATTTGATGCTTAATCATTAAAGAAAATAGTTGGCTTAATATGTTTATTTATACCACGATTTTCTCTGAGTGTACAACTACAATCAAACGCTTTCGCAATAGTTTAGAGTTCAGAATAATTAAGAAATTTCCTTTCTTACTTTAAGAGCGAAGCGGCTTCATGCACGTTCTCAATCGAACAAGTTTAGGCATGAAGCATTTTTTTTTCTATATTTCAGAATTTTCGGTTATTTTTTTTTAGCACATTTTAGGTACGAAGAAAGATGCGGCTTGTGTAGCTTGCCAAAAGGGCATACATAAAGTTGTTTTCTCAATAACTGAACTTTCTTTCTAATTTTAGAGAACTCCTTTTTAGATTTTTTTAATTAATAATAGTTAAAATGTGAAATATTTGTGTGTTTTATCATTAACACTTTGAGACGTAAGGACTTGTACGTGTCCCAGCCCTAGTTGGCTTAGCACCTCTATATTGACACTTTGTATGACGCAGATATGGAACAAGATATTTGAAAAGTTTCAAGTCTATAGCCTTGAGGGTGATGAAAAGAGTTGCGTTCATACAGAAAGATAGACACCATTGGGACATTGCACAAAACCATAAAGTCTTTACCTTCGGTATCAGAGCATAAAAATAACCACGCCCCCAAAAAACATTTGCTTAAATTCTGCAAATCAGCAAAACGTATGCTGTGATCACTTTTGAGTCAACAAAATTTTTATATTTTAACCATTGCACTGTGGGCTAAACACCAATTTTCAGGCATCAAATATAAAATTAATGATTGCGACATGATACTTTGAATAGTAAAGTAGTTCAGCTTAAATTGTTTTAAATTAAATTTACAAAATCTAACATTGTACATGCACTCCTTGGCGATTCCAGCAACATTGAATTGCAAAACTCGTATGCACCAGCAGCATGGAGTAAAAACAAGTAAGAAGGCTCTAGTCGAGTAATCCCAACTAAACTATGCCCTGAACCCACACTTTACGCATACAGTCACTGCTTGCAAGTATGTGTGTGTGTACGCATAGTTTCTTAACTTCAATGTTCGATATCTCCAGTGTTTCAAAACCGATTTCAATAAATTTCACAGGTTGTCATTATTTTGTCAAATGTTTCAAACGCCGACTTAAAGTTTTCTAAATTAAATATTTTGTTGTTATTGATCACAACTGTATATCGGAAATGAGAAGAGTTATCGAAACTTTGAAACAAACTTGTATTGTAGGGATTAGGCGAGCGTATATTCCAAATCTGGAGTCTCAGCTCTTATAGTCTCTGATATCGACGCGATGCTGATCAAGAATATATACTTGAACCATTTTCAATGGGTTCAGGGTATAAAAAGGGAGACATTACTTGATTCGTATTACGTTTCTTAAAAATTTCATAGTATTACGTTTGTAGTTATTTTTAGATTTTTTTTTCGAGTTTTAGCTATGAGAATGAGGAACCCGTAAAAATTTATAAATATCATTTTTAGGCGTTCTTAAGTATCACAAAACATTTTAAAAAAATTTCTTTGTATAACAGCATTAAAATTTTTGTTATGCCAAAATTTTCGACTTTTTGCCCATAGTGCTTTGGCACATCTAGTCTGCAAACGTTTACTTTCGGCATTTTGTTCTTGCGATTTCTTTTAGCTGGATAGAGGTATTAGCTTCTTTGAAGGACATTTTTAATTAGCGGCGGAAAGCGGCTCATTTTTTTTAGATTGAAATGCGCTGATGCAGGGGCCATAAACGCCCTCATGAATACCTTTTCGCATGGATTATGGGCTGTGTTGACTGTAGACTGCTTCTTGTTGCTGTTTCTTTTACTGTTCCTCTTCCCACATTTCTTGCCCTTTGCCAGTCGCAATCTGCATCGGGCGTCAACCGCGGCTATGGCCATGGCAACGACAACGAAGACGGCTACGACTGGTCTAACCCTGTGTGCTAGTCGACATCTCGATTGTTGTCGTTGTTGGCTTGTTGTCTGTCTTACATACATAAACCCTATCGGCAGCGGCGGGAGCAGCGTCGGCAGCTGATTCATTCCGCTACGCATTATTAATGCACATATTTTGATAATTGCCGGCTTGGGCACTCAAACGTCTGCTTCCGCGGTAGGCGTATTTTTTTCTTTTTCTTTGCTTTTGACTTAAATTTGTTTTATTTGGTTGTCCTCTTTTTTATCCAAACATACACATGCATATGGTATGTTCACACTGACTGACAACACCTATGGGCCCCACAAAAATAACCATCTCAAATTATTACATTTTTAGGGTTATAACCTTTACTCGCAGGTCTATTGTCTGGTCAAAAGCGGATTATATTTTATCTGTGTAATATCTAGCTTTCTTAAATACAAACTGTAATTGTCGTTTTATTTGCTGCTGTTTTGTTGTTATTAGCCATATCTGGGTATTGAACAACTTTGCAAAGTGTCTGCAACATGGTTTGTAACTCAAATAAATTTCCTTCGTACACTTTCTTTCTACCTTTATACATCCAACATGGGTTTATTCAATCGGTTACGGACGCACATCTACCTCCACCCACAAGATTAATCGTTGGCTACGGACATTTGTTTGATGTTTTATCGACCAAAAGTCGCCTAGTTTACACATGCATGTATATGCACACATATGTACTTACATAGGACATTTGCATGTGTTTATATATATCACATATTTCTTTTATCTAAGTATGTACATATGTATGTACAACATAGACATTTATGTTAGCTCTGGGCTTAAACGTCTATTTGCCAACTCATGCGCCGGACAGTAATGATGAGTAGTTTAATAAGTGTACATTAAGGTGATCGTTAAAAATTAAATTTCTTATGCCGACCCTTAATAATCGTTCTTTTGGTGTAAAAACACTAGGGAAATGGTCTTGGCCAAACTTTAGGCAGCACTTCTTATTTTTGTCGCTTATAAAATATAAAATATGTGTGTTTTATTGATTTGTTCCTCGAGGACATGCTATCAAGTTTTAATTAAAAATAGATTTTATGGATTTTCCAAACTTGAATATCTTTTGGCAGTAGTAGTTGGGAGTGTCGTTACCCTATAATAAGGTTGCCAGTAACTTACTCTTCATTTTAAGTTTCTCTAGCTCCAAAATTGTAAAAGATATATAGGTTAGCAATATTTGGGGATGAGTGGGCGTAGTGTTACATTTTCCGTTCATTAAGGGACATTAAGTTAAGTTAAGTGTTAACTTCGGAAGTTAAAGTTATTACCGTTCTTGATAGGTCTGCGAGGAATAAAAATTGTTGATGAAGATCTCTGGAAAACATCACCAGCTATATTTAGCTTTAAGACTGTGCAAAATATGGGCATTTCCTATTCATTTCATTTTTAACATGATTGTGGAATTCTTCAAAAAATTAGCGATTTCATTCGGGTTCTAACCGCTTCCGTTCCTAAATTGAATTAAGAAACGCCCAACTGTTCCATACCATAACCCATGAAATGTGTAAAAGCTTTGGGCATTTTTATAAATCAGGAAAAAGGAGACACCCGAAATCCGTATAATGCATTCTTTCCATAATTTAATGTTCCATAGAATGTCATTATTTGGTCCAGTGTAACAAATGCCATCTCAAAGTTTTTCAAATTCAAGATTTTGTTGTTATCAATCCCATGTGTATATCGGAACGGGAAGATTTATCGAAAATTTAAAACAAACTTGTACTGCCTAGGGATTGGGTGAGGTTATATTCCAAATCTGGAATCTCTACCTCTTATAGTTTTAGAGATCGACGCGCTCATACATACGGACACACGGACAAACGGACATGGCTATATCGAACTGCCGTCCACAGTGATAAAACTAAGATCAACAATATATATATTTAATATATTCTGCCAATCGAACTTCTATACTCTGAATTTGCCTTTTACAAAACGAAAAGCCCAGCATGAGATCCTCATCGCAACAAAAATTAATCTAAATTAAATATAGTTATAGATTCTGAAATATAAATGTACAAATACATTCAATCCGACTCCCAAACCGAGTTACAAACATACACGTACGCATCGTGGTTCGGTTTTCTCAAAGATTCCACCGTTTTATATTGTTGTCCCATTCTTAGTTGAAAACCGCAGCCTAGTTGTTCAATTCGACAAAGCCTATATGGCTATCAATGGCTGCTTGGGCTTGGGCTTTGCCTTTTATTATACGCTGAACCCATGAAATTGGTAATAAGAATATATTGGTTTTGTGCAAATATATGTAGCAGGCAGAATGAAGCATCCCATAAAGCATATATACTGTTGAGCAGCACCAACACCCATGTCTATATTGACTTCTCCGTCGGTCTGACTGTCCGCCTGTCGTATGTATGAAAGCGTCGATCTCACTGACTATGACAGCTGGAGACCTAAGATTGCTGATCAAGAATATATATACTTCATGGGATCGGAGATTATATTATACTCTTTTTACCCATTTTCAATGGATTCAAAGTATAAAAGCTGTGAAATTTGTATCAAAACCGGCTATGAAACACCGGAGATATCAAAGGTTGAAGTTTAATCATTATGCATGAGCGTTGTAGTGCAGGCATGAGCGTAGGCATAAGGTCAAGGGTTCAGAGTATATTCTGGTCGAGCTTTCTCGACTAGAGTTTTCTTACTTGTTTTGCAATTTTCTATGTGGTTGATGAGTTTTAATATTTGGGGGGCCTTATTGAAGGTCAACTCAATTCGGGTAGATGGTCGCAATTTAAATTAATGGTTTTTCCACGCTTGATCTGCGATAGTGACTGACATTTTCCCGACATTTCTAAGATTATTCCATAGTCATCGACATTTTCTACTTTCTATATATGGCGCACATTCGACGACTGCTTGGCTCAAGGGCTTTGATTCCCTTTGGTTACCGGCTATTGTTAGGCTTCGTCATTTATCGTCCATGTGGTATGAACCAGCACTTTTTTGTGAACCGCATCGAGATACGTAAAACGTTATAATTATGTAAAGAATCATCCGCCCATTGCGTACAGTAGCTTTTACTTATTGCCGCCAAGACCGAAGCTGAGATATAGCTGAAACGGCTTGGGAATCAATACAATCTGTGATTCTCTGACTGCGTATGTGTGTCTGCCAATCCGCTTCTCTGGCGCTATTGACCGGTCATTAATAGATTGAGATTGATGGCGTGCGGGACGCTGCTCTTGTCTTATTGCTGGTCCCGTTCTAGTATTGGTCCGGCGCCATCGTTCTGTCTTTATGTTTTGAATTTGGTTTTGGGATTGGGCCTAAGACCTGGCCTGGCAAATGGTAAATAATTTGTCACAATCGTACAATAGAACAAATTGTTTCACGTCATGTTTTAGTAATTATTTCTTCGATGGCGGCGTTGATAAAAAGTGACAAAATAATTAAAACTCATTTTCTATCCCAAGTGTATTGAAAAATTGTGCGACAAAACATTAGGTGCTCGACTTCAGGTGCCTCAAATAGACTCAAAGGACTCGTCGCGATTAAAAATCTGGCGGCAGTCAAGCATTTACATATATTTACAATAAGTTTAAAATATTAATGTTAAAGTTATTCAAAAAGTAAAATTTTTGTGGAAAGCAAACTTTTCGAAAGTATAAGATACACAACTTGCAAGGAGGGTCAAATCGAAATGGCTCAACTAGGAAATACCCAGACATTACAGATACCCAGAGCGTACAGTGGATT
This sequence comes from Scaptomyza reducta, assembly GCA_035044485.1. Lineage (NCBI taxonomy): Eukaryota > Metazoa > Arthropoda > Insecta > Diptera > Drosophilidae > Scaptomyza > Scaptomyza reducta. Next base: position 194,124 of record JAWNNV010000174.1, on the reverse strand, counting down.
TAAGGCCAACTGCGTAGATAAAATTTAACCTTTAAACTATTTAATATTGTATATAAATATACAAATAATTGGTCAAGCAAATAATAAAATTTAAACATCTTTGTGAGTGATGACTTTAAATAAGTGGATACTGGTGAATCGATTTGTGACTGATATCAATGTCTAACAATTCAGAAAGGATAAATTGGTTACCACCAATGACACGGAAATGCTAAATTCACCGATTTTTTAGATATCCGTCATCGAGCTGGGAATCGAGGAAGTGGAATGAGAGTTGACGGTTTCACCAAGTATTTACCAATTTCCCGCAGTGAACTGTAAGAGCTACACACAAAACAGTAAACAAACAAAACCAAATACGCACACACACGCACACATACATGTACATATGTATAAAAATGTCGCCTTCGGGTGTGTGTTAAGCAAATTAAAATTAAAATTGAATAGACACAACAACAATTTCTTATGTAGAAGGATATTAATGGACTTAGTGGGTAAATTTGAAACATAAACACAAACATACATTGAGTCGACTTAATAATTGGATGCTGTTGTTGCAGTTGAGCTCTGAACCCACTCTACCTTTAGTTTCAGAATAAAAACGGGTGCTTCAAAAGGGTCTTACGGGGCCAGCAGGGGTGGGGGCTCAAAGAGAGTTTTATGCACACCTATGCGGGACATTGCCAAATAACTTGCTACCCAATTAGGTGCCTCTAGCTCAAAAATTGTGGAAGATGTGTGGATTTCCGATTTAAAAAAAAAGTACGAAATTTAAATTTGTTATGCACAACTGTGGGAGATTTCATCACCAATCTTTTTATAAAATTCATTCATAACAATTAAGAAGGCTCTAGTCGAACCTGAACCCTATGCTTAACTCATACAGTCACTGCTTGCTTGTGTACGTGTATAGTGCATACTTTCTTAGCTAAAACTTTCTTAACAATGTCTCCGGTGTTTTTCAACCGATTTCAATAAATTTCACACATTGACATTATTTCGTCTAATGTTTCAAACGCAGTTTAAAAGCTTTCAAAATTCAAGATTTTGTTGATATCGATTTCATGTGTATATCGGAAACGGGAAGAGCTCTCGATTATTTGAAACAAACTTGGACTGCCTAGGGATGGGGCGAGCTTATGTTCCAAATCTGGAGTCTCTAGCTCTTATATTCTCTGAGATCGACGCGTCCATATGCTCTGTACCTTTAGTATCTGAGTATAAAAACTGCAGGGGTAGACACGGTGTATATATTTTTGACCGCTTAACTTCAATGTAAATAATAAAATAAGACTTCCAAAGTTATCTCATGTTTTATATTTAACTTCAAAATATCTGTGTACACACACACACATACTGTGACTTCAATTCAATGTTCCAAATCTCCGGTATTTCTCAACCAATTTTAACCAAATTTTTACAGATTTTTATTATTTCGTCTAATTCCATGTCCAAGTTTTTAAACTTCAAGATTGTATTGTTATCGATCTCATGTATATATCGGAAACGCGAAGAGTTATCGAACATTATAAACAGACTTGTACAGCCTAGGGCTTAGGTGATCGAAATCTCTAGTTTTTAGCTCTTATAGTCTCTGAGGTAGACGAGTTCATACATACAGACGGACGGACATTGCTATATCGGTTGTTGTTGCTGATCTAGAATATATATATACATTATGGGCTCGGTGCTCGGATGCTTCCTACTGTATATCGTCGAATTTCGACCAATAATTTAAAACAAAAGCAGTTATGTTTACCATTTTATAAAATTTTACTACTTTTAAAAAAATTCACCCTATCTAGAAAGTACAAAGATATCATAATAAAAAGTCCGCATACCATAAAAACACAAAATTTCTGCACCGATTATTTAATTTAAATACCGGTCAAGTGTATTCTACTGTTTTCATCCTTAAAATAAATAAAGAAAACACGGCACAACGAGCCATCAAGAAATCTCGACAAGAATATAAAACGAATTGTTGTGGTGTGAACTGAGATTTGCTGGGAGCCGATAGCGAGCTAAATTACTTTAAAAGGATCCATGGATATGGATTAAAAATGTGGAGCCAAAGAATATGTTATATCACAATCCAAGCGACAGACTAAAGCAGTTCAACTATTTACTTTTGAGCGATTACCAGATATGCTATGTTTGGTAACAATTAATCGCTCTGAATTGAAACTTGAAACTTCGTTTACCAAAAAAACCGTTCAGAAAAATTATCGCTGGTCACTCAGCACTAAGTGATTTTTACCTTGTGCATGCACATATTGAAAGGTATGTATGTATGTATTACTCAACGACTTTGACAAATTCAACAATCCGTAGCAGATGCCGATAATAAATGGGTGTCCATGCCTCTGCTCATCAGGAGAGTGATTATTGCAATGATACATATGTTTGCTCATTTAGCCGGGTTACGGGTCTTGGATGGGGGTGTATACTCATATTTTGTCATTATACTTAATGGTCTGTCCGAAATGAGTGTACGAGTCGACGCAGAGAATCCGTCTTTTTGGATAGCAACTACTTAAAGCATCCAGCATAAGTGTTTACTTGGACAAGTGTAAGCATATGAAACGAAGCCTCGAGAAAAAGAACAATGGTAATTTTTCGTTGTTTTTTTTTATGTTTGGGATGATTTTTGGTCTTGATGTGATCTTTAAGCCATGGCCAAAACATTGTTAATGGCATTTGGGTCGTAATTTCGTTTGAGATATTTCAAATTTCCCATAACTCAAAATCACTGGAAACTATTTGTGATTACCGCTTGTTTCCGCTGCTTTTCATACTGCTTTCTACTGCGATCAATCAAGTCAATTTGTTGACCCAACCCCGGACTGCGTACAAATTATAAGAGCCAGCTCTTAGAAAAGCTGCCGTGCCGAACCCACAGCCAAATCCAAAGTTACGACAGACCGATTACCCGACCAAAGGCGCCTCGACATCAGCCTGAGTTGCGGTCTTGGACTTTCCAATGCTGGTTATGGCTGTCACGGCGTTCATCTTTGAGAACCGCGGAAAAATAAATGCCACTGGACTATAACTGAATAAAAATGCACGTACTGGCTGACATTATTTTAATGTAAAGGGTAAATGGGCGAAGAGAGATTAATTATTAGCAATTTTTGGATTGCAAATTGATGAATGCTTATTGAGGAGGTGAATATGTGGTGACAGCATTGTTCTTCATTGATTTTCGACTCGATGACCGCCATTTAAAAACCTGCTAAACTTGGCATGTGCTAGTAATTGGTGCATTCTGCAGTCATTAATTAATACTTAATTCCCAGTCATCATTGATTAACCAATGTCCGCCAATTAGAAGTAAGCAATGAGTCAACTCAGTTGAATAATTTTAGCTATACTCAGGTACCCAAACCCCAGCCCTCCGCATTTTAAATCCGGGAATACCTATATGTTCTTCAGCTTTTAAGCTAGAATCACCAGATTCCAGTCCCACACCTCCAGCCACCACAGTTTTTAAGTAACCTAATTTGGTACCAAAAAATATGATGACATGCAACGAACACCCCCACCACAACCATCTAATTATACTCTGCACATATTGAAAATGGTTAAAAAGGGTATAATGGTCTTATGAAAAAGTGTATAAAGGACAGAAGCATCTCATAAAATATCTAGATATTGATTGATCTAGATACTCCAGATTTGGAACATAAGGTCGCCTAAGCCCTAGGCAGAACAAGTTTGTTTAAAATTTTCGATAATTCTTCCCGTGATCGATAACAACAAAATCTTGAATATCGAAAACTTTTAAACGTCGTTTGAAACATTAGATGAAATAATGAGAAATTTTTATCGAGATCGGTTAAGAAACACCGGAGATATGGAAAATTGTTAAGAAAGTATGCACTATACGCGTATACTTGCAAGCAGTGACTGTACGCGTAAAGTATATGGTTCAGGGTATCGTCTAGTCGAGATTTCTCGACTAGAGCCCTCTTAAAACGCATACAGTCAGTGCTTGCAAGTATGTGAGTATACGCGTATACTGTACACATTCTTAACTTCAATACTCCATATCTCTAGTGTTTCTAAACCGATTTCAATAAAATTTTCACAGATTGTCATAACTTAGTCTAATCTTTCAAACTGCATCCAAATTCAATTTCAAATTCAAGATTTTGTTGTTATCGAGCACATGCGTATATCGGAAACGGGAAGAGTTATCGAAAATTTACAACAAACTTGTACTGCCTAGGGGTTAGGCGAGCTTATGTACCAAATCTGGAGTCTCTAGCTCTTATATTCTCTGAGATCGATGCGTTTATACATACGGACGGACGGACGGACGGACATAGATATATCGACTCGACTGTTGATGCTGATCAAGAATATATATACTTTATGGGGTCGGAGATGCTTCCTTCTGCCTGTTACATACTTTTTCACAAAACCATTATACCCTTTTTACCCATTTTCAATGGGTTCAGGGTATAAAATTTTAGACGTGTTCTATAGGTATTTTTGTGCGCTTAATACTATGGCGTTTTCAGATTTTGCGTATCACGTCAGGATTATGGGAAAAAAACAGGGAAATTACAAAAAAAAAAAAACGTGTTTTTGAGATTTCTTTATGTTTTTTCTTAAAGGTCTTAGATTAAAGCATTAAGTACACTACCAAATATTTAGAATTCGTCGCTTTAACATACAGTTTGCAAAAAAGTGTTTACACAACCTAAAAAATTTTGATTTTCTCACTTTAGAGCTATAAGGGACACTGGTTGTTGTTTTTAATTTTTATAAATAATTCAATCAATTGTCTCTTAAACCTATTACACAAAACTTAAAAATAAGTAATATTAACAAAGAACTTTTCGATAATTCCATCGATACTAATCCCTTGAAATTGTCATCAAAATCGGTTAAGCAATCCAAGTGTACGCATTTTCTCTATACGCGTGCACACAATCACATAAACACAAGCATTAAGTCTAGGAATGAGCGCAAGATATACTATTTAACAAGGTGGCCTAACTCGCCGCTCATTCATAGCTCCTTAACTCATGAGAGCGAGAGTGAAATTTATTTATTTATTATAAGTCGCTCGCATTAACGCATGCAAGTATATTTACTGTACCTTGTAAAATACGATTAAAAAATATTATATTTTAAAACTATTAGTTTTATTTTTCTCAATTAAAGCCCTTTTACTTGTTATACGCTTCAAATGTTTATCATTGTTTTGTCATAGAAGGAACTGTTCGTCAGTCCGTCCGTTTTATGGAAAATTGTCCCCCAGTTGTTAAACTTCGGACTTGAAATGTGGTCTTTATACTCTTTTTTGCAGTTAGCCCATTTTACGAAATCGGCAAGATGAGACAACTGTATTATAAAGCTGTCATACAAATGCAAGATCTGCAATAAGGTCATGTTATGAAGAAGTTAGTTTTTCAAGTGCATATAATTTTCGTCGTGCCGAAAATAGCTTCTTTGCTGGTTACATATGAAATGGAAAAAAAGAGTACAATGTTTTCGTGCAAATGTATCTAGCCACTGGAAGAAAGCATTTCCGAACCCAAAAAATGCTTATATTCTAGGAGCCCAACCGAGATAACCATCTCCGTCAGTCTATCTCTCTGTATAAACGATTCGATTTGGAACAAAAGTGATTTTAAGCCATGGGCAGATTATGTTTTTTTTTCAAATAATCAATGACTTTTCCGGTTACCGATGTACACATGCCATTGATAATAATACATACCGAAATTTTTTAAATTTTAAACAATATCGTAAAAACAAAATAGTTGGTTTTTTTTACTGCGTCCAAATTATATTAGAAACTTTTGTTTCTTGAAAATAATATACCCCCTTAGACTCAACTGTTCCTCAAATGTATGCCATTGGTTCTGGTAAATACCGTCGCCATCGTCGTCGTCGGTTTGGTCGCCGCCATCAGCATGGCAGCCATCTGTTGCACATCATTCGCACTTGGTTTCTGTCGGCGCGTTTCCCTTTATTAATGGTAATTTTTTACTTTTTGTATACATTTTTGGTTTGAATGTTTTTTGTCTATTTTGTTTTTGTTTCGTGCAACATTCTGTATGCGAGTATGTGGAGATTTTCACATAATTTCATAGCTTCTTTTGCTTGCATCTAAGATTTATACTTTGTTGATACTTTACAATTAAGAATTTTTCTTTTTCGGCATTCTGCATTGTGCCCATTGATAGGTCTTAAATGTAAATACACACACACTTACACTGTTCAATAAGTTTATTTTAATAGTCAGGCATATATATGGATGTACTTATGTAGGCGTACACTAAGTAGTGATTTCTACAAAACGCGAGGAATTTAAAAGCACCTAAGTTATTTTGAATAACCATTGTGGCACACATTTTGTTTATAATAACATTGGATCCTAAATAGCCCTAATTAACCAAAAACGGCTCTGCATGAGCTAGAAAGCTCGTGACGGGAGCATACTCAAGACCTAAAATATCTGATAACCCAATTACATATACAAAATTAAATAAGTGAAATATTCTAAAAACCAGGCAAATGAAGCTTATTTTCCATTTACCTTTAAACATTGCTAGTAGCCTTATGGACCCTTTGTGATGATTCGGTACTTGCGTGGACTGCCGTCCACAGTAATCATAATTGTTATAGTCGAGGTCGTGGTGCCACAATGCAAAGTATAAATTATTATAGAAGCGATAAGCCACGAACTCATCATTAATGGGCCGTAGAAAGCAAATGCCACACACTCACCATACCACATCTGGCAAAACAACAAGGCTAATATAAAACCAGAAACAAGTAAAAACAATGCAGTCGGACGCAACTGACTGCGTAATACTCTGATACCACTATTAAAGCAGGACGTGGTTCACATTTTAAGATGTCAATGGCTGAACTCTCAATTTTCGTAACTTAATTTCTAAAATTGTACTAAAAAGTGTACTTCATCAATTTTTACCCGAGGTATACGACTTTTTATGGATGTCTGCCGCTCAAGACCAGCATATTTTAATAGTTCCAAGTTCCTAGCTTTAAGTGTGCCGGAAAAAGTTGAGTTCCTACAGAGAGACAGACGGCCAGACAGATTACACAAAACCAAAATACGCTTCTACCTCCGGGATCAGAGAATTAAAATGTAATAGCATAACAATATGCGAAGGGAGAGGCTTAAGAAATGCAAGAAAACTTACTAGAGCGTTAAGTATTGGAAAACTTTTTAGTGTTGCTGATTTTTTAATTTCTGGCGAGAAATAAATTATGAGGAAAAATGTGCTCTTATATCAATAATCAAAAGCAAACAATATTCTTAGCTAACTAAACGCCACAAAATAGGTAGTTTCTAACACATGCATATATAATTCCATATGTTCATGTCTATTTAAATGTTTTCTTACTATATGGTATATTTATATAAATATAAACTCAAGTACATAAATATGTACCAAAAATACATTATATACAGATTATAAAGGAGACATAGGCGATTCAGATTTTATAAGGCAGTGGATGTGGCAGAGGGAAGGGAAGTGAAGGGCAAGCTTAAGAATGTGGAAATATACGTTTTATCGCAATTCATTTATCTATTTGCCAGCCCCCAGTTGACATGATACACATGGACCTAGATAGTAGCAAATTTGTAAGTCTCTAACAACAGTAAGGGTGCAGTAAAAAGTCGCGTCAATAAGACGGAGGGACAGAAAGTATGATGGACACTGCACAAAACACATACACTTTTGTTTTGAAATCTCTAGTAGAAAGACTAGAGTTTTTCTTAAAACGTCTAACGCAAAACAACTTTTACATTTCAGAAAGGTGAGTTTTAGTTCAGTTGCATATTGTAAACACATTACAAGTAAAAAAAATTGTCTTATTTTTTTTTTTAAACATCTCTAAAAATACTCCAAAACAATTTGCCATTCGGTGTTAGCGTACAAGCCCGTCCTTAAAAAGAAAGGTTTTCGGCTACCTATAACAATCATTCGGAGCATTCAGTCGATTTTTTATACCCATTGAAAATGGGTAAAAAGGGTATAATGGCTTTCTGCAAAAGTATGTAACAAGCAGAAGGAATCATTTCCGACCCCATAAAGTATATATATTCTTGATCAGCATCAACAACATCTTGTATGAACGCGCCGTTCTCAGAGACTATAAAAGCTACAGACTCCAGATTTGGGACAAGTTTCTTTCATATTTTCTATAATTATTTCCGTTTCCGATATACACATGTGATCGATAACAACAAAGTCAACAACAAATTTGGAAACATAAGACGAAATAATGAGAATCTGAGAAATTTTGATTGAAATCGGTTGGGAAACACCGGAGATATGGAGCATTGAAGTTAAGAAAGTATGCACTATACGCGTACACACACCTACTTGCTTGGACTGTACGCGTAAAGTATGGGGTTTCAGGTATAGTCTAGTCGGGATTTTTCGACTAGAGCCTTCTTACTTGTTTTTAGTTGCGTTTTAATCTTAATTTTGAAATATGCGATATGTTTATTTAAAAAATAAACAACATTTTAAGTTCATGGTAAGTGGAATTTTCATTCTTTCCACAAAATTTCTGTACATTTACATATGTATATTTAAAAGGTTTTTATTTTACCCTTACTAAGGAACATTACTTTTCTAGTCGATTCCCCGCACTGCAGTAACATCTTCACGAAGCGAAGGTGTACAAGACTGGGAACAGGTATTTTAATTGCTTCTGTACTCCAATGTAGCCACTGTGAACAGCTTTCTATCTGGTCATGCTCATTCCTCTCCATGTTAACATCACCTCCTCAAATTTATTAAATCACCTTGCTTAGTTTGGGGCCCAGCTATCCGGTAGAGTTTGCCTGCAGATGAAGCGTTGTATTTGGTTCAGGCCATGTGAAAAATAGCGATCTAAGACTTTAATGCGTATAACAAATTTTTTATTTCTTACTTGGGTAAACATTTAGCCAGAAGTAAACAAATACAAGACACTTATAAGATATTTTCGGTAGTCGGCACTTGTACCCAAAAGTAGACATTTGGATGCGTTCACATAGCATTGAATCGTATTGTTTCGTTTGTTCAATTGTAGGAAACGCAAATGATTATTTTTTAAAGCTTTTTTGTTTGTACCTTCGCATTTTTGATTATTTTGATTTACGGCAGTGACGCCCAAAGTAAGATTGTGACAGACCAAGCACCAATCCCAATAGAAAAAAACACTTTCATATGTATGTATCTATATACAAAGCAGATATTAAATACACTTGAAATAGTGTATTTTAATTTTGACATGAAATGTGTAACGCTTAAAGAAAGCATCCAAGACATCATAAAGTATCCACATTCTGATCAGCTTCAAGCTCTGCATATATCTACATATTATTGTCAACTACGAGCAATCGACATAAAATCAAAAATAATGAAAATACAATCAAAATATTAAAATGTAATATAAAATCAAGTTGAAAACAAGTAAGAAGGCTCTAGTCGAGAAATCCCGACTAGACTATACCCTGAACACCATACTTTACGCATACAGTCAGTGCTTGCAAGTATGTGTGAGTGTGTGTATGTACACGCATATAGAGCATACTTTCTTAAATTCAATACTCTATATCTCCAGTGTTTCTCAACCGATTTCAATAAAATTTTCACAAATTGCCAATATTTAGTATAATCTTTCAAACTGCATCAAAAAGTTTTCCAAATTCAAGATTTTGTTGTTATCGATCCCATGTGTATATCGGAAACGGAAAAGTTATCGAAAATTTAAAACAAACTTGTACTGCCTAGGGATTAGGCGAGCTTATGTACCAAATCTGGAGTCCCTAGCTCTTATAGTGAGATCGACGCGTTCATACATACGGACGGACGGACGGACAGACGGACAGACGGACAGACGGACATGGCTATATTGACTCGGCTGTTGATGCTGATCAAGAATATATATACTTTATGGGGTCGGAGATGCTTCCTTCTGCCTGTTACATACTTTTGCACAAATCCATTATACCCTTTTTACCCATTTTCAATGGGTTAAGGGTATAAAAAGAACATAATATTTTAAATTTTGCTCTGCCTGGGAGTGTATTACAACTTCTTAGGATTTCCAATTTTTGTCTTCTCCGAGTGGTAACTTAAGTTATTTGACTGTGGCAACCAAACGATCTACAGGCACTCAAACATTCTCTGATCATAATTATGACGATGATGGTGAACGACTTTTTCATGGGGCGCGTGGAATTCGATTTGTACAAACACACATTCATGTATGTATATATGCACGTACGTATGTATGTAAGATAAAAACTTTAATAGTTTTCGGATTTCCAAACAATGAGGGACGAAAAATGTTTGACTTAACGCTCTTAATTACGTTTGTATGTGCGTATATACATACATTCGATCGGCCGTTAGTTATTTGTATGTACATATGTCTATCGGTTTATTACAATTCGAAAATTAATTTAGAATACAGGGTGAACATGCTAAGAGAACTGCACTAAGTTAGAAACTGATAAGTGGTGAAAATGAGCTATAAAAAGTTATTTGTAAATATAATAGCTGTATGTACAAACAATTTAATTTATATTTTGCTAAAATGCAAAGTTCTTAGCTTAGCGACACCCTGTTTACAATAATGGTATTAACACTGCATCCTAAACATACGCACTTGCAATGCATTTTCAAACAACATTCCCGTAAACAAAATCAATCCATACCAATACAGCCGTGGAACCATAGCCGTCGCAGACGACAAACGAATACGCCTTTCATATCTGAACATGTATATATGTATACATACATACATGCGTTCAAACCTAAAATTTGTTCGGCATGTTGTAGCCTTTGGTTAACTTGATGTTGTTGCATGTGACCGTAAATGTGGGAGTGTGTGTGCGTGTTTCAAGTCATGTTGTTTTATAATAGACTACGGCTTTGGATGTTTTTTGGCAATGACTTCAACGCTTCATTCTCTTTCCGTTTTCCATAAATTTAAATTATTAATTTTTTATCCACGGATAAGATGACGCTGACGATGATTATGTCGTTTTGTTATTGCTGTCGCTGCTGATGCCTTTGTGCCGTTTTTAACGAAATAAGAGTAATTTGTGAATTCTTACCTTTTTCATCTTTGTTCCCCTAATTTATTCCGTTTGTTTGTGTTTTTTTTTTCTCTGCCGACCGAGGACCAGACAAAGCCGAACCAATTTGACCACATGCGGTCAAAACCGTCGCCATGATGCTCAAAACAAACATAGAGCAACAATAACGTTCGAGTCGGCCACAAAACGATTCTGAACTAAGAGTTAAGAGCTAAGGTCGCGATCCAGGCGCGGACGGTAAAGTTATTTTTCCATTACTAAGTACCTCTTGATAAGCCATATATGTAATTGGTGATTTTTGGGCAAATTTTCGTTTTTGAAACTTTCCAAACAATCATATTGGTCGCACTGGACAAAAATAAAAGTTGAGCCTATATCTATATATTAATGCGAATTTCTGATAGATGTTGTGAATTGATGTAGTTATAAAAATGATTTGATTTTATGCAAATTTGAATTGTAGTTTTTTCGTACCCTAAACCCATTAAAAATGGGTTAAAAGGGTATAATGATTTTGTGCAAAAGTATGTAACCGGCAGAAGGAAGCATCTCCGACCTCATAAAGTACATATATTCTTGATCAGCATCAGCAGCCGAGTCGATAAAGCCATGTCCGCCTGTCCGTATGTATGAACGCGTCGATTTCAAATATATATGTATATAAGAGCTAGAGACTCCAGATATGGAACAGAATCCCTAGGTAGTACAAGTTTGTTTCAAATTTTCGATAAATCTTTCTGTTTCCGATATACACATGTGATCAATAACAATAAAATCTTGAATGTGGAAAACTTTTAAACGGCGTTTGTTCTCACAATGTTGTTTCACGCATTTAGTAATTTGGTCCGTAGTCAAGGTTGCTGCTATCTAAAGCGGTGTGAATTAGTGTTCGGCATAACTCTTGATGTAAAAGGCTGTTGAAAAAACGATACAAAATTTTAAAACACAACCATTTTTTCTGCTTCACATTTCGTCTTCTATTTTTTGTTTGTTTTGCCTTTTATTCCCTGAACCCATTGAAAATGGGTAAAAAGGGTATAATGGTTTTGTGCAAAAGTATGTAACAGGCAGAAGGAAGCATCTCCGACCCCATAAAGTATATATATTCTTGATCAGCATCAACAGCCGAGTTTATATAGCCATGTTCGTCTGTCCGTCCGTCCGTCCGCCCGTATGTATGAACGCGTCGATCTCAGAGACTATAAGAGCTAGATACTCCAGATTTGGTACATAAGCTCGCCTAATCCCTAGGCAGTACAAGTTTGTTTTAAACTTTCAATAACTCTTCACGTTTCCGATATACACATGTGATCGATAACAACAAAATCTTGAATTTGGAAAACTTTTTGATTTGAAATTTGATTTGTTTGAAAGATTAGACTAAATAATGACAATCTGTGAAATCGGTTGAGAAACACTGGAGATATGGAGCATTGAAATTAAGAAAGCATGCACTATACACGTATACATACACACACTCATACATACTTGCAAGCACTGACTGTATGCGTAAAGTATGGTATTCAGGGTATAGTCTAGTCGGGATTTCTCGACTAGAGCCTTCTTATTTGTTAATCCATGCGGCTGATGCAATCATACCAGTAATGGCAAATGTTGGGTCGATGGTACTTGACATGCTGAACACTGGCTCTGTCCACAATCGGTAGAAACGTCAGAAGCGTCACCGGGGCTGCCAGCAAAATTGACAATGGTAATTGAAACGCTCATAAGGAGTGCTCTTAGCGTACTCGCTTATCGTAATAAACCACTTATACCAAAAGCACTTCAGTATGTTGTATGTTTTGATTATTTATACCCGGCATCGATTGCATAGTCAGAACTCATTCGTTCCTTGAAATTCATGCTTATATTCTTTCTAAATGAATTTTTACCTATAAAGTCCCACTAAAAACACTTAAAGGTTTCATTTTAAAATAACCGAATTTTATTCTTAAAAATAAATATATTTTTATTTTTCTAGAATATGATGGAACAAATTTTCGACAGAAAATATTGTTTTTGATTTTATTTTATTTTTATGAAATCATGAGTACTTTTCTTGCGGCGTAGCAATACATCAAATGCGTCGTATTCGAAACACATTTTTTTGACATCGGCAACCAGTACAATCAAAACAATGTCCATATTTTCACTTCAAACTTAAATCGCATTTTTGAAGAGAGCCAATACGAAGTGAACCATTTCTTATATATCGACAAATATGTGAGACAGTTTTAGGTGGCCAAAAATAACCAGATACATATCTAATTAACAGGCAGAAGGAAGCATCTTCGACCCCATAAAGTATATATGGGCATTTTCATGGTACATTGCAAGTGGTAAAAAGGTAAAAGTAAGAGTGATTTTTCAAATTATAATAATTTTCTATTATAAAGTAGCTTTTGACTAGCCATGTAATTGTCGCTTATGTCGATTTTGGGCACATTCTCGTTTTCCAAATATTTTTAAAAAACCATTGCGGTTGCATAAGATATAATAGAAGTGGCTTTCACGACGATCAATTTAGTCTCCGATTTCAGCGAAAGTTGAAGCAACCTATTGAAACGAATTCCTGATAAATGTTGTCCATTAATGTGTCTTTAATATGGTCAAAGCATAACGCGAATATGATATTTAGTTATACCCTGAACCCATTGAAAATGGGTATAAAGTATAATGGTTTTGTGCAAAAGTATGTAATAAGCAGAAGGAAGCATCTCCGACCCCAGAAAGTATATATATTCTTGATCAGTAGCTGAGTCGATATAGCTATGTCCGTCTGTATGTATGAACGCGTCGATCTCAGAGACTTTAAGAGCTAGAGACTCCCGATTTAAAACATCAGCTCGCCTAATCCATAGGAAGTACAAGTTTGTTTCAAATTTTCGATAGCTCTTCCCGTTTCCGATATTCACATGTGTTCGATAACAATAAAATCTTGAATTTGGAAAACTTTGAATGCAGTTTGAAACATTAGACTAAATATTGACAATCTGTGAAATTATTATTATACCCTTAACCCATTGAAAATGGGTAAAAAGGGTATAATGGTTTTGTGCAAAAGTATGTAACAGGGAGAAGGAAGCATCTCCGACCCCATAAAGTATATATATTCTTGATCAGCATCAACAGCCGAGTCGATATAGCCATGTCCGTCCGTCCGTCCGTCCGTCCATCCGTATGTATGAACGCGCCGATCTCAGAGACTAAAAGAGCTAGATACTCCAGATTTGGTACATAAGCTCGCCTAATCCCTAGGCAGTACAAGTTTGTTTTAAATTTTCGATAACCCTTCCCGTTTCCGATATACACATGTGATCGATAACAACAAAATCTTGAATTTGGAAAAGAAGGTATGCACTATTCGCCTATACACACACACACTCACACATACTTGCAAGCACTGACTGTATGTGTAAAGTATAGGGTTAAGGGTATAGTCTAGTCGGGATTTCTCGACTAGAGCCTTCTTACTTGTTTTATAAGGCCGTGTTATTAAGCCTTTATTTTTGTGATTGGTAGAGTTATGTGAATTCACAGAAGTTTAATCATTAAGAGGTTGTTTTCGGATTCGCCACGGATGTTTCTGTAAAATTTAAAAAAAAAAATTGTTTATTAAAATTTTTAGATTTTTTCCTTACCTAGAACACAGATATAAATATATTTCCAAAAATGTTTTGTTTTACGTCATTGTTTTCAAAATGTCTGTTTGTATACATATAAAAGTGATATTTCTGCACGTTGTTTCTAAGCTCTGAAAACAAATCTTATGTGATAAGACAACGAAAGTAGCAGGTGGTAATGTTCGAATATAATAATTCTTATGTATTTATTATTATTATTATATTTTGACTATGCCTATGTTAGACTGAAGTGGGTAAAACTCAATTCATGAGGTCTCTCTGTAAGAATATGGATAAAAACGAACGATCTAATAAAATTACCAAAAACCAGAAAACAGATACACTTGTTTGCGACTTTGCATTCGAAGATCTCGAATTAGGTTATAAATAAACTGAATTTATTTATTTTTTTTTGTTAAACTATATATTTAGTCTTTAATAAAATATGAAAACTTTCAACGGCAAAGATAAGTTTGGTCCCTGTAGAATTTTTATGTGGAAATCGTTCATTTCGTGATCCGCACCATCAGCCGAGTCGATATAGCCATAATCGTCTGTCTGTCTGTTTGACAGCGTCGATCTCAGAGATTATAAAAGCTTCAGATTTTTGACATAACATTTCCTAAGCTTTAGGCAGAACAAGTTTGTTTAAAATTATCGGTAATTTTACCGGTTTACGATAAACACATGTATTTAATGACAATAACATCTGGAATTTGCAAAACAATATAATGAAAATCTGTGAAATTTGTATTGAAATCGGTTGAGAAACATCGAATATATCGAAGATTGAAGTTAAGTCATCAAGCATTGGAGCAGTGGTGCAGGCATGACCGTACGTGTAGGGTCTAGGGTTTAGGGTGTCGCCTTGTCGAGCTTACTCGACTAAAGCAACTAAAGAACATTTTTTTAAGCCTATGCTTATGCTGTGTTCTTATTCCGATTCAAAAATTGCAAATTGGTTGGTTACATTATTTCTTAAATATTAATACAATGTTAATTTTTAAATGCCTTATCTTTGCACCTATAATTTTTGTAATGAAATGGTTATACCATAACAGTTTAGAAATACTTAAGATTTCTAAACATTTTATTAAAAAATAATTTATTTATATATACATCAGATGTAACAGTTGTTTAAATGTAGAGAATCCCATAGTCCATCATAGTTAACTTTTACATATCGAAGTTTTCTCTTTTTGCTTGTTCCATAGCTATTATTTTAAGAGCATGCGCTGCAACTTTGAACCTTATTTTTAATCTCATATTGTTCTTAGAATGGAAACAGAGGGAAGGCGACCCCAGAACAGTGCTCCCACAGCATCTGCTTCAGCCTGACTTTAGATCGTTGGGATTATGTTGTATGAATATGTTGCTTCGAGTGTCGCACGTGCGTGTGCTCCTAGTGCTGCTGCGGCCCACTTGAAAAATACCCCTCTTAGTCTGCTGGCAATGTCCAATTAAAGGTCACATTAAGCAAATGACCATTGAAGAGCAAAGTCATAAAGTATTCTTTAGCTTAATGATCGGATCCCACAAAACACAAGCACACAAACAAAAATCAATAACCTAATCTAAGCTGAAATTTAACTTTAAACGTATTGTCCTCGAAATGGTATTTTTGAAATCGGTGACCGAAAGTACTCATAATTTCGAACGCTAACTTAATACATTAATTGTAGCAGTTTTTTTTCTTTCTAAGACTTTTTATCGAAAATCCATATTCTTTTACGGCCATCGATCAAGTTGTTATTTAACTAAATGTATTAAGATTTGAGTATCAGATGATCCAGTTCTCCAGAATGTCGACCACCAAAAATAACAAGTAAGAAGGCTCTAGTCGAGAAATCCCGACCATACTATACCCTCAACGCGTAAAGTCACTGCTTTGCAAGTATGAGTGTATGTACGCGTATTGTGCATACTTTCTTAATTTCAATATCCATATCTCCGTTGTTTCTCAGCCGATTTCAACAAAATTTTCTCAGATTGTCATTGTTTCGTCTAATGTCTCAAACTTGTACTGCCTTGTGATTAGGCGAGCTTATGTTCCACATCTGTAATCTCTAGCTCATAAAGTGTCTGAGATCGATGCGTTCATACATATGGACAGACGGACATGGCTATATTGACTCGGCTGTTGATACTCAAGATGCTGATCAAGAATATATATACTTTAGGGGGTCGAAGATGTTTCCTTCTGCCTGTTACATACTTTTGCACAAACCCATTATACCATTTTTACCCATTTCAAATGGGTTAAGGGTAAAAAATTGCAAAATAGCACACCATCTAACTTCGTCCAGGCCTAAAATTTAAAAGAAGATTCTCTTCCACCTGGGTGCGGTTAACATCACGCTAGTAAAAGAGAATGACACATTCGGTTACATCCGCATTTGTAAACTTAACTAAGAGACTCAAATGGTGAATTGATTTTGAGAATTTTTCACGCGTGCATTTGCTTATCCCTCAAGCGTTAAGAGAGCAACTGCGCTTAATGATCACAACAGCAAAAAAAATAAAATAAAAATGTGAGAGCCTCTAGTCGAAAAAGCTCGACTATGAGATACCCTGAACACCAAGCAACTATGCTTTCCAATTTTAAAGTTTTACTTGAGAGTAATCGATCATTTTAAACAGACTTGTCCTGCTCTTGATACACAGGAAATTATATCCCAAATCCAGTCCGTATTGCTCATTTAGACAGTCATTGTCTGTTGTTGTTGATCAGAAACATATATACTTTATATGGTCGAATATGCTGCAATTTGCCTGTTACATACAATTGCACAATCCCATTATACCCTTCTCCCATTTCATTGGCTCAGGGTGTTAAAAAAAATGCCTGCCTGCAATTATGACTGTTTGCGTGTGCACTTTTCACATTTTACACTTCCAGCTCCCTTTCCAATGTGTTTATTTTTTTATTTTTTTTTTTTTTAACTTACTTCCCCTTTTCTGCATTTATACTCTGATACCGAAGTTAGAGAGTATATTAGATTTCCGCAATGACCGTCATGTTGTCTGTCCGTCTGTCTGTCTATATGAACGCGTTTTCTTTACACCCTTAAAACTAAAACTTGAAAATATATTGGCCAACGTCTGCGTCAGACAAAGTTTTAATATGGTGGCGCTATGCCCAAATTTGGTGAGAAGTAAGGATGACGAGAGGCGTAAAATTTTGTAGAAAAACAGCTGACAAAACCTCCCAAAGACCGGTATAAAATATTTTCAGGCCTGTTCAAACCAAACCCCACCTTTAAAAATACACATATTCCTTTCTTGCATTTTTTGAGCTACAGTGCCAAAATTTTGTAGCAAAATAGTTGGTAACATCTTCATAAGATTTGTAGTGATTTTGTCGCTTTTGCCCGCCGTTCCCAGCACTCCGCTTTTTAAAATATAAAATGAAACACCGGAGATTTGATTGAAAGCCGCGAAAAGTATAGGGTTCAGAGCATCTCCGAGTCGAGCTTTCTCGACTACTGCCTTATTTATTTTCTCTAAAAGCTTCAAAAACACAGCTGCGTCTCCGATTCAGTCCATGCTTGTCGCATCTGCTTGTTTGCTTCTGTTTGGGTGGTTGGCTTGATGCTATGCGGTGACTGGAAAGGAGATAACTTGAACTAGGAAAGCTGGAAGAGAGGAGAAAAACTCACAATGTTTTCGATGCAAAAACGCTACTTACCTAACTTGAATTGTTCTTCTGCAGTTCGTTTATTTATAGACACACATTCACACTTTCACGTTTGAAATAAGCTTGTTGAAACGTATCTGAATAAACTGAAGCTGCCCTCTTTCGCTAAGCAGAATTGACTGCGGCACCGGCCAGGCCGTCTCCAGAGCTGGCACCAGAATATGTATCCTCATTTGTCTGTGTCTCTTTACTGCGCTCGACATATGGTCATATGCAATATTTGTGCTTATGATAATAACCCTGTGTAACCCCAATGCACACACATGTGTGTGTAGCTTAGTTATTTCAACGGTATTTTTGGACTAGTGGGCGAAGATCTAATTTATATTATAAAAACAAGTAAGAAGGCTCTAGTCGAGAAATCCCGACTAGACTATACCCTTAACCCGATACTTTACGCATACAGTCAGTGCTTGTAAGTATGTGTGAGTGTGTGTATGTATACGCGTATAGTGCATACCTTCTTAATTTCAATACTCCATATCTCCAGCGTTTCTCAACCGATTTCAATAAAAAATTTTCACAGATTGTCATTATTTAGTCTAATCTTTCAAACTGCATCAAAAAGTTTTCCAAATTGAAGATTTTGTTGTTATCGATCACATGTGTATATCGGCACCGGGAAGAGTTATCGAAAATCTAAAACAAACTTGTACTGCCTAGGGATTAGGCGAGATTATGTACCAAATCTGGAGTCTCTAGCTCTTATAGTCTCTGAGATTGACGCGTTCATACATACGGACGGACAGACGGACGGACGGACGGACGGACAGACGGACGGACGGACAGACGGACATGGCTATATCGACTCGGCTGTTGATGCTGATCAAGAATATATATACTTTATGGGGTCGGAGATGCTTCTTCTCCCTGTTACATACTTTTGCACAAAACCATTATACCCTTTTTACCCATTTTCAATGGGTTAAGGGTATAATAATACAATACCTAATTCGACTTGCAATAGCAATTCGACTGTTAATTTTAACGTTTTCAAATCTTATACTAATGGCAGAAGAGTTTTAAACAAAAAAAAGTAAGAAGGCTCTAGTCGAGAAATCCCGACTAGACTATATCCTGAATCCTATATATTACGCGTACAGTCAAGTATGTGTGTGTGTACGTGTATAGTGCATACTTTCTTAACTTAATACTGAATATCTCTGGTGTTTTTCAACCGATTTCAATAAAAAGTGCCCACTTGGTTGTTATCGATTCCATGTGTATATCGGAAACGGAAAGAGATATCGGCAATTTAATAAAAACTTGTACTGCATAAGAATTGGGCGAGCTTATGTTCCAAATCTGGAGTCTCTAGCTCTTATAGTCTCTGAGATCGACGCGTTCATACATACAGACGGACATGGCTATATCGACTCGGCTGTTGATGCTGATCAAGAATATATATACTTTTTTGTTACTTTTGCACAAAACCATTATACACTTTTTCCCAATTTCAATGGGTTCGGTGTATAAAAACCACTACAAATTAGTCTTGTGACAAAAGCATATTCAAGTCTCAGAATTTCTGATATTCTTGTGACAAAGGGCAAAATTGAATAAACATGTTAATTTTGTTTTGTTGTTATAATTTTGTCATAAAATGTGTCGTTACACATATAAAGACACATGAGGACCCCATAAAGTATATATTCTTGATAAGCATCGCAAGCTGAGGTGATATAGGCATATATGTCTATCCGTCTGTTTCAATGCAAACTAGTCCTTTAGTTGAGCCATCGAGCTGAAACATGTGTCAATGTCTTCTGCAATAAATTCCATATCTCCGGTGTTTTTCAACCGATTTCAATAAACATTTTACAGATTTTCATCATTTTTTATTTCTCAGTATCAATTAATTAAATAAATGGAAAGATTGATATTAAATTAACATACATAAAGATATTATTTATTATAGTTTAACAAAATAAATAAAACTGCAAAACATTAAAAATATGAAATCTGAGAAAATTGCTTAACTTCTTTTGGGGTCTTTTGATGCGTACATAGCAACCCTGCTTAGAATCTTCACATGGAAAGTCATACATGCACACATCCTATGAATATGTACATCCGCAGGTTTGCAAGGGTATGGTATCTTCGGCGTGTCAAGGAATGCGCTTCTACTTGTTACCATTTTATTAATTACACAGGTCTACAAAATAAGAATATTTTTAAAAGATATTAAAGTGCGATAATTTTCCTCGTTTTCTTATATATCTTTAATTCGGGATTTAAAAAAAAAAAATTTTTTTGTTGTTTTTTTTTTTAAACAAAGATAAAGACTAGTCTTGACTTTTTTACCCTGAAACCATAAAAGGGGTAAAATGGTTTTGTGCACATGACCTTCGCTTTGTCGTCCGAAGTGTGAACGCGCCGATTTTGGAGACTATGTAAGCTAAAAACTTCAGATTTTAAATATATAATAAACGAAGATGAAAGTTTTGTTAAGCAGCAGCGCAATCGCGAGACATTTTTTTTTATACGCGTGCAGACACACAAACATACAAACAACTGTCACAAAATTTCATGTCAGAAATTTTATTTTTCAGTTTTTTGTTTTATGTGGTGCAACGGTCTTATTTATACCCTGAACCCATTGAAAATGGATAAAATATATATTCTTGATCAGCATCAACAGCCGAGTCGATATAGCCATATCCGTCGGTCCGTCCGTCCGTCTGCATGTATGAACGCGTCGATCTCAGAGACTATGAGAGCTAGAGACCCCAGTTTTAGAACATAAGCTCGGCCAATCCCTAGGCAGTATAAGTTTGTTTCAAATTATCGATAACTCTTACCGTTTTCGATATACACATGCGATCGATAACAACAATATCTTGTATTTGGAAAACTAGGAATGGCAATTTTATTGAAATCAGTTGAGAAAGACCGGTGATATTTAACATTGTAGTTAAATCAAGTATGCAGTAGAAGCAAGCACTGAATGTACGCGTAAAGTATAGGGTTCGGTGTATCGTCTTGTCGGGATATCTCGACTAGAGCCTTCTTACTTGTTGTATCATGGGGATTTGCTAGCATACATATGTATCTATTCATATAAAAACATACAATTGTAAGTTGATAGGCTATTGCACATGAAACCCGACTTGGTCGTAAAGTGCAAATGATTTTTCGGTTGCATCAATAGTTCTTATGCGTACCCCATTAACAAACATCTACATGTATAAGTAAATTTCCAATGCGATCACTATGTTAGCTTTCAGTGATCGGACCCAAATGAAATGATAGGCAGCCAGATGCAACGCCAACAACGGTCAACAACAATAAATAACAATAGCAGCAGCACCGGCCGCAAACCAATTGCAAGTGAATTGAACGAACATGCCACACTAATTTTTATGGTTAATAAAAGTATGTTATGTACATAAATATAGAAGTATTTTTGGAGTAGGCGGCCAGCTGTTACGGTTCGAGTACATGACGGTTAACCGCAGATTTATACTTACTTAGAGATGGGGCCAAGCCATTCGTCCTCTAATCACTAGCAGCGCCGATCGTCGGAGCGTGACTTAGTACGACTACAACTATGTCTGTGCCTATGGTTATGACTCCGTATAGTCGTAGAATCAAATGAGATTCAACATGGTCGCAAGCCGGTGCATATAAAGCGAAGCAATCAGGGCGTTACAGAAGCAAGCGCGGAGATCGTAACGAACGGTTAACATACAATATATTAAATGGGTTTATTATGCCAAGATATTGCGCCTCTGCACAGCCGCAGCTCTAGAGTCTGTAACTAAGTACACCTCTCAACCAAGACAACATTCAAATATCAACATATTTTGTATTCTCCTCATACTCATACTCATGCTCGCACTCTAAGTAAATAGTTTTAAAGCCGCTGAGTCCTAATCACAGGTTCTAAAGACCAAACTTGCTCTAGCTTTTTCTCTTCTCATAAAACTGATACTTTTATACACTTTTGTAATCTTCCAGTTATAAAAAACAACTCGGAGGTGCCCAGATCAGAAGAAAATTTATAATTTCTTATGTTTTTTACGTAAATGTAATTGCTAAATTGAATACTTATTATGTTATTTGATTTTGTGATTTATTTATTCCATTACATGTGCAATGACAGTCTGGAAAAACGCAACTTTTTCGACACCCGTAAAGCTATAGACCTAAATTATTGAAAATATGTTTCTCTATCAAATGAATTGTTCAGATTGTGGTGCTACGCCTATATCTGAAAATCTATAAGACCATATAAATCGCACTTATTCGCCTATATTTTTCATAACTTTTAAGCTAATGTCACCAAATCTGGTGACGTTTTCCCAATCATCTTCTAACGACAGAGCAATAAAAAACAATGATTGCACTTGCTGCTCCCTGAACAGTTAGTTTAGTTATGCGCCTTAATTCAATTGAATATTTGTTGAATTGCATTATTCTTAAGAATTATCTTTGGGAAGTATTTTTGAACCATTTCTTTTCATCAATTTTCTATACAGAGTTGCCCGAAATAATTCTGGCATTTTTTTAAAATCTCTATAATATTAAAGACTGAGCGGAATATTTTTGACCGCAGTGTTTTTATATAAAGTTCGACATAAATACCCGTATCATTATCAGTCATCAGAAACATCCATTTTAAGACGAGTTTTCATATCTTCATTAAGAACAAACACAATACGAAAGATATTTTGCTGGGTATCTTGTACCGATCATCCAACAAATTTATTCAGTGAGACAAACCTTTGTCTTCCAGGATACTAAGTGGTTGCATATGATATGCATCGGTCGATGGCAAGATTAATGGCGTGAAGCGGTGAAGGGTCGATGGACGTACCGGCTTACATGGACGATAGTAGTGTTGGGGCGAAAGCATGGCGAGTTCAATTTTCACAGATTTTCTACTTGATTATATATATAAAGATGGATTTGGAACACAAAAATTCGTATAAAGAACGTATTAGTAGTGATTTTGTTTCCTTCAAATATTTAAACCAAAAAAATGTTCTACAATTATCGTAACAGTGAAAACTTATAATCTATGCTTAGTGGTATTCAAAATATAAATTTTCAAAAAAAATCACTTGAAAAAAATTTTAAAACTTGAAGTTTTTTTTTTGCATGTAAGAAAAAGACGCTTTGCGGTGCTATTTGAAATTTCGCAGCTGTAAATATTATAGTTTGAAATAATTATTGAAGAAAGCACAAGCTTTACTCTGAAATATTCAACTACTGATTTAATTGAGGTACACATATAGTAGGCAAACGACAAATACTATCTTCGCCAAATTTTTAGGGAGTCAGAAGCTATGACAAATTATATTTAAAGTTATTACAACAAACATAGAGCAAAAAGTTTATCACACTAAACAGCCCCTGGGTATCGTTAAAAAATCGCGGTATTTGTAGAAAGTGATAAATAGACAACTTTTGCCAGACTGCTAACAATATCCGTGAAAAACCCTGCTAATTACCACGTAAAGTATTTTAATAAGATCACACTGAGCAATTTATTGGTCGTAATTTTAAAATTTTACTTTTCTTTATTATTTTTAAATGATAAGTGATTTTTTTACAGTGTCAAAAGCATTAAACAAAACAAGAGTGAGGCAGATGGCACCAAACGCTGTAACGGGGATGATATTAAAAGAATGCTCTCTCACAGCAGTTAAATTTGTATTCTTTTTTATTATACCCTGAAAATGGGTAAAAAGGGTATAATGGTTTTGTGCAAAAGTATGTAACAGGCAGAAGGAAGCATCTCCGACCCCATAAAGTATATATATTCTTGATCAGCATCAACAGCCGAGTCGATATAGACAGGTCCGTCTGTCCGTCCGTCCGTCCGTCCGTCCGTGTGTATGAACGCGTCGATCTCAGAGACTATAAGAGCTAGAGCCTCCATATTTGGTACATAAGCTCGCCTAATCCCTAGGCAGTACAAGTTTGTTTTAAATTTTCGATAACTCTTCCCGTTTCCGATATACGCATGTGATCGATAACAACAAAATCTTGAATTTGGAAAACTTGATGCAGTTTGAAACATTAAACGAAATAATGACAATCTGTTAAAATTTTATTGAAATCGGTTGAGAAACACCGAAGATATGGAGCATTGAAATTAAGAAAGTATGCACTTTACGCGTACACAAACACACACATACTTGCAGGCACTGACTGTACACTTAAATTATGGGGTTCAGGGTATAGTCTAGTCGGGATTTCTCGACTAGAGCCTTCTTACTTGTTTGCTTTTTCACTGTTGTCATTAAAGTGGGGAACAGCTGATTTATCACAAATAGGATAACAGAAACTTAAAAAGTACACTCACTAGCTACAGTGTTTTAAGGTTATAATTCTGTCAGTTTATCATAGCATCCGAATACCCTTATTATGTTTCATAAGTATGATATGTTTTTATTGTTATTATTATAACATATAAGTAATAATAATAATTATACAACATACATAATACATACAACTTTAATCATTTCTTTTTATCCAATAACTATGGGTTCATGGTATAAAAACACTACAAAACTACATTGAACTCATTCTTACCCTTAGAAATCAGCCCACGGACGGCCCTTGACATAGTCATGCCCAAGTCCATGTAGAATATGTTGCGTAAGTGTCTAAACAATAGAGGCCATGCCATTGCACAATAACCAGAATGTGCGTAGACCTAAAACATTCTCGCTTGTACAAACACTGGGTAGCAAGCGATAGAAAGTCCTTAACACTGTCTGATGCGCGCAGATGGCCCTGGCCCGTATTCAATATCATGCGCGTCATGTAGGCTGCGCAACACGAGAGCTACGATTTCAATTTAAAATGACAGCATAATAATGCAGCTAAACAGAGGTTAGATTCGTGGTTAAGGTTGGGATAGGAACAAGAATAGAGCTCGGCGCTGAATGTTGTTAATAGTTTCAGGCTATAATGCTACAAAATTTTTATACCCTGAAATCATAAGATGGCGAAAAAGGGTATAGTGGTTTTGTGCAAATGTATGTATCAGGCGGAAGGAAGTATGTGTGACCCCATAAAGTGTATATGCTCTTGATAAACATCAACAGCCGAGTCGATATATGTCCGTCTGTCCGCCTGTATGTATAAACGCTTCGATCTCAGAGACTAGAAGAGATTTGCCATATAAGCGCACATAAACTCGCAGTACAATTTTGTTTCACATTTTCGAGTCAAGTATGCAGTATACGCGTACACACATACTTGCAAGCACCGACTGTACGTTAAATATAGGTTTCAGGGTATCTTCTAGTCGGGATTTCTCGACTAGAGCCGTCTTACTTGTTTGTTCTTAAATCATGAACGGTGGTAATGAAATTTTTATGATTTATTATAAATGGAACAAATTGTTTCTAATGTGATATGAAAAGAGCTAAATTGCTCCATTTCAACTAAAATAAGAACAATGTTCATAAATTAAGAACACATATACCATTCGAAACAGTGCCATAGCATATGCGTAACAACAGCGCAAGGGCTAATGTATTCGCTTAGTTAACGGGTTCCAGTTCCCGGCAATGGAAATTGTGTTTCAAGTTCGGTACGACTAAACAAATAAATTTAAATTATATTTCTAATATTTCTAGATTTATGAGCGTCAAAGATTTTTAATTTTTTATTCATAAAACCGAAAACGACTTTCATTTATGTCACATTAACTATCGAATGTCTTATATATATGTTTTCGAAAGTGTCTTAATTTCGCGGTTATCAAAGTTATACTGAAATGCTGTTGAGCAATAGAAAATTAGAAATAATCTTAAATGATATTAAGGTAAAGAATGGAGCATAATTGTTTAAAGATTCTTATGTTTATGCTGGCTCGAAGCATCACGAAGGATGCAAAAGTTGACAGAAATCTTTAATAGCAAGGCGAAATAATGTCAAATTGTCTGCGATAATCTAATCAGATGGAAGAATATACCAATAGAAAGCGAAATTTTATTTTTGAAGTGGTATAATGGCGTTGAGCACACACTTGAGTTGTGTTTGTTGCTAATCTTTACTGTACAGAGCCAGGGATTTGATAGACTGATTCAGGCATATATTTATCTCTAAATACTTGTACTTATACTATCGCTTCTTTATGGGGTCGGAGATGCTTCCTTCTGCACGTTACATAATTTTGCACTAAACCATTATTCCCTTTTACCCAGCTCATATTATGATTGCATTTGAAACACATCTCTGAACAGTATTATTGATGTTAATTGATTTACTTAATTCGATTTTTTTCATATATCATATGTGTTCACATGAACAAATACAAATTAAAGTCCAACAAAAAGACAACTTGTCTAGCTGTTAATTATATGTAATTTTTTTGTTGTTGCACAAAAGAATGGCGAACAAACGACGGAAAATAAAAAGGGTCTTGTCAAATTAAACCTTCAACGTCACATAAAGCCTCCACTGCTAAAGCAACAAAAGTGCCCACGATGCGACGCTCTCCAGGGTTAGCTAGCTCTGTTGCATTTAACTCAATTATGAAACCGATGCGTAAATCCGTGCGGTAACACTACTGAACATGGCTGGGCGCGAATAATATGCAGACATAAATCCGCGTAACTATAAGATGTAAAAAAGCGATTGCAATTGTTACCTTTGACCCTATACACACTGGCCTTGAACCTTTCGCATTGCCATCAGATTATAAATTCAAGGCTGTGACTTTAATAAGTCGCCGCAAGGTACAACAACACAAACAAGTAAGAAGGCTTTGTCGAAAGCTTGACTAAGAGATACCCTGAATTATAGATCTTACACGTAGGGTCATGCCTGCACTTCTGATCCAATGCTTGATGACTTAACTTCAATCTTCTTTCTTTCTTAACCGATTTCAATAAAAATTTCAATTTCCAAGCTATCCAAATTTAATTTAACTATTTCCGATTAGAATTAAAATTTATTATAAGCATATTCTACCCGGCTTAGGAGATGTTATGTTCCAAATCTAAAGTGTCTAGCTCTTATAGTCCCTGAGATCGACGCGTTGATACATACAGACGGTAAAACGTTTAGGATGTGGGTTTATATACTCGGCAATTGGTGCTAGTCAAGACTATATATACCTTATGGGGTCCGATATGCTTCCTTCTGATTGTTACATAATTTTGCACAAAACCATATACCCTATTTAATATTTCATGGGTTCAGAGTATAAAAACATTT
Source organism: Scaptomyza reducta (assembly GCA_035044485.1). Lineage (NCBI taxonomy): Eukaryota > Metazoa > Arthropoda > Insecta > Diptera > Drosophilidae > Scaptomyza > Scaptomyza reducta. The sequence continues at coordinate 166,529 of JAWNNV010000174.1, read as the reverse complement.
TATGTAGTGTTGTTAGTTGTTTGTTTGAAATGAAACAAAAAAAATGTAAAAACGTTGCAGACGGACGAAACCGATTTCAGTATACTCTAATATTATATAATCTGAAACTGATAGTAAAGTGTCTGTCAATAGGATATGAGCGTGGTTCAACCTTTAAATAGGGTTGCCAGTAACTTACGTTTAAATTTTAGTAGCTTTAACTTTGTGATAGGCAAGAATTATACTTGAAATAAACCTTCAAAATTTAAAGAATAAAGATGTAAAAAAGTGGAACTTATAAGAATTTTCGTTTATGTACGTTTGAGGCAGCGAGGGTGGTCGTAGCATCTAGTATTATCGATTTCTCAGTTACCTAGTGTATGACGCTGTGAATCAGACATGAATCAAGATATTTTTGCGTGGTTTCAAGCCACTTCCAGTCATACAGAGAGTCGGCAGGACTGTCATCATGTCGCACATTGCACAAAACCAATAAACTCTTTTTCTTTTCGTATCAGGGTATAAATTAAAAAACGTCGCGAGGCGACGCGACGGGTCTGATAGGAATGTTATGTAAATTAAAATTGAAAATTGCTGGAACAATAGCAAACGTTTTGAATATTTCTCTCGGTTAAATAGAAACGCAAGGAGGCGAATGCAAATAATTTTCTCATAGACAATTCAACGATCTGCGGGGTAACATGAAAAGCTCAAAGCAAATTGCCAAGCTATACATTGTTTGTAGTTGTTGAACCTGCAACAGCTGTACACTGAGGAAAACATTTTATACCGACAGTGAATGAATGAGCAAATCCACAAAATTTTACTCGCACATTTTAATCAAAAGCGGATATTGACGAAGGCTAAGAAGTTTTTTCCGTTGGACCTTAAGTTGTTAAGTTAATTTTGACGACATATAAAAAAAGGACAACAGTTATTCGTTTATGCTTAATCTCATATTTATACCCTGAACCCTTTCAAAATGGGTAAGAAGGGTATAATGGTTTGTGCAAAAGTATGTAACAGGCAGAATGAAGCATCTCCGATTCCATAAAGTATATATATTCCGAGTCGATATAGCCACGTCCGTCTGTCCGTCCGTCCGTCCGTATGTATGAACGCGTCGATCTCAGAGACTATAAGAGCTAGAGACTCCAGATTTGGTACATAAGCTCGCCTAATCCCTAGGCAGTACAAGTTTGTTTTAAAGTTTCGATAACTCTTCCCGTTTCCGATATACACATGTGATCGATAACAACAAAATCTTGAATTTGGAAAACTTTTTGATGCAGTTTCAAAGATTATACTAAATAATGACAATCTGTGAAAATTTTAAACTTTACACAAGTTTAAGTGCAAAAAGTGAGCACCAAGAAAGGGTTTTCGTCTGATCGGGATAAGTAAAGAAAGGAAAATGCCCGGAAAATACTTAATTGTAAATTTTATTTAATTCAAACTTCAAACTAAGTTTTTAAATACCTTGTTATAAATAAATACACACGTGATTTTCCGATTTTTTAAATTCGCCCCTAGGGATGGATAATGTCGGAGGATTACCTATGGAAATATGGTTTTTCGTTGGATTGAGTTGAAAGTCAGTTTGCCAGTTCGTATTAACAAAGTACTGTAATTTACTAAAGTCCATTTATAAGTCGCTATAAAGCAATAAGGACAACAGCAAAAACAGCCACACTAAGAAGCAAGACTGTAAGTTTTATTTAATGGACTAATATAATGGCATGAACGTAGCGAAGCCCGGCGGCTTCTATTCTATATTTCGAAAAACATTCTTTTCTGCATTGGATTTGAAAAAAAAAAAGTGTATTTTTTTGTTTTTACAGTGTAGCCTAACTTAAGGTTTAGGTTGAAGGAGGTGCCGCTGACTACAGTGGCGCATAAATTATTCAACAGCTGTTTTGGCTAGACGAGCCGGTCACTAGACGTGAGACCCCGCCAACGCCTCACAGTTGGCGGATCGCGATTTCGCCACTCGCAACGCTCCGATCCGTTCCGTTCCGCATTGGCGGCCCATGCCGAACACAGCTGAAGAAGGTCTTAGATCGGTGTCTTGGACGGTTTAGATAATGTCATATGCATACGCGTGTGTTCAGGTATTTGCGAGCGATTTGTGACGCCGCTGACATTGCTACGTTGACTTCAACTGAAAATCATTATTGTACTTGTTGATATTTAAATGTTTAAATTGCAGGTGCCAAAGGGCGTATTCCTCTCCCTCTCTCTGTCTCTCTCTTAATCTCTCGATCTCTCTCTCCCTCCCTCTTTCTATTTATGTGCATGGGTGTGTGTCTGAAAATTGCCCTGGGAGACCAAAAATTTGAATCGTCCCCAGCATTGTTATGCAAATGATGTTGCTTGACACGCAAACGTTAATGTCGACATAGGTAACACCACCGTCGGCGTTGTTGTGCCCAGAAGCTTATATTTGTTGTGTTCACCTTCGGCGAGCGTGAACTCATATTATGGGAGCCAGGCTGGGCCACACACCGCTCTACCAACGTTCATTCGAACAATACGTTGATGAAGCTTTTCAGCGAACAAACAACTTATAAAAATTGTCAACAGAACCAACCGTCCAAGCGCAAAGTGAATCAGCTTAGCTAAACGCATCAACTTAATGGGTCTGTAATTATACTCCGATACCCAAGGTAGAAGAGTTTATTGGTTTTGTAAGTCTACAATACGCCCTCACTCTATGCAATCCTCGATAAAGGCAATATTTTCATTCTTTACATTGTAGACTCTGTTAACGTACTTGAAAAAAAAAATAGTCTCAGTTAATGCAACTCTCACAAAAGTGAATTTTGTTTACTTTTCAAATTGTTTTTGTTTTTTGTACTCTTTCTTACAAAATTTAGTTTTGCGATTTCCCACTATAATATCGATAAATGAAAACAAATAAGAAGGCTCTAGTCGAGAAATCCCGACTACACTATACACCCTGAACCCTATACTTTACGCATACAGTCAGTGCTTGCAAGTATGTGTGAGTGTGTGTATGTATACGCTTTTCTTAATTTCAATGCTCCATATCTCCAGTGTTTCTCAACCGATTTCAATAAAACTTTCACAGATTGTAATTATTTAGTCTAATCTTTCAAAAATCGAATCTGCATCAAAAAGTTTTCCAAATTCAAGATTTTGTTGTTATCGATCCCATGTGTATATCGGAAACGGGAAGAGTTATCGAAAATTTAAAACAAACTTGTACTGCCTAGGTATTAAGCGAGCTTATGTACCAAATCTGGAGTCTCTAGCTCTTATAGTGAGATCGACGCGTTCATACATACGGACGGACGGACGGACAGACGGACATGGCTATAGCGACTCGGCTGTTGATCAAGAATATATATACTTTTTACCCATTTTCAATGAGTTCGGGTATAAAAAAAACTGATGTCGTCTTCCGAAGGTTTGCATAAAACAATTTTGAGCTACTAACTACAGCATTAGCAAAATGTTATTTAAGTAAGTTTACAACTTCTAAGCCAAAGAAAAGTCTTAAGAGAGTAAATCTTAAACTACGATTCGAATTGAATCAATATTTTAATCTGTTGTTTGAATTTGGTAAACTTGATAAAGTTAGATTATTGATATAATCTAAACATGAGCGAATTAACTCCATGAAATTATTCTCATATGTTTAATATTTTTTTGTAATCTTATTAATATAATTTTGTTCAGAAGAAACACTTAATATAGACATTTATATTTCCTGATCAGCCTCGCGAGCTAAGTCGATATAGCCATGTCCGCCTAAACGTTAGTTTCTATCAAACTAGTCCCTTAGTTTTAAAGCTATCGACTGAAACTTTGGACAAGGTCGTCTTTTTGCTGCAATAAAATCATTCTTCAAAATGGACTAAATCGGAATTTAAATCATAAAGCTGGTATACAAATGAAAGATATTTAATAAATTGTACTTTGGAACATAAGTTGGCTCAAGTGCATATAATTTTCAGCTTGATAGATAGCCTTCCTCTCTTCACTCAAGATTTTCCTTTAATTTGCAAGAGCATGTCTTCAATATTAGCACATAATATATATATGGGCTTTTTTACAAAAAAAAAACATTGTAATACTCTGATATCAGTATAAGGTAGGAGGGGGTACATGTGCTATGGTGGAAGATATCGGAATTTCCGATACCAAAGAGCTGCGGTATTAGATGTATTTAGAAGTTCACAGTTACTTGCGTCGGACACCAACGTTTTCATTTGCTAAACAGTGAACCCATGAATTAGGTAAAAAGGGTGTTTTTATTTTTTTTTGCAAATATAGGTAATGAAAATCTGCTGTACGTGTGAGGTTTAGAGTATCTCCTAGTGGAGCTCCCTCGACTAGAGCCTTCCAACATGATTTTATATGTTTCTGTTCAATTACACCAATTTTCAATCGGACTACCAGCTAGACGTGGAATGCGCTCAAGGAATGTTTACAGTAACATTTAAATATACATTTATGTATTTAAAATATTTTATGCTCATGTTTGTGAAAACGTTTGTAACGACAGAAGGAATACCTCCGACCCCTCTAAGTATATACATTAAAGCGGTTCCTTTTTATTGGCCCAAAAAAACCTGAAAATCGTATCCCTGGAAATGAACCTACCGACAAATCTAAGCTTCTTTGCTTAAGAAACTATCATTCTTGAATATCCGTTTTTTGTTTTTCAAATTAAGTTACAGCTCAAAGCCACGAAATAAAAATAAAGATAAACTTTTAAAATTTAGAACGAAAATAAAACGATTGAAAATTAAATTATCGCCATTCAACTTTTGAGCAATCAAAACGTTTCTGGTTTTTCATATTTATATGAAATAAATTTCTGGATCACGAAGCGGTGGATCGTCAAAATCAAGGTGTTCCCTCAAATGCATGGAACATTTTCAGAGACAGGGGGTTTTGATACAGCGTATCATCTAAATCACTTAAGTCTAAATAAGTATTGAAATCGAAATAAACTTGATATATATACCGTGATCCCAAGATAGTACGACAAGTTTTTTTTTTATCGCTAGTTCCCGCACAGTCCTTTGTACATCGAGAACATTGTTAACAAAACGTTCTCCGGATGCGTAAAATATCTATTATTTTGGACAAAATATCTAACGATTTCTCGGAAACCCGTTTGAAGGTATTATTCGCTTATATTCAAGTTAGATATTATTGGCTTTTCTTCAAGTTTTCTGACTTTGATTTACTTTGATTTCAAATAGTTAAGTCAAACAAGCGTTTCAACGAAATACAGAAATAAATTGATCGGCGTCACACAAAGAACTTGTTGCTGAGTATACATATTATCTTTAAATTATATCTTTAATTTTTTCAGTGTACAGGTTAAAATCTTTCAATCTTTCTACAAAAATACATTTGGTTATTTGACGTAGCTTTCTTATCTAGGAACAAATGTACATAATTGCATCGTCTTAACGGTGAAGAAACAAAAATTGCTCGAAAGGCTTGTTTTAACTTTAAGAGCCTTAAACAATATTTTGTAGTCACAACAATTCATAAGAGTTAGTAGTTTGGTGCTATTTCTTAAAATGGTTTATGGCGTTTTATCACTGTTATAATAAATTAGTACATTCCTAGGCATTAAATCATTACATTCCCAGGCGGCATTTGGTTTGAAAACCATAGTTTCTTAGGCAATGTAGTAGCTTACAATTGTCCGTAGATTTATTTTTGGTCCAAAAAAATGACCTTAATTTACATATGTACATATATTTTATATCAGCATCAATCACTGGGTCGATGTGGCGCTGATAAACTTTTGATTAAAATGATCGATAACTCTATCCTGCTCTAATATACATATGTTATCTAAAATAATAAAATTAACCATTTTCCAAATTTAATTTTCTTTAGAAATTTTAACATATTATTAATCATCTGAAAATGTTCTCGAATTCGATAAAAACAACCGATGAAAGTGAAGATTGGAATTGAGTTAAGCAACATGCAAGTGCAGGCATTTTTATGCACGCTGGCACACACAAACTTTAATCCAAACAAAAACTGCAATGTCTCAACTATAGCCTGATGTTATTTTAAAGAAGTGTGTTTATGAAATTGAATGGCTTTCGTAACAAAAATATACAAAATTTTGGGGCCTGCAAGTGCCACAGGCACCTCGTTATCATCTAATACAATAACATACAAAAGAGACTTGAGACTGACTTTGAGAGACTTACTTTGTATTTTTATACCCTTAACCCATTGAAAATGGGTAAAAAGGGTATAATGGATTTGTGCAAAAGTATGTAACAGGCAGAAGGAAGCATCTCCGACTCCATAAAGTATATATATTCTTGATCAGCATCAACAGCCGAGTCGATATAGCCATGTCCGTCTGTCCGTCTGTCCGTCTGTCCGTCTGTCCGTCTGTCCGTCCGTCCGTCCGTCCGTCCGTCCGTCCGTCCGTCCGTCCGTATGTATGAACGCGTCGATCTCAGAGACTATAAGAGCTAGAGACTCCAGATTTGGTACATAAGCTCGCCTAATCCCTAGGCAGTACAAGTTTGTTTTAAATTTTTGATAACTCTTCCCGTTTCCGATATACACATGTGATCGATAACAACAAAATCTTCAATTTGGACAACTTTGTGATGCAGTTTGAAAGATTAGACTAAATAATGACAATCAATTTTATTGAAATCAGTTTAGAAACACTAGAGATATGGAGTATTGAAGTTAAGAATGTATGCAGTATACGCGTATACACACATATTTGCAAGCATTGAAAGATTAGACTAAATAATGACAATCTGTGAAAATTTTATTGAAATCAGTTTAGAAACACTAGAGATATGGAATATTGAAATTAAGAAAGTATGCACTATACGCGTATACATACACACTCTCACACATACTTGCAAGCACTGACTGTGTGCGTAAATTATAGGGTTAAGGGTATAGTCTAGTCGGGATTTCTCGACTAGAGCCTTCTTACTTGTTATACCCTGAACCCATTGAAAATGGGTAAAAAGCGTATAATAGTTTTGTAACAGGCAGAAGGAAGCATCTCCGACCCCATAAAGTATATATATTCTTGATCAGCATCAACAGCCGAGTCGATATAGCCATGTCCGTCTGTCCGTCCGTCCGTCCGTCCGTCCGTATGTATGAACGCGTCGATCTCAGAGACTATAAGAGCTAGAGACTCCAGATTTGGTATATAAGCTCTCCTAATCCCTAGGCAGTACAAGTTTGTTTTAAATTTTCGATAACTCTTCCCGTTTCCGATACACATGTAATCGATAACAACAAAATCTTGAATTTGAAAAACTTTTTGATGCAGTTTGAAAGATTAGACTAAATAATGACAATCAATTTTATTGAAATCAGTTTAGAAACACTAGAGATATGGAGTATTGAAGTTAAGAATGTATGCAGTATACGCGTATACACACATATTTGCAAGCACTGACTGTATGCGTAAAGTATATGGTTCAGGGTATAGTCTAGTCGGGATTTCTCGACTAGAGCCTTCTTACTTGTTTAAGTTTGTTTCAGCAAAATTAAAACAAGTAAGACGGCTCTAGTTGGAAGAGCCCGGATAAAATATACTCTGAACTCATATGTGTTATTATGTATAAACTTATTTTCTTTAATATTTTATACCCTGAACCCATTGAGAATGCGTAGAAAGGATATAATGGTTTTGTGCAAAATAATGTAACAGACAGAACGAAGAATTTCCGATGCCGTAAATTATGTATTTATTCTTCGTCAATACGATATTATAGCTTCCGTGTATCTTTCCGATCTTAGTAAAATATTCGCAAATAATTGACAATATATAAATAAGTATGCACGAAAAAAACTTGTATATCTAGAAAACTATAGCTTTAGTTGCCATAAGAAAAAATTAAATACACTTGATCTGTGCATGGTATACGTGAATTTTTGTTTCAAATTAAAAGAGTTTAGCTCACATATGGTGAGGGACCCCGCCCCATATCCCCTCTGTCAAAAATAAATGCACTACATGTCTTTAAACTGGTATCAGAGTATTTCGACGTCGTTTCCGTCCGACTGCACTGTTTTCACTTGTTTTATATATGACAATGACAATAGATGTGTTGTAGTGTAAAACAGGCCATACAGATAAGAAGGACACCCAGGTTGTCGCAATCAAATGCATTCGATCTAGCACGCTGCGTGATGTAGTTTAACGTAAGAAGTCAAAAGCGGTTTTTTTTCGCCGCAGTGGTTAACACACTCAAACACGACCAATACACACAAGACAAACAAGAGGCAGTAATTAGCGAACCGGGGTTTTAGCCATTGCATGACATTTGGCTTTCAACACGATGAATGATGCTAAATTAACCAATACTTACCAAACAAAGCAAAGCATGAGATGATCCGGAACAGTGTAGTTTGGTATGGGATGCGATGGGAGGCAATGGCATGTGTTCGTTTGCTTTTTAGTACTCTGATACAAAAAGTCCAAGAGTATACTGCTTCAAACTGAATGCTACGAAAGTATCGTTGCTCATATTCTAGTCTGGCAAATGTCATGATTGAGAGGTGCTACTCAATCTACTGCTTTTATGCAGTTACTTCAGGTTCCCACCTCGAAGATCCTCCCAGACCTGTCTTAGACCTTAGGCTGATTTCTTCCTGATATTACAGTATTTCGCAGTCGGTTACGTGTTATGTTTGGGGTGGGGACCTACAGCTCTTCTGTTTGGCGACTCTAGAGCTGCGTGTTTGTTAAGATGTGCTCTTAGATAACATAGACGGCAACAATTTTTCGAATTGTAAACAATTTTTGCTGCTGTTATATCTTCTCGAATGTTTCACGTTGCCCGGCATTGAGAAAATTGACCAAAATATGAAGCTCTCAAGCAACCTGGCAATAAGTACGCTGAACTCAGTGTACTTTGAAGCAGTGGAGATTTATTCGTTAATTAATTAAAGACTAAACCACAAGCAAACAACAGAACACTCACTCAATCACTAAATCTGGAGGAAATTTATAATTGCATTTAAATATTGTCTATAAATAAATAAAAGCAAAACCTATAACTTTTTACACACGTATGTACTAATAACTTTCAACCTGGACGACAGACCACGCACTGACAAAGCATCTCAAAATGTGCGAAGACGACTAGCAATGAAAACAGGAAGAGAGCAAAAGTTGCTTCGATAGGCCGATGAGAGATAGTCATAGACCAACTTAGCACTGTACAGTATTAGAAGTTTGCTGTTTTGATATTAAAATTCCAAAAGTACGAAATCTAATTTTTTGAGTTTATGTCAAAATCATTATCGGATGTAGTAATTCAGACAAAGGATTTGGATTCAGCGGTCCCAAAAACACATAGGAAACATAGTCGGACTCCCAGATCAGAATATTTTGTTTTTTGGGTGTGTGTGTAATTAAACGTATAAAGATATTTAATTTAATAAAATTAGTATTGAAAACAATATGAAAAACTTTGATTCGAATACTCAAAGCTAAGCTTCATAAATTAGAAGCTAAAGTGCAGAATGTCAGATTTTATTCGATTAAGTTTAAAATACGGCAAATAAATCAACTTAAAATTAAAGCTCATATTTTTCATAAACAACACACATACACATAAATGGAAAACATCTTTGTGCGCGTGTTCATTAAAAAACTTTAAATATAAATAGAAATAATTCGTTTCTGTGAAGGAAGCCACTCAACAGTTTGTCAACTAAAAGCATACTTTCGATTTAGTTTGCATAGTGAATAAATTCAAAAACACTGAAATCGCGATTTATGCTAAAAAGAGTGTGTTGCATTTAATCGAAACGTGGCAGTTTTTTGAGGCCCTGAAATTTGACTCTTGATTTTCTGTGCAAGTGTTTTAGATAAATTGATGTGATAAAAGCTTTAGTCAAATAATTAAAAGGTAATATGGAAAACATAGCCCAAGTTTTCTTTTATACGATTGTCATTGTATTTTTGGGTACCTGATTTTTGTCTAATGTTTATGTGTATTAACCTCAAGTTATATTTGTTTCGTAGAGAAAAAGTTTAGTGGATTGTCGAAGATATTAAAGTAGTTCTGTTTGTCAAATAAAACACTAATTCGCTTTTACCCAAAACACAAAATTCCATATAATTATGAATTTCGCCAGGCAAATTTAGTTCAAGCTTACAGAGGCTGTCGGAACCAAACAGGATGAAATAAGTTAAAATAGGAGCTTTGCAGCTTAGACAAGTAAATTCTGTGAAAACTCCAACATTGACGTGAGTTATTCGTGACCAAAAATAAAACAAAAATTTAAAAAAAAATAAGAGAATCCTCTTTCGGAAGATATTCTAACATTCTAACGTCAAGTTGTAGAAGCACTTTTAGTTGACATTTCGGTTTTATTATATTGGTGGTTCGACTTTTGCTTGCCTTAGGGTTTCTTTAGTTAGTACATCTGTAGGAATCAGCTCAGTACCCCCATGGAAAGCAAACGCCTATCCAGCAAACTAATACGGAGTGGATCGTGAGTGGATTTAATAAACAGTTGCTATCCGATATAATTTGCAGCTAACAATTTCATGGCTATAGCAGAAATTTCAGCATTAGCATTTTTATACCCTAAAACCATTGAAAATGGGTAAAAAGGGTATAATGGTTTTGTGCAAAAGTATGTAACAGGCAGAAGGAAGTATCTCCGACCCCATAAAGTATATATATATTCTTGATCAGCATCAACAGCCGAGTCGATATAGCCATGTCCGTCTGTCCGTATGTATGAACGCGTCGATCTCAGAGACTATAAGAGCTAGAGATACCAGAATTGGTACATAAGCTCGCCTAATCCCTAGGAAGTCTGTTTTTTTTTCAATGGGTTCAGGGTATAAAAAGTAAACCAAGGTAGACGAGAAAGGACGACGAGAAGATACCGTAGCGCCGGACTTCACGCTTATGGTCATGCCTGCACAATTGCGCTAATGCATGATGACTTATCTTCAATCTATCTATAGATATCTACAATGCTTCGATTTCGATGAAAATGTTACAAGTTTTTTATATTTTATTTTATTTGTATTTTTAAATAAAACTTTAAAATTTTGCAACTGAATGTTTTATTACTTTCGATTCCATGTGCATATCGGAAACGGGAAAAGTTATTAACTATTTCAAAACAACATTTTTCTGCCTATGGTATAAAAGAGTTAATGCTGATTAAGAATATATACACTCTTTGCGGTCGGCTATGCTTCCATCTGTCGGCTCATACTCTTGCACGCAGGGTAATGAGTATAAAAAATAAAAGTGTAAACGTTGCCGTCGAGCGCAACCGACTGCGAAATACTTTGATACGCATATTCAAACATGTTTTTTTGCAAAGGGTGAAAGTGGGCCGGAGGTATGGTCTTGGCCTAAAACCATTGCTTATGCTAACCAAAAACTGTATTGTAGAAAGAACTAATTTTTGATATTTGTTATTAAATTAATCATGTTAAACATGCTATTTTAAGTTGAATGGAAATTAATGTTGAAATCTCGTTTTTGCGTAAAAAATTTGTTATTTAAGATAGTACTAAGATGTTGCTTTGTATTCTTTACTACTCACACCACTTGTGAATACATTTAAAGAGCTTTAAAACTTTGAAGTTATCCTGCCGATGAATTTCTTGATAAATAGTATAAGTTTGGCTTAAAGTTGCATTTGCAGGTGGTATCAAATGAAACAGAAATCCAAAGCCACGAGACTTCTTAAATGATGATAATGACGATGAAGATGATTGAGCCAAAATCATCTTGCGTGCATCTTTTAATGTACGTTGGTTAAAAGTTAGTTGGTTTAAGTGCAAGTTGCCGGCGTGTAATAAAGAATTGAGAGCCATACAGCATATACCAACCAATACATTAATATGGCAACATCATAGCAGCATCATTATCTAGGGCTGTCATCAACGACCACGTTAGTTGAGGGTCGGGAACGAATAAAAGACTGACTGACTTGCTGACAATGGCCTAGCTATGGTCAGTTATGGGGTAGGAGTCAGAGCCAAACAAATGGACGGCTTATAGTGCGGCCAATCGCAATATGGCTGGGATAATTACACGTCTTCGTACCTTTACTTACATCGCATTTCCCAAGCAGCCAAAGCCAAGAAGAACCTCGGCCGGAGATACGGTCATCGCTTAAGTCGAATTCGAAGCAAAGCCGGCAACGAGATTAGATGCAAGTCGCTGGGACGCCAAGCAATCAGTATGCAATTTTTTACCCCGATTCCACAACACTGCATACTTTATGTGCTGCGTCGGAACAATGCAGGTGATTCCACTACGAAATTTGGCATTCACTTAAGAGAAACAGCTGATTGCTTTTTGGGTGTTTCATGCTACTGCCACTTTTCATTTGTTTTTTGTTTTTCTCGTATATATTATATGAAACAAAATAAGAAATTTGTATTATTATTAACCGTACTGCTTATACAAAATTGATATATTTTTATGGTTTGACGAATGTGGATCTTGTAGTGTACGAAGAAAGCTATAATGTAAATTCAAATACAAGTATCTATCCCGTCATGTTAGGATAAAAGTGCATACTGAAAACACTCAAAAACACTTTTTCCCTCAAAATGCCGTCGAGATCTTGACTAGAAGATACCCTGAACCTGCGTAAAGTCATATTTTGGTTTGTATGTGTGCACGTGTTTTGCAGAAAATGCCGGCACTACAGTGCTACTGTATAATGACTTAAATATATCCGATGTTTCTAACCGATTTTGCTGAAAATTGTACAGATTTTCATTATTGTATTTATCTCCAAATTTGTTTGGTTATCAATTACATGTGTATAACGAAATTGGGAAGAGTTATCGGTATTTTGACAAACTTTAACTGCGCCGGGGATACGAAAACCTATATTCAAAATTTGAAGTATCTAGCTCTTATAGAGAATCTAAGAATCTAACAACATATATACTTCACGGGGCGGATATGCTTCCTTCTGTTTGTTACATACTTATGCGCAAAACATTTATACCCTTATACTCATTTCATGGGTTCATATTATTAATCAGCTGTTACTGGTGAAGTCATAACATAGAGAATAAATTTAGTATATTTATGTTAACTCAACTGCCACAAAGAGCACCACGGTCACCGAAGCAAATGAATTGCTCATGAGAGTATATCGAGCATCCATTTGTTAATGTTTTGGATGTTGCGAATAAGTTTTGAAACTATGTCAAATGAAAGTACAAAATATTGTTTTTTTTAAAGCTTTTTCCCCTTTTTATCAAAATCCTGATGTGACACGCTAGTTCTGAAAAACCGGGATCTGTTCGCGGCCGTATGTAAATAATATACCCAGTTCAAAGCAGTATAATAAAGTATACATATGAGAATCGGGGCAGTAAAAGGAAAAGTAGGTTACGTTATACTCGTTTTGTGCATACCGCAAGTACAGGGTATATTGGGCTAGTGCAATGTCCGTGGTGTCTGTCCGTTCAACTATTTTCCACATATTTACTACTAGCAACAGGTTATTTCATAGTCGGTTGTGCCCGACTGCAACGTTTATACTTGTTTATAATATTGGTAAAATGGGTAAATTGGTTTTGTGCAAATGGTTGAATTAGAAATAGGTGAGAAGCACCGAAGAAATTGATTTAACATCATAGTTAGTCTCGACAAGAGTCTTCTCACTTGCTCTATTTATTTTATATGTGTCTACCCATCTCTTGCAATATTTGTTGACTCGATCTTTGGCCTCCCGTGGACGACATATACTTGGTGCATCGCCGATAATAAGAATATGAAAAAGTTCGAACCCCAAAGATTCACTGCCGACACATTGTCGTTTAATAAAGGAATATTTTTTTCGCAATTCTCTCTTTTTACACATGAACGCATGAAAGTAAAATAAATAGATTAATCCATATTCGAATTATTCTGTTATATGTATACAATCATGTTTTATTGTGTATTTTGTTATTTTTGTCAAGTTCCTTTTTTATAACCAATTGCAAGCTTGGTTAGCTTATGGTGTTTTTATACCCTAAACAGTTATGTTCATCGAAAAGACAGTAACAGGCTCTCACATCATGACGCTCTCCAAAACGCTCTCTTGGACCGCTGCAACATTCGCTGTAGATTCATTTCTAATTCACGCATGCGAGCTTAAGACCTGGATTTACCTCTGGAGTGGCAGTGATTACTTCAATGTTGACTGCAGGGTAGTTCGAATACCGTAAGTTTTACGGTGTAAACCAATTGAAAATGTGTAAATCGTGTATATATAACAAGCAAAAGGAAACATCTTACGTTCTATGCAGCTTTACTCAAAAAGTACTTTTTGTTAACGTATTAAAAAGTCGTTCTCAGATACGTTTAAATGAGGTTTATAAACCGAAGAAAACCGACCTGTTCGATCATAACTCATAGCTATGCAAGCTATCATCAGATTTGCAACGCTCATGCGTAGATCTTGAACTGTGGCCATCACATTTGAGGCACATGCATCTGAAAATCACTTAAGCTTAGTTCCCATGACCCAAGATCCCAGAAACAGCTACTATGTACTATTAGATACACATGTCTGTATGTGCATAAGTGTATATATCTCAACTGCAAAACTTATGCGATGTTCTCATGGATTTCAAATACATGTATATTAAAAGTTTTCTTACTTCGAGCTACATGCTGTTGACAGTTAGGTTAATCCATACACTTGTTGGTTGGCCTTTAAACAAAAACCCAACTAGTAACTAAATTGAGAGTTGATGTCGAGTTGGTGAAGAGCTGTGGTGACGTATAGACTTCAATTATCGCTGAATAATACAACTATCACAAGGCTGATTTTGGTTTTTCTATTCTATTACTTCGTAATATTCATTTATTTAAATTTCAGCACTAATCTTTATTTTTTTAGTTATAGACAAGTCTCTATTGAACATTTGGTCTTTTGACACATTTTTCGGGCATTCGCTTTAACTTCAAATTTAAATCACGTTGATGAGCCAGCAGTTATTTGTCCTGAAGGGCCTCATACCTGTGCGCCTGCGCTTGTGGAATGGCATTATCCTCTTTGGCCACTTGGGTACGGTATGCCATGTATTTGAGCACAGTCAAGTGTATTCTTCAGCACGGGCGACAATCATTTCAAATCCTCTTACGTTTTAAAAGGCCTAAAATCTCTCAAACACACACACACACACACACACACACATTTGCTGACAGCTTCATCCTCAAAATGTTTGGCTCCGCACAAAACGAGATGACTTTAAACAAAAGTTTCATGACATCTTTAACCTAACGCAATTTAAAATTTTTATTGTTTTGACAGTCACACTATAGCATCCTTTTTTGTCTTTGCCTGTGCCCATTTTTAGGCCCGTTTGACTGGTGGTCAAGGTGACATCGCACAAATGAAATAAAAGAAACAAGTATAAACTTTGCTCTCAACTGCGAAATACTCTGATACCTGCTAAAAGTCCGCTTTCTGAAGTGGAGTAGCAGTATAAAATTATAGTCTGATACCAAACGCATCTTGGTTTTGTGCAATGTCCGTCATGTTGTCAAAGCAACTTTTTACGACTCCCATAAGGCTACGACCTTGAAACAATAACAAGTCCTGGTGCAAACCGCTAAAAGATATGAAGATATATTTTCCACATTTTAAAAAGTGACCTTCCAAAAAAATTTGCATCCATAGCATTTGGATGCCACACCCACCCTTGCTCTCCGCCCTTTAAAATCGTTTATCCCCCAATATTCCATAGCTTTGGCGCTAGAATCACAGACTCTGATAGCAAGATATCTAGCGATGTCTCTCAAACAGAAGCATCATACTATACTTGTTCTTGGACACATAGACTGACCAGATCAGATTACTTTTTATTGAAAATGGATCGATAACTTTTCCCGATATACACATGTGATCGATAACAACAAAATCTTGAAGTTTAAACTACGTTTTAAACACTAGACGATATATTAAGAATCTGTGCAATTTTTATACCCTGAACCCATTGAAAATGGGTGAAAAGGGTATAATGGTTTTGTGCACAAGTATGTAACAGGCAGAAGGAAGCATCTCCGACCCCATAAAGTAAATATATTCTTGATCAGCATCAACAGCCGAGTCGATATGTCCGTCTGTCCGTCCGTTTGAACTCGTCGATCTCAGAGACTATAACAGCTAGAGACTCGAGAATTCGTACATAAGATCGCCTAATCCCCAGGCAGTACAAGTTTGTTTTAAATTTTCGATAACTCTTCCCGTTTCCGATATACACATGCGATCGATACCAACAAAATCTTGAATTTGGAAAACTTTGTGATGCAATTTGAGACATTAGACGAAATAATGACAATCTGTGAAAATTTTATTGACATCGGTTGAGAAACACTGGAGATATGGAGTATTGAAATTAAGAAGGTATGCACTATACGCGTACACAGACACACACACATACTTGCAAGCACTGACTGTATGCGTAAAGTATCGGGTTAAGGGAATAGTCTAGTCGGGATTTCTCGACTAGAGCCTTCTTACTTGTTTTTTTTTAAATCTGTTGAGAAACACCTGAGATATGGAGCATTATAGTTAAAAAACTATATATATATATATATATATTAACATTTGAACTCAAATTTTTGCACTGCTTTTTCCTGTCCGTGTAGAAACTTGGTCCCTTTACAAATATGAGAAACACAAATATGATAGTTTAATTGGAAACTTAGTTGCTTTCCAAATATTTTTTTAAAATTATTTAATTGTGAATACTTTTTAATCTGAAGTATTTTTGCCACAGAATTTGAATTTCGCGTTTATTAACATATTTACCTTTTGGATTTAAAAGATATAAGCATTTATAGTTTTAAACGCGGTGGATGGCTACAAAGGCGTGGCATCAAACTACTGTATGCAGATCTTAGGGGACGTCAGAAGCTTTCTTGCCACAAAAATTTGGTGACACTTTGCATGACGCAATGCTTCAAGTCTGTATCTGCAAACAGCCAGAAAGATGGACAGGCGGACAAACAGCATGACGTATACTGCGAAATACCAATATACACTTCTCGGTCGATCTCAGAGTGGAAAAAACAACAAAAAAGAACAAAGACAAGTTTGCAGCTAGTATGTATGCCCGCGATCTAATTCGGACCTTGTTGTTATCTACCAGCGACTTGCGAAGCACTTGAGTGCGAGTGCGTGTACTGCTTATTTGAAATTGTGTAGACGTTTTGTCAGCAATTGGAAAATTTACGAGTATGTTGATTGAAACTCCGATAGCAATGACAGATGCCCTGCCCCTGGCACAGTGGGTTCAATGTGAACAAAATAATTATTAAGAGCATATTCTATCCTCTCGATAACGATGCGATTGCCTTTGCTATTGAGTTATATAGGTTTGATTACGTAGGTCGACAAAATAGAAAAAAAATTATAAGCCGTACAAACCATATATATACACAACATTGTTCAAAAGTGGGGTTAAGCATAAATCTAGTTTGTCCGCAATATCTTGCTTTACATTTTTTGAGATTTTTTTTATATTTTTCTGGTTTGGGGAATATGGAACTTGTACTTGTTTGATTTAAGCTTCAATTTAAGACCACAAACATGTTTGTAGCACCTTCAAAATCCTGATTCGGCAGGCAGATTCTGACTGACTGATTCATGTACAGATGTGAAAGCAACGCCCAGCACCAACCAAAGAAACAAAAGTTTTCAAATTTAAATACAATTTGAAAATTTAGGTCATATTGCTTATTACTATGTCCGTCGTGCTGTCTGTCCGTCCGTCTGTCAGTATGAACACAATTTCTTTCGACAACATTGAAGCTAAAGATTTCAAACTTTGCTTAAGTGATTGTCTGTCGGATGGATAGATAACGTCTCATGATAGGCAAGATACCTGGAGTTACAAAAATTGATCAAACCGAATATGGAAGGCCTCTACCAGCGAACCCGCACCTGTTGCCAACTGCAAGATTTTCACATGTTTTACAATTGGCGTCAAGCTCATTTGTCAACAGAAACACATACTTTGCGAGATCGGAGGTTATGCTTGTTTCAACATGTTACAACTTAACTATTTCCTTTTCGCACTTTTCATGGGTTTACATTTACTATACCTTTGCCATAGGATTAGATCGGCATTCGAGTTTTTTAGTGCAAGTTTTTTCTTCACTTAAAATAATTAATTAAATATGTTATAAACCTGCAAAATATCATGTGAAATACTTAACTACACAAACGGCTCCTGTATTTATATTTGCATTTTTACAAATAAATAAGTATCTCAATAGTTCTCAATTTGCGCTCGGGAAAATTATAATGGTCCCACTGTACAATAATCATGGCACGCCAAATATCGTTAACTGAAGTGAAGTTAATAGTCTAGTCATTTTAATTGCAGTTAATGTGGAACCGATAGTGGCGATGTTCGCCCAATGGTGGCAATTTCTGATCAGCGATAAACGATTATCAGGCGCACAAAGGTTCTTCTGACCATCGCACTCATAACTCTGTGGCTAGTTATGAGTGCGATGGTTATTAGCACCACTAGAGCCCAAACTTTGTCACCACCAAGAACTGCCATATGTTGCTTGGCGTCCATACGACTGTGTGTCCTGTTAAGGGTGTAGTTGACGTTACAAAGTAATCAACAACTGTTCACTGCAACGAAATGGCCGAGCATTCCGATAGGTAGAACAACAACAGCGGCTATTGAATGCTGAATTTGTCATGGTCATTATGAGTTATGAACGATATTTTGATCCAGCCTAAGTCCCACACACGCTACACACACATTGAGCAACACTCTCAAACTGTCAAAGGATTCGTTACACGTTTTACACAAATGTCTTTGTGCCAAGATACCGATTTACCATTGCTCCTGACCCGTCTGCTGCTTTTGCCTCTCATCGCACTCAGAAAATAATACTGACATTCATTCAAGTCTCTTAGTGTTCATGTTTTAGCCAGATTAAACCAACAGGAAAGTACACTGATTCCGAAAAATATCGACTCGGCTGTTGATGCTGATCAAGAATATTTATACCATATGGGGTGGGCTCAATGGATTAAAAAGAAGTAAAAGCTTTAATAAAAGTTTCCAAAATGGTTATAGAATCCAAATAACTCTAATAAGTTTAACAGACATTAGGGGTTCAATTTAAATTGAATAGAAAAATAAACTAACAGAAAACGTTGACCAGTGACTTATAACAACTTTTTAATAGACCTAGGGCTTTTTGTAGACTGTTAATACTTTAAATGGCTCTGTAGACCATTTTCTGGGTTAGTTGTTCTCAACCGATTGCTATGAACACAGATTTCATTAGAAGACAGCATTCCCAAGACAGCATTTCAAAATAGAAAACAGAAAAAGTAATCGATAGTTTTAAATAAAATTTGTTTTTTCTATAGTTTAGAAGAGTGTCCCCAATTTGGAAGAAGATATATTTATATATATTGGATCAGAGATGCTTCCTTTTGGGTGTTATATACATTTGCACATAACCATTATACCCTTTTTACCGATTTCATAAATTCAGCGAATCCAGGAATAGCATTATATATTGCACTGTGTACAGTGCCCTCCTTAGACTTTCGCTGTCCTTGCCGCTGAGGCCTCAGTTGCTGTCATTTCCTGCCAGCCCTGGAGCAACAGTAGGGCACATTTTGCCTGACCGCTGTTGTCGTCTTCGTCGGTGGAATAAAAGGAATAATTGTTGCAGAAAGGGCAATTATAGATTATCACCTTGTTGCCATCCCGGTCGCTGTTTGTGCGTTGTCTCCTTCTGACCGTCGTCAGCATCACCCACACCTTATGTGCGACCATCAACCGTCGCCATCGAACAAGTAAGAAGGCTCTAGTCGAGAAGGTTCGACTAGTAGATACCCTGCACCCGTGACACTGTGCGTACAGTTATTGGCAACAGCTTGAACTTAGAAATTTGTACAGATATACATTATTTTATCAAGATTTTTGAACAAAATTTTATTGCTATCTATATTTGGTGGTGAAAATGAGCTTTGTACATATAAATTCTCATGTCTTTAAATCGTATGGTATCGGCGTCAGACAAACGGTGAAACAAATTATCGACTCGGCTGATTAAGAATATATATATACTTTGAAAAGATGTTAAATGTAAAATTTGCACAAAACCTCTATATACCCTTTTGTACTATTTCATGTGTTGAGGGTATAGAAACAACCATGAAAATGACACCACATTGTTTTATCTTTATCGCATAATTGCGGTCAATTCCCTCGTCCATGGAGTGGCCCATGTTGGCCCGGTTCGAGTAATTTCAATACTCCGACATAAGTTTCGGCATCGGCTTTGATCATTTGCCATGGCTACAGAAACACATTCACCAGAACGAGAGCGAAAGAAAGATAAGGGAGAGCGTGAGAGTTAATTGCCCTGTGACACTGCTCGCATTAGAAAGGTGATTGGGGGCGAACTCAAAACATTTATCATCTGTCACAAAATTATAGCTATTGTACCGCTAAAATAGCGTAAGCGCCAAAAACCAAACAGTTTGGGGAGC
Source organism: Scaptomyza reducta (assembly GCA_035044485.1). Lineage (NCBI taxonomy): Eukaryota > Metazoa > Arthropoda > Insecta > Diptera > Drosophilidae > Scaptomyza > Scaptomyza reducta. The sequence goes on along the minus strand of JAWNNV010000174.1, from coordinate 146,012 downwards.
GTGGCTTTTTACTTTTTAGACGCTTGAAAAGTATATTGGTTTTATACACTGTCCGTCAAGGTGTGCGGTTTCTTCGAAACGCCTTAGAGCTGGAGACCGGGGGTTCAGGACATCGATGCCAAGTACTCGAGGTCAAAATTTATCAAACACACATATTTTCGACATTGTAGAGTCACGAAACTTAGTTGGTGACACATTACCCGAAGATCTGCATCAAAACATGTGTATTTCACGCATACCTTAGGCGCCTCCCCCTACTAGAGGCAACAAATTTGGTGACAAAAAGCTGATGACAACGCCCAAAAAGTCTCCATTACATATTTGTGGGTCACTTTTTCATTAGCTCAGCACCTTTTCTCTATATTTTCGAAAAGTTGTATGCGTATCTGCGCTTCTACATGCTTGAGTACATTACAATCTTCGCTCTCTACGTTTTTCATGCCTGACTTCGATGAAACTTGGACAGATGATCAATAATTGTTCAAAATCTCTGAAGCAAGTTCAAAATTTTACAAAATCAAACTTTATTGTTATCGATAACATGCATGTATCGATAACTAAAAATTATTTATAGCCAAAAACAAATCTCAAGTCTCTAGGTCTTTTAGTCTCCGAAGTCAAAGCATAAAGATGGCACGATGGGCGGACAGATAGAGAGACGGACGAGGCAAAATAGACTTGACAGTTCTTGCTTATCAAGTATATATATTCTTTAGGGGGTCGGTGAAGCTTCCCGCTACCTTCACTCAAAAAACAACAAAATTCCATGCAGATAATTCTGATGTAAACGAAAAAGCTTCGGGACGGAATCTGGATGCCTGCTCTTTAATTTGAATGCGGATCATACGAATTAAGTTGAATTAAGTTTGGTTCAACGCTAAAAAGAATATGGCTGATATTTGAAAGTGTACGCATCTTGTTTTAAAGTGAGATTTAAATATGTTTTTAGTTGAATCGACATTTTTCATAGTTAAATGTACTACGATTCATTGTTAGAATCGTCAAAGTGAACTTTAATACTTTCATGGTCGATTTGTGTGTTTTTATTATATTTTTCTGAGTGTAAATTTGCATAATTTCATAAGGTGTTCGAGGTCAATTTCGTTAGTCTGACTTAAATAATGAACCCAGCGACTTTAAATCCATAAAAAGACACTAGCATACACAGCATGAGATCGTCTTTAAGTGTTTTGTTTTAGCAAAATCGCTTAGACTGTACTATTTAAGTATTTTTAAAGAAATATGTATTTATTTTGCAAATCTAATAGGTCAAACAATGTCCATTCGCGAGGCGGATACTGTGCTGTGACACCGGGCATTTCATTTTAAGTTGCCCCGTTCACAACTGCCACAGTTTGGAACGGTTTATGTTTGCCCTACCCCCGATCACCCAACCATAGCCATTCCCATAAGCCAATTGCTCGCTGAAGCAACGTTCACTGCTTTGCCGACTGCGTGTCTCTTAGAAATGAGAGAGCACAGGCAAGCATGCATGCTAGCGAGGGAGAACATGCACTCGCTTTAGCTTTCTCGCTCGCACTTACACTCTTGTGAAGAGGCATGCGCGGCAATTCGTCGGCTTTAACCAATGCTGTCTTTTTTCGAACGGGTATGGTCAGTGGGCGCCGCGCTACAACAACCGGCGACACATTTCACTGTGTCACATTTCCAGCAAAAATATAAGGGGAAGTCCGACCATTTGCCAGGGACTTTTAAGTCAACCGCATAATTGCCGCAAACAATAAATACCAAGGGGATTTTTAACCCCAACGGCTATTGGTATAACACTTGTTTACACCAAATCGGGTCAATTTTGGCAACTGTGCAATTATGAACAGATTCTAATGTATTTTCGAGCTACGAACTCTCGATGTACATAAACACGTTTGTTAGAAAAAAAGTAACAACAGCAGGATCGATTACAACCAAAGCCCGGAAAGGAACAAGTAAGAAGACTCTAGTCGAGACATCCCGACTACACTATACCCTCAACCCCATACTTTAAGTGTACAGTCAGTGCTTGCAAGTATGTGTGTGTGTGTGTGTGTGTGTGTACGCGTATAGTGAATATTTTCTTTATTTTATTCTCAACCGATTTCAATAAAATTCTTAGATTGTCATTATTTTGTCTAATGTTTCAAACTGCATCAGAAAGTTTTGCAAATTCAAGATTTTGTTGGTATCGATCTCTCATGTGTATATCGGAAACGGGAAGAGTTATCGAAAATTTAAAACGAACTTGTACTGCGCGGGGATTAGGCGAGCTTATGTACCAAATCTGGAGTCTCTAGCTCTTATAGTCTCTGAGATCGACGCGTTCATATATACGGACGGACGGACGGATGGATGGACGGACAGACGGACATGGCTATATCGACTCGGCTGTTGATGCTGATCAAGAATATATATACTTTATGGGGTCGGCCTGTTACATACATTTGCACAAAACCATTATACCCTTTTTATAAAAATATCATCAATATCAATTTGTAGCTCGCAAAAATGATTTGACTCAAAAAATTGGTCGAACTCAAAATTTTGAAAATCGCAAATTTACAAGAAGCGTTTTAAATTTGAACTATCGAAGATTAAATTTCAATCAGGGTCTCAGAATCAAGTGCAGATATTTCTGAATACTCGTGCACAATTACGCATACAAACAAACAATGAGTGTCCGTGTTATGTCTATGGTTCGGAGAAAATTATTGGAGAAATGGCCAGATTGTGGCCGATTCTGTACCTATTTGAGGCCAAAAACAAAGCTGCAAAATTGCCAAATAAAAAATATATGAAGGGGGCGACAGACGGGCACGACTGAAACGACTCCGGCGAGTGTTAAAGCTGTAGAAAACCGGTATACCATTTTTACCACTTAATGGGTTCAGGGTATAGAAACAAAAAATACGCTGTATAGAGTTCTGATTGTATGCAGAGTGGAGAACTGGACAAAAATCAAGAGAAACAAATTTTAACGAAGACGAAACGCAATCTCAGAGATGATGCGGCACCACCCACAAAAAAGATCACGCTTAAGAAAGGATGTGTTTAAAGGGCTTACAGACAATTTATTAAGCGGATATTTTCCGACGCCGAACGATTGTGTGATGCTGAAATACAGAGGTCTCAGATATATTTTATTTTATTTCTTGGGACTGAAAAGAAAATGATTTTTAAGGAAGCCAACCTTGGGGATATTTCAAAGCACTAAACAGCGAAACTAATGTTTGGCCAAGCTGCTTAAAATAATTAATATGAAGGGGAGTACACGAACTCATCGAAAAGAGTTCATGCAGGAAGGGCCAAAAATGGTTCCCTACTCCTTATATTTATAGGCAGACTTTTATTTTCTATTCGATTGAGCTCAAACTTAAGTTTATGCCAATCTTACGCTTTTCCCACTTTGAACATATATGAACTACCATTATAAAACTGTTCAAAAAAGCTTAACTGCTCGTTACTTACAGTCAGTAGAAGCAAATTGAGAGATTGATAAGCTTTTATCACAATATGCATGCACAATAGAGAATCCGTGCGAATTCTTATAGTGCTATGTATGCCTATGTGTACCAAGAATATAACAATTTAAGATCAGTAAATCTGTAATGTGTAAAATTTGCGAAATATTTTGTTTTGAATACATTTTTCTTATTATTATTAACTATAACTATGATTATGCGGCCACTAAAAATACTTTCACCCATTTACATTCAAAAAAGCTTTCGAAACACTTCGAAGTGGACCGTCAATATCGCGCTGTTCTCTGTCTGCGTCCAACTTACCCATTTGCTATCCTCAGTCTAGGTCCTTTACTTAGCGACGAAACCTTTGTGTTCATTGGCTATCATTTTCGATGCCAGATGGAGATCTGGAGCTATCTGACCAGTTGCTTGTTAAAGTCGTCGACATTTCTGTGAGTATCGTTCGCAGTCGAAGATTGGGAGATGTTATAAACCAAATTAATCTGAAACAATATTGTTAAGAGGCGTATGTGGTATTGAGTCAAGCATTTTCGTAGCCTATTTCAGAATTTCTAGTTATAGAAAATTTGAGTTTAGTTTAGTACGAAGTATAATTGACCCCGTAGTGTATTGTACATATACTATATATTTATTTCTTATCAGCACCGCGAACTGACTCGATATGAGTTCTTAGTATGTCGAAATCGTGCAGATCAGTCTATACTATATCAGAAAGCCATACAACCTTTTGACTATATGGAAAACCTTAGTCTGCTAGCTCGGATTCAGCACATTCAAAACAATTACAAAAGTATTGTTTTTTTTTTACACAATAGTACGCAAAATACAGTATGTACATATATGGAAAATCACATAGTGCGAGGGCTGGTAACGAAAGGTGTTTTTTATTTTTTAAAGATAGTTTAAGGGTTAAGAGACGGTTATGATGCAATGTGGCAAGATTAACTGTCGGGTCTACAGGTACTGTAGAGAGAAAAGTCAACATCAAAGAGCGCTGCTGTTGCTGGCTGCGCTGCGTTGGGAACTATTGAGAGAGAACACAAGAAACAGAGAGATACATAGATGTTGATTCGAATTTTGAACTGCTTGCTTGTCTTTCGCTCTGTGCTCTTAAATGTCAGTATGGTTGTAGTTTGGGTGTTTGTGTGTTTGTACACATGGGCTGGGCATGAGCGAGAGTAAGGGAGCAAGCACTACACACGCAGCTGGTATACTTGAATGTATTAGTGTCTAGTTGCAAATGCGTATGTGTGTTTGCCAGAGAGGTTTTTACATGTGTGTGAGTGCATATATTTTCGCTTATGCTGTCTTTTCTTGCCGTTAGGTGGGTTTCGGTCACGAGCGTCAAACACTGCCCATGCCCGTGTACAACGACAGCAGAAGCAGAGGCAGCGTCAACAGCAGAGAAGCAGCAACCGCGACGACATCGGACAGTGGATGTGATTTCAAACAGTAAAGTCGAGTTGCCGCTGCCGCATCGCAAATCGTATCGCAATCGTAATCGTTGCCGTTGCCGTTGCCGCCGTCGTCATCATCTCTCTTGTTAACTGCTTACTGATACTTTAGCTGCTGTTGGCGTCGCCGTTGCTCTGTGGTGTGTGGTGGTGTAGCTGCACTGCCGCCCATCAAGGCCCAGTGCTGCGTTGCTGCTACCGGCGCTGCCGCAGTCACAGTCGTTTCTGTCGTTTTTGTTCCGTTTCGTTCATATTGTCGCGTTGTGTTGTATGTTGTTTTGTACGTTCTGTTCTGTTGTTTGTTGGTGCGTTGCGTTTTGCGTTCTGCTTTATTCTTGTTACTGTGTGTACTGCGCGCGTGCGTTTTGTTTTGCCGTCGCTAAAACGCAGAACAACCTACGAACGACTAAAAATAAAACAATAAAAAAGTGATCTCCAGTTGATTTCGCATGTTTTAAGTTATTAAATACATAACTATTTTTTTTTTATTTGTTTTTTTTGGCTGTGCTACATTAAAAAAACAAAAACAAAAACAACAAACAACAAAAAAAAGCAGCTAACACACAGTTAAAGTTAAAATCTAGTGTATACTCATATTTTTGTTTTCTTGTTTGTGTGAAAAAAAAAAAAAATTAAAGAAAAGTATATAAACGAAAAGTCATGTGAAAAATGCGCGATATTCTAAGAATGTGCTGCTTTGCCTGGACATATGTACATAGTACAATATGCATACATAAGAAAATACACACCAACACATGTGTATATATATTTGAATGTAGTCGTTGACTTGCTACATATGTACTGAACGCGCATAAAAACATTACCACCCTTAATTGTCGCCACTGGCTGGCTGAGGCCAATAGCTGTTGTAGGGGTCGGTGCTCGTCGGTTAACGACAACGTTTTCGCTCTGCTCGCTGCCTGCCAACAGGATAGCGAGAGCAGCGCGGCGCACCACCTACTTCACGGATACTTCTATCCCTACACTGCTTGTTTTTGGCTTGCAATTCCAATTGCCTGGCCCCGCTCTCTCTCTCGCACTCGCACACAGAGTTACGCACACAAGTGTCGCACGTTGTTTGTCGCTGCTATCGCCATCACCGTCACTGTCGTCTTTTTGGTCGTCTGCTTCGTAATTTTCTGCGTCCTCTGGATTGGTTTCACCGATTCAATTGCGCTCGTTTTTTATTCTCAGTTCCCTTCTGATACAGGCAGACAGCCCGTGTATGAGTGTATGTGTTTGTTCTCGATTCGATTGGATTACATAGTCGTGCTGTCGCTTGCCTGCCTGACTGCCTGAGGCCTTGTACCATACTGTGTGGCTGCGAAGTTTTATTTTTTGTTTTTTTATTACTCATTTCGTTGCTATCGTTTCTGTTCCACAGCATGTGCAGCATCCCCGTCCTATTTTTCGACACGACGACAATTCGTTTTTTGAGTGCGTGTGTATATGCTATGTTGTTTGTATGTGTGCACATCGTGTCCCTAAATGTTTGTGTGTGTTGTGTGCTAGCGTGTCTGTGTGTGCGTGTTCTTAAATATTGTCGTCGAGTGTCATTGGTCAAAGGCAAACGCGAGCAGCGCTGCCAGCGTTCACTTCGTCGCATATTGTCGCAAAACATTCGTCTCGGCGCGTTTTTTTTTTGATTTCGTATTTTTTTTTATGGCCTAGGTGCTGCCTTTGTAAGCTATTTATTAGAACCCATGCAAAATTGTTGGACAGGAGAGGGACAAATGGGGCGGCCTGATGGTCGACTGAGCTTTAGGGTTAGGCGGCGCTAACGAGGGCGTGTGCATCCAGCTAGCCGAATGGATTTAAGGTTTCTGTGTGTCGTCGTCATCGTTGTATTTTGTAGTGTTGTTTGTTTCCTTGTCGCCCGTCTTGTGTGTATTTCTCTGTGTGTGTGTGTGTATGAGTAAACCAGAGCGCTTAAGCTACATGTAATAAACATGTACATACATATATACAGTTTGTGTACGTGTGTAAGTGCGCGTTGCGAGCGAGTGTAAAGTGCACAAAAGTTTTGCCAAGCAACAATGGCGACAACAGCGACGACATCACCATTGAAAACGACAACTGGCAAAAGCAGCAGCAGCAGCAGCAGCAGCCGCAACTTATTTTGATTCGTGCAATTTTGTTAAAGCGGCGGCGTTGCTGACAACTCAAACAGTTTCACCAGAAATAAAAATAATAACCATATTGATAATAATAAAAATACCACGCAAAAAAAACTGAACTCGAATTAAATAATAATAATACTAAAAACTGTATTGTGTGTGGATATTAAACAGTTATTAGCGGTACATAATATGTACTGTGAGCAGAAACACTGCATTCGCAATGCACATACATATGTATGTATGTATGTATGTACATTAATACATATGTATGTACATCGGTTGCACAGATAAATGAATTTAACCAAGGTTATTTCGTTACAATAGTTTAGTAGAAATAGAAACCACTTGGTATAACAATAATTACATATATGTATGATATGATTTAAATTAACAACAGTTCGACGACATCAAGTGCAAAACTGTATTAGAGAAGCCAACAACAACAAACAAAAAACAAGAGGAGAGAGAAAAGTTAAGGAAGCTAAAGGAAATGCAGGTAACACCAGACAATAACAAAACATTAAACATTAATACAAACACAAGAAAAACAAATAATACAAATTCTCAATATTGCAATATCAATTAGAAAGTGCACACAAATAGATACATACAGATTTCAATAACTACCACACGCGTACATAAGCTTATGTGTGTGTGTGTGTGTGACTATAATAAGTTAAATAAAATACCGAAGCACATAGTACGTACCCAAATGTACAAAATAACCAAACCAACAACACATGAAATCTGTGCATAATTAAAAACCAAAAAAAATCAAATAAAATAATACAACAACAAATGGAGTCCCCATTCACCTCAGGTACGGTTGCTAAATGTGCACTTCCTGCCACAAATTTCTGATATAGTTTGAGAGAGCGTGTGAAACAAAAAACGTAGAGTGTGACCAGAATCCACTAATCTGTGGTAAAATATGGGACTTTGCCTAATCAAGTTTAACAGCTACAAGGTCACACTTCGTAATCAGCTTTAAGACAAGTAAAAATTTCTCGACTAATCCCGATTAGCAAATTCAAAAAATTACTGCACTGCACGCCATTTTAAAGATTTTATTGTTAGCGATTCCATGTGTATATCGCAAACGGGAAGAGTAATTGAAAGTTTGAAACAAACCTAGCGCATAGGTGAAGTTATATACCAAATCTGGTGTCTCTAGCTTTCATAGTCTCTAAGATCGATGCATCCATACATACACACGGACGAACAGACTTGGCTATAGCGACTATGATGTTGATGCGGATCAGCAATATGTATATTATATACAAGAAGGCTCTAGTCGAGAAATCCCGATTATACTATAACCTGAACCCTACTTAACGCGTACAAACCATGCTTGCAAGTATGTGTGTGTGTACGCGTATAGTGCATAATTAAAAAATAAATAATTAGCTTTTGTTCCAAATCTGGAGTCTCTAGCTCTCATAGTCTCTGATATCGACGTGTTCATACATACGGACTGACGGCTATATCGACTCGGCTGTCGATGCTGATCAAGAATATATATACTTTATGGGGTGGAGATACTTTCTTCTGCCTGTTACATACTTTTGCACAAAACCATTATACCCCTTTTACCCATTTGCAATACAAATTTGTATGTCCTAAAGTCCTGAAGCCTGCGAAATTGATAGATATAGGTTCAGTAGTTTTGGAGTACCGTTGGTCACACATTCCAAAATTAGATAAGCGCATTCAAAGTTTCACTTTCAGTCGTAATTTTCGGGTCGATTTGAGATTCAGATTCAGGAATGACTCTTCAAAAATATGCCAAAAAAAATAAAAATAAAATTTAAAGTAGGGGTAACGCTTTAAGTTTTTAACGCTTGTAGTCGCCTAAGGACATTGAAGATTTGGCTTTATTTATTGGGTTCTTATTACATATACACAGCGACAGCATGGCTTCCGCATGCCTGTATCGTCTACTACAAACTACAGATGTATGTATGTTTACAAAGACATATAATCGCTTATTCGTGGGCTGTGAACACAATTATTGAGAATTTACACCATGCTTACAATTATCCTTGTAACGGCAGTTGACATTAAATCCTACCTGTTTTTGAGATGTGGTAAATGTCGAATGCAAAACTGAGACAATATGAGTAGTAGGCTCTCAAAACAGGTCCACTCCATCCAGAACCATCATTTCGTCAGTTAAAGAACTTAAATAACTATTTGTGTTATATTGATCCATATATTTTATTGCCCATGTTATATACATTCAAATGTAGCTGAATTAGATAAACGGAAATCTATGGTGTTTTTAAAATGACAGACATATCCCTTGTGCTCCCTCTCAATCTCTATCTCTTCATCCCTTGTTCGCCTATATTTGATTGCTGGCTTCAATTGTCGCTCAGATCAACAAACTATGCTAGCTAGCCACACGGTACAAACTAATATTAACAATAACAATAACAATAACAACAACATGAACAGAGTTTGTTTATCCCAACCGCAAATTTGGCCACAAAATAAATATTGTCAAACAGCTGACAATATCAATCAATACAAACTTAAACTGAAAGAACCCACCTAGTGGCGCAAATCCTTAAAAAAAAAGGTTTGAGAGATATTTCTATGCATTTTGTCCATATATATAGAGACATATATTTGTATAAAGAATTTGTTTTCGAAATTAAAATGGATTTAAATTTAATAAATTAATTATAAATAATAATAATGATAAAATATTGTGGTGGATCTGCATCAAACCTTATCCTCGATTCTTCAACATGTTCAAAAGTTGGTTTTCCGGGGCGCTCCGGGTCGTTCTTAGTCTTCTAAACCTGAGCAAACCACTTTTAGCATTTTTGTTCAGCTTATGAAACATCACCATAAGTTTTCAACTCAGAAGTCGTTTTCTTCTGTGTTTAAGCAATGGAGTGAAAATCACGCAAAACAATTTTTTCGCTTCCAAAATTTGCCATTTTTGAAGCTTCAGTGAAATGTCCGATAGTGGAAAAGAAAGTCTAAGATATCTCCTTTAAAATGCGTATATTGCCCGATGATATCCAAAGTCAGAAAAAAATCAGGATACATTAAAATTAACTTTTTTTACTCATTGTTGCAAAAATATACAATATCTATTGGTAATATCGAAAAAAAAACAATTATAGTACGTTAAATGGCAATTTTATTGCGTGAAAGTGATCAGATCATTTTCATATAAGAAATAACGATGCACTCAAAAATTTAAATTGACCCAACCAAGCAGGAGCAAAAGGTAATTTTTATACTCCGATACTAAAAACTTTGCAAATATCTTGGTCCATGTGTTCGTCAGACAAAGTGTCAGATAAGGGGCGGTACGCCTACTAGGGGGCTGGGTTATCGATAGCAAGTCGATTGACCTCGTGGTGCAAATCGATATATATCGAGACATATGTCTCATATTTCAGCAGCTAAAGTCAATAAACTTGGTAGCCTTTTCCAAAAAAAGGTGCATCCAAAGATTAGATGCCACAATTTTGTTTGGCAACCGCTTATAATTATATATATATACCGCTAGAATTTAAGGAATGGCGTTTTTATTCATTTATTATTATTCTTCTTTTTTACAAAAATAGACGAGATAGTATATAATATTAACTAGGTTTCGGGTACGGCGAAAATGTTTATGCGGAACTTAAGGCAACATTATCACATAATTTGATGACTTAAAACTATAGAATAAAGTAAAATTTAGATGGCGTGAGCGGGGCATTAATGTGCAATATTAATATCAAGCTGTCTTCCCACTTTAACTCTAACTGTAAGCATGTGGAAAATATAAGTTCTTATCAACTTTCAGTTATTGATTTTTCGATTTCCTAACCAGATGCGGTACAAATTTATATGCAAATTAGTCTTAAGTTAGAGAAAGGTTGACTAAAACTTCTTCTTAACCACTATATCATATTAATCGGCAAACAATTTTTATCTTTTCACTCCAAGTTTGTATTTAGCGCGAAAGAAAAATTTGCGTTCATGCAAACGGGCAAATGAACGGATAGCATGACGGACATTACACAAAACCAAAATAAACCACAAAATATATTCTCTAACCTTCGGTATAATGTGCTGTAAAACGCATTAAAAATATTGCTTTATACACAATATTTTTAATATTTCACATTGCTCAGCGCTTCTAGGAATCCCCGAAATTGTACCAAATACAGTACTAAACAAGTAAGAAGGCTCTAGTCGAGAAATCCCGACTAGACTATACCCTTAACCCTATACTTTACGAATACAGTCAGTGCTTGCAAGTATTTGTGTGTGTGTGTGTGTGTACGCGTATAGTGCATAATTAATTAATTATTAAATTCAATGCTCCATATCTCCGGTGTTTCTCAACCGATTTCAATAAAATTTACAGATTATCATTGTTGCATCTAATGTTTCAAACTGCATCAAAATGCTTTCTAAATTCAAGATTTTGTTGTTATCGATCACATGTGTATATCGGAAACGGAAAGAGTTATCGAAAATTTAAAACAAACTTGTACTGCGCGGGGATTAGGCGAGCTTATGTACCAAATCGGGAGTCTCTAGCTCTTATAGTCTCTGAGATCTATCGTGTCTCATACATACGGACGGACGGACGGACGGACAGACGGACATGGCTATATCGACTCGGCTGTTGATGCTGATCAAGAATATATATACTTTATGGGGTCGGAGATGCTTCCTTCTGCCTGTTACATACTTTTGCACAAAACCATTATACCCTTTTTACCCATTTTCAATGGGTTAAGGGTATAAAAAATGAATATTTGCGCTTAAAATGTTAAATAAGGATGTTAATACTTAATATAAGTATTATTCATGGAAGATTACTGCTTCTGAATGGTTTTCGGTCTCATTTTGCTCCACTCATCCAGCCGAGCATTCTTAAGGTCCTATTTGTTGAATATGCTGTGCTTTTAGGAGACTGGGCCATTGGAATTGTCATATGGGGGCAGTTTCAAATAAGCCCGGACTGTACTATTTCGGACCTACGCTTGGGGTCAGTTTCCTGGCGCGTTGTGTGTACATTTTCCTTAAGTATATTGATATACATTTTTATACCTATTGTACTATTAGTAAACGCCAAGTTTCCAGCGCCCATACCATGACACTTCCTCCGTATCGTACAAAGATGGGCTACTATGCTATTCCCACTCGTCTCTTGGTGCTAAATAAAAGCATAAACATGTATGTTCAGATAACCAATATACCCTTTTAATACAATTTAAATGTGTTCAGGGTATACAAGTTTAAGGGCCATCCCAAAAACGGGCGCATATTAAGCTGGCGTCTGTGCGCGAAATTTTTGTAGTCTTTGCCTCCTTCGTATCCCTTTAGTAATGTCCGTTCCCTCGCAAAGAACAATAATCATTTTGCACGTTCTGACCAAGCTAAGTGAAGTGAAGTTGAGTCCCTTGCCTTTGCATCCAGCAGCACAAGCAGCAGCGTCATCTAAAACGAGAAAGCAACATTAAACACATGTGCAGCAGCAACATTGCACACCTTGCTCAGGTCAGGGTCGTTGCCCAGCTCCAGCTTTTATAATCCGTAGCTTATTTTTATTTTTTGCTTATGTCCCGCCTGCGAATCCCGCGCACCCGCACTCTTGCACAGTGGTTCAAAATATGATTAAATTATAGCGGACATCGTGTACTAATATCTTTTTGCATGTTTAATTTCTAAATTTGGATTCAAATTCAAGATCGCTCGGCTGTTCTCGCTAAACAAGAATGTATAGACTGTATACTTTATAAGTTTTGGGGTTGAGCTGCTTTCTTTTGCCTCTTGCATACAATTGCACATTTGAAAACTCTGTCCTTGGCAAGGCAACTTCGGCATATGTTGCTATAGTGTTGGAAGAGTCAAAGCAACAAAACAAAGCAAAGCATAGAAACACAACTTTGTGTCTTATTTGATATGTATAAACGCATCTTTTGTGTTACAACTAATCATTTATTATCGAACAAATCGGTAAAACAATTTTAGTTGGATAAAAATCAATTAAGCTCCTAAAAAGCAATAATCAAACTAAATTTCATAATGAATGTATCGCAACAACTTATCGCCTTTTTAAGAAAATTATTCACTTATTTTGTCAAAATTATTTTCACTAGCATTGTTTGTAACAAACTCATACGATGATACTACACCTTATACTTATCAGCTGGAATAATCTGGAAAAATCAGAAAATCTGTTTTCTTACACAACTGTCTTTAGAATTGAACATTTTAAACTATTTATTTGCTATGAAAATTTTATTATTTATTATTTGACTAGATGAACTGTTTGACATTTTACGACGCATCTTAACTTGAAACTAAAAATCTATATCAAAATTCGTACCATAATCACCATTAATTTTCTTTACGTTGTGTATTTTAAATCAATTCATAATACTTGGGAAAATTACTGCATGGAAGTTTAAGATGTTAGATTTTTGATCGGGTTAAAGCGCGAAAAGCACAAAATAATAATTTCGGACACAATAAAAATCGAATTCCCATTTAGAACAATTAGTAAGTTATAACAAGCATACGCATTTTGGCACTTTGACTTACTGTTGCTGTTGTGGTTCCACTGTGCGTGGCACACCGTTGCACAGCAAGTAACCAGATGTTTAATACCATGTACAAGCAACCGCTGCTGTTGCCTTTGTTGTTGGAGTTATTATTATTATTATTGTCGTTGCCTGGGACGTAGCTGGAGTCGAGGCCTGTCCAATTCGGCAACACACACAACCCTGGCCGATGGATGCCACTGCAGATGAAGACCACAACTCGGAGCTAATGGTCGGGCAGGTGCGCGTCGGGCCACGAAAAACAATTTATTGCACTGGCCGCGCTTCGGTGTTTTATTTCTTGTATTTGTTTTCGCTGTAGTAACATTTTAAGTTAATATTGTCGTGTTGTTCTGAATGAGCTTGAATTTAGTTTGGTGACTCCAGCCTAAAAAACTGCGAAAGATATAAACGTATTTTCGATTTAAAAAGAAGGCGACGGGTGGGAGCATGGCAGCAAATCAGTGATGATCTTAGGACGATGTTACCACCAATCTTGTTTCCAAATTAGGTGACACTAGCTTTAAAATATAAATATTTCCCACTTATAGAAGGCGGAAGCTGGGGGCGGAAGGGGCTTGCGTAAAATCCAAAGTATTGATGCAGATCTTTGAGAAAAGTCACCAGCTATATTCCCACCAAATTTGTTAAAATGTGGGATATATGCGTGTCTTATCGATTTGAACCTCGAGGTACGTAGATGTAGACCAACATATTTGTTAAGTTTCAAGTCTCTAACTTTACGAGTGTCGAAGGTACACGCGTTCATACAATCGGAAGCGCAGAATTTCGATTGTTTTTTTTTATTTTTGCATATTTTTGACGAATCTGTTGTTAAAATTTCAAGTCGGCCCGATAAAAATTAACTGAGATATAAGCGTTGCGTTTAAGACGGAAATTGAAACTTTGAATTCGATTATCTCATTTTGAGATCGGTGAGCGAAGTACTCGAAACTACTGAACCCATCTCTTTTAAATTTGCTCTCTTATAAAGAACATCAAAATATAGTCTTTAACTCGCCTAGGCAGTACAGGTTTATTTCAAATTTTCGATAACTTATTCCGTTTCCGATATACATATGTGATCGGTAACAATCAAATCTTGAATTTGGAAAACTAAGACTTTGAAACTGAACTGAACTTTTTGTTGAAATCGGTTGACAAACACCGAAGATATGGAGCATTGAAGTTAAGAAAGTATGCAGTATACACGTACACACACACACACACACACTTGCAAGCATGGACTGTACGCGTAAAGTATAGGGTTCAGGTACGCGTAAAGTACAGGGTTCGGGTTAGAGTCTAGTCGGGATTTCTCGACTAGAGCCTTCTTACTTTCTTTATTATATTAAATTTGGAATTTTAGGTTTGCTAATTAAAAAATGTACGAATTTAGTTTTTTTTTGTTATAAAATTATTTATTTATATACATATATAGTGTATCACGCACGTGAAAAAACGTACTAATAAGAATGTTTTAGTCCCAAAAAAAAAACACCTTCCGTTTTGCTACTCATGTGATTGTGTTTCCAAACAGCTTAAATTACGATATGAAACGTAATTTCGTATCAGACTTTCAGTTATCTTTTCCTTTTTAATATATTTCGGCCTTCTAAACACAAAAATAAAAATTAAGAATTTTTTAATGGTTATACATTTGCGAGATTTTTTAGAATCAAGGTTTTTTATATACGTTTGACTTCCAGTCACATAAAATAGTCATCGGTTGATATCAGTCAACAAACAACCGACCTAAGCACGCTTTAGTGTAGTAGGTCATTTGCTGTATACGCAAGTATAAGCACGAATACAATCAACTAATCACGATATGCGCATTTTCTAACTTGTTTTCGACATTAATTGGTCGGGTATTCCAGAATTCAGCCATCTCTGCTGTTTACAGAAGTTATACTCGTATTTGAATGTGTAACGGACTTGCATGCTGGCGTTACGTCAAATCGTAATAACAATTTATATCACAAACATATACGTATGTTGTTCTCCCATTGTTCATGGTTCAGGCTACAAGTAGCTGGGTCTTGGTAAGAGGAGGAGGACTTCCAAATGATTATATTACATATTTTTTTTGCCGTTTTTTTTATATACGCTTGAAAAGTGTATAATTATTTTGGCATGAAATGTGTAACGCATAGAAGGAAGCATATCCAACCCCAGAGAGTACATATATTCATGATCAGCATCGCAAGCTAAGTCTATATAGCCATGTCTATCTGACCATCTGTTTGTCGGCTTGTACTCTTTACTTGAACTATTGAGCTGAAACTTGATCAAAGTCTTTTGTTTTTGTTTGTTTATTATTATTATATGTTAAAATGGTCCAGATCGGATGACTTTACCACATAGCTTCCATGCAAATACAAGATGTTGTATTATATATGTATATTATATATATATTTACTTGATTTTTCGTTCTTAGCCCATTGAGTAAAAGAGTATAATGGTTTTGTGCAAAATTCAGTATATATGCTAGATACTAGGCTCTAAGGCTAAGTATTGGGTTCGGGGTCTCTTTTAGTCGGAATTTCTCGACTAAAGTTTTGTTTACTTGTTTGGCTATTGAATGAAAACTTTATGTGAATATAAGTGTTTCTTACATTTTTGTAAAAGCTATTAGGTATCAAATGCGAAGTAAGGGTCACTAGCTATATTTTTGTACTTCTCCTGTAAGGATGTGGGAAATATGTGGTGCTTTGGACTAGGTGTTATTGATTTTGACAGACAAAAAGACATAACCAATAACATTCCGTATCAGAGTATCAAAAGCGCACATGAGTTAATGGCTGACCCCATTGAAAATTGGTAAATAGGGTATAATGGTTTTGTACAAAAGTATGGATGCCGTAGGCAGTACAACTTTGTTTACAATTTTCGATAACTCATCCCTTATCCGATTATATACACATGGCATCTGTTACATTTTTATTGAAATCGGTTGAGAAACACCGGAGATATGGAGCATTGAAGTTAAGTTAAGCACACACACACATACTTGCACTGGGTGTATAGTTCAGGGTATTTTCTAGTCAAGTTTTCTCGACCTTCTTACTTGTAAAGTCAGATTGACCTATGCGTCGTGTTCAATTTAGGAACTGTTGGGACTTTGGCAATTTTTCTGTTTCTTTGTTAATTTTTGGTTTTCTGTAAGTTGTATGTTGTTGAAAAGTTATTTAACGGCATCTTAAAAAGATACGTTGTTAATTAATTTGGTTAATTTGTTAAATGCGCAACCTTAATGGCTTATTTTCACATCGTAAACTGCGTTTAATTGCTCTAAAACACAATTAACTCTAGCGCTTGTTTTAGTTTTATCTTAGCAGTAATCCATGCTATAGCCACTTGGCAATGGGTGCGTGGTGACATCTTTTTAAGTGTTTCGATTTACGTCGTGCTTTTCTTTGTTTTTATTGCATTTCCACAATTCAATTCAGCTTGAAGTACCACTTTGCAACGAGTGGTGTTGACTACAGTTGTTGTTGTATTTTATAAAAATATAAAATATAAATAATTAAGAAGGTATGCACTATACGCGTATACATACACACACTCACACATACTTGCAAGCACTGACTCTATGCGTAAATTATAGGGTTAAGCGTATAGTCTAGTCGGGATTTCTCCGACTAGAGCCTTCTTACTTGTTGAAACTCGCTGCCCCAAAACATATATTTTTTCATAAACGGCAAGTCGGTCCTTTTCCCCCACGTTTGCGGTATATTTGAGGTGCAACTCATTTCGGAAAATCTGTTATCTCTGCCTAGTTATTGGCAACTTCAACTGTGCTTTTATTTGGGCGCAACTCATCGACTTAGCCGTTGCCATCGCTCTAATATGTCTTTTAGTGCGCGCTTCAATTTTTAATACCGTTGTTTTTCGAATTTTTCAAATAGTAGTTTTCAGTAATTTTAATGCCACATTCAGTCATAGTTTCAATTTTGGTTTTTTCTTTTCATTCAACTCCTTTGCAAGAGGCATTTCTTACCAAAAACAGTCAAAATGTACAAAACAATAAAAATAAAAAAGTGCAACAATTTAAATACAGAAATTACATTTTCCAAAATAAACATTTTAAATAATAATTTTAAAAAATCGTATTCAAAGCCGCCATAGTCAATTGTAGCAACCACCATTTTAAAAATAAGTATGATCAGTTTTTAAATTAAAGAGAAGAAGTTCCGTGCCGAAGCTTTTTTGTTTTACATCCGAACTAACTGCATACGAAACGGCAACAGCGCAATGGAAATGGCATCTACTTAGGGAAGGAGAGTTCGCAGGTTTAAATCGCGTCGCTGGCAATCATATTTGGTATTCGATAAGTTTGATTTAATTAACTTTAATTATATTTTTAGAATTTCCAGTAATTTAAATTATATATCTGATAAATTTATAGACAATGCGTCCGAATAAAAAAATCACTATCTTCATACATGGGTTTAAAGTATCCGAGATGGTAAAATAAAAATTTTCATATTCAATTAATACATCGATAACTTACATTTACTATAATAAATGTTGATTTCACTATTTCATAGTAATTCTTGATTTAACATGTGTACATGTGTAATTAGATACCACGTCCACATTTGCCGGTCTTAAAAGGGGAGGGCTGAGGTCACCTAAAATACCCACCTACATAAAAAACTAACGTAACAAATAAACATATTCATGGTTAATCCAACTATTTATATATTGTTTGTTGTTTATATATATATATATATATATATATATATATATATATAGCCACCTACCGGCAGATGTGGAAGTGGTATCTAATTTTTTGATGGAGTTCTTTAAGGAATGTTACCAGCTATATTGCCACAAAGCTTGCTCACTTCAGCTGTTCAGATGTGGGAAATATGTGTATATTATTTTTGCATCCCGAGATTTATGGATTTGTTATTGCTTTCTTAGCTCCCCCAGTGGGTGTTGCTCCCCAATCTTGACACTTTTTCTGACGAACACGTGGTCCAAAATATTTGCAAAGTTTACGTCTCTATTTTAAATATTGACAAAAAATTCCGTTCATAGGGACGGAAGAACATGACGGACACTGCACAAAACAAATATACTCCTTTAGACAAAGTATAAAAAGAGAGAACACTTTCCATCGTAACAAAACACGGTCTGTGATCCCCCAAAATTAAGTGGACTATTTTAAACCCCTTTTGAAAAGTTATTGCAGTATAATGCTTCTCTAAAAATAAACAAATTCAAATTCTTCTGCGGACAATAAAAAATGACCGTAGCTCATATTCTTTTAATTGCTAACAAACAAATGTCAATTGATATATTCTTACGTTTATAAAGGGTGTATTTTTAGAGGTATAGAACTTGAAGTTGGCAACACTTTTTTAACTGGCGGCCATTTTGTCAGCTGTTAAGTGATTTATGTTTAGTTTGGTTTGGCATTTCAACATGAATAGACTGACGCCTGAACAACGCTTCCAAACTGTGCAAATTTATTTTGAAAATCATGGTTCTGTTCGAAGTACATATGTGTCCATCCACTTTATGGACGATTTTGCGGAAAGATCTTCGTTTGCGTGCTTACAAAATCCAACTCGTGCAAGAATTGAAGCCTCGCGATCACCTACAAAGGCGTAGATTCGGTGAATGGGACCAAAATAAGATTGCCGTCGATCCCGATTTTCATAAGCGAATTTTATTTAGCGATGAGGCTCACTTTTGGTTGAATGTTGGATAAAGTCGTCGAAAATTGGACCTCTAGATTGAACTAAGTCCGAGCCAGCCGTGGTGGACATATGCCAGAAATCATATTTTAATTATAATAACAAAAGTTTGTCTTTCGAATAAAGTAAATTTCATATCAATAAAAAAAAATCATCTTTGTTTTATTCCATTTCAAAGTTCTATACCTCTAAAAAATCACCCTTTATAATGAATATGAAAAAAGGAAGGGGGAAAAAATGCCATTGTTTTATAATGCTAATAAAAAGTTATAAGTTATACTTAAAAATCATAACTTTTTGTTTTTGCCAATATACTTTCATTCACGCACTCTAAATTGTTTTCACAATATGTTAATTTTGTTATTGTTTTGTGCAAAGAATGCAAAAAGACCCAAATGCTCAATCAGAGGCCACAAAGCCACGCCCCAGTTAGCATGACTGTCTCAGTTCTGGTTCGAATCTGCACGAGTTGCACTGATTATGGCCAGAGGCAGTAACTGCAGCAGCAGTTTATGTTTATGTTTGGAAAAGAGATTTACGGTTGTTTTTTCCAACCTGCACTTAGCAGCTTAAAATTAGCTCTCAACTGCAGCGCTCAAGGTCGAGTCCTTGTAATAAGTATGGGTGACAATTGAACTCGAAATAATTCATGTTCTTTTACATTTTGTAATTGCTAATTTCCTCTTACAGCTTTTGTCGTCCATTTGAGACTACTGCAAAATAAAGCTAGAGTGCTTGCCAGCGCTTGTAACTGAGCTCATGCTGGCAGCTGTAAGCTAATGACAAGCTCAGTCCAAGCAAACTGTTGCAGGCACGCATCATCAGCTGTGTCTACGTCCAATAGCCGCTTAAGTTGACGTCGAGCCAAGACGCGTCGCTCTTTGTTATGTCGATTCGATGCATTTCGATCTCCTGCCAAGATCCATGTCCGGCTGCCACTTTGCACCATTATTGCAATTGCACGCCACATGAGGCGGTGTAAACACGCAAACTTTTCGCTCTGTGCCTTTGACTGTGTCTCTCGCTGTGACTGTTGCTGTGCCTGTGGAATCGGCCATCGTGCTGATATGTTGATTAGTCAATGTTTCTTTTAGTCGTAGTCGGGCTTTACTTGGTGTACGGGGGGCACTTGTCAAAACTGGCAAGAGTTTTCGCTGTTACGACGCCAGAGCCGAAGACAACATTAACAATGAGATGACAATGCATTCGCAAAACGCCATTTCGTCTTTTAGCTCTCCTTCACCAAAGCAAGCGAAAAACATTTGATATTTTTCAGTATCTTTCGTTTTTCGTTCGCATGTGGATTTTCAATATGGAATATGAACAAGTTCATCCAGATAAAGTTTACATGTAGTAAATGTATGGTATGCAAAGAAAGTATGAAGTCGGGATGCAAGAGACGTGATATTACTACTTTTATACCCTGAACCCAATGAAAATGGGTAAAAAAGGTATAATGGTTTTGTGCAAAAGTATGTAACAGAGAGAGAAATCATTTTCGATGCAATAAAGTATATATATTCTTGATGAGCATCAACAGCCGAGTCGATATAGCCATGCCAGTCTGTCCGTCCGTCCGTCTGTCTGTCCGTCCGTCCGTCCGTCTGTATGTATGAACCCGTTGATCTCAGAGACTATACGACCTAGAGACTCCAGATTTGGAACATAAGCTCAGCCCAATCCCTAGGCAGTAGAAGTTTGTTTCATATTTTCGATAACTCTTTCGGTTTCCGATATACACATGTGATCGATAACAATAAAATCTTGAATTTGGAAAACTTGATAATGCCGTTTCAAACACTAGACGAAATAATGACAATCTATGTTTATTGAAATCGGTTGAGAAACACCGGAGATATGGAGCATTGAAATTAAGGGAGTATGCACCATACGCGTACACACACTCACACATACTTCCAAGCAGTGACTGTACGCGTTAAGTATAGGGTTCAGGATTAGTCGGGATATCTCGACTAGAGCCTTCTTACTTGTTTTTTTTTTATGAACTCGTGGGTTTTGGACACTCCTTAAACTACAGAGTTGAAACTTCGCAAATAGCTTGATCCATTTCTGCGTAAGACAATGTATCAAGATTGTGGGTTTAAAATTTAATTAAAATTCAATACACCTCAAGGTGGATTGTGATACAAAGCAAATAATTCCCAATTTGTTACAGTGACCAAATTTAGTAGGAATATATCTTGTGCGTTCTCCATAGATCTGTATTTAAAGTTGTGATGCTATGTGTACAGACATCGCCCACAGTCTTTTTAAATTGGAAATGCTTATAACTTCATCAGTTTTTACAATATAGTAAAGATCCCATTAACTCTTAACCACTGTTGGAGGAATGGCATTGTCTTGCTTTC
The DNA here is from genome assembly GCA_035044485.1 of Scaptomyza reducta. Classification (NCBI taxonomy): domain Eukaryota; kingdom Metazoa; phylum Arthropoda; class Insecta; order Diptera; family Drosophilidae; genus Scaptomyza; species Scaptomyza reducta. The sequence continues at coordinate 124,313 of JAWNNV010000174.1, read as the reverse complement.
AGAGTGTTTCGCAATCGTTTACGTGCGACTGCAACGTTCTTAAATATTTAAGGTAATCACTAAGGTTTCCTAAGCCAATCAGTCTTTTTAATGTGTTCGAAGCTATTTGGCATGATGTAGATTGAGCGTTAATGACATGGGGGCGCTCTTTTGTGGATTTGACTTTTAATTAGTTCTTAATTTTATTCTATTTGAGAAACAAAAAAACGGGTGAGCACGTGGGAAAGGGATCTATACAGATTGAAATGACGCAGCAGAAGCAGGAGCAGCTACTGCCAATTGCAATATCACGCACTTAAGGCTGCCAATTGACAACCAAACCAAGTAGAACAAGTAAGAAGGATGTATTCGAGTAAGCTCGACTAGGACATACCGTGAACCATAAAATCTGGCTTCAATTATTTGAGGGAAATTGTACTGCCTAGGTATTAGCTTATATTCCAAATCTGGAGTCTCTAGCTCTTATAGACTCTGAGATCGACGTTCATACATACGGACGGACATGCTGATCAAGAATATATATACTTAATTGCATCGGAAATGATTCCTTCTCTCTGTTACATACTCTTGCACAAAATCATTATACATTTTCAATGGGTTCAGGGTATAAATCGCGCTAAGATGTGTCCTTGATTTGAAATTCGAGTCAATTTAGCGTTAACTCACTGGTTTAGTTGGCTTTGCAGCACGTATTCGCATTGCGCTTAACATAATATTTACAACTTCTACAGACGAATCCATCAAATTATGGCAGCTCGTTACATGGCTTATAGGAATAAAACAAAAAGAAAAATGGAACGAAAACCAGTAAGGGAGCTGTGTGCGAAAAGACTTGACTAGGAGATACCCTGAAACCAAGATTTTACCCATATTTTTCATTTTCAAAATCTCCGATAATACTAGACAGATTGTGCTGAAATTGTCATACTTAACAAAATAAGGCAAAAGTTTCACCAATGACGATTTTGTTGTTATCGATTACATGATAATAATAATAATAAAGCTGAAATAAGTACACAAATTTTGAGATAAACTGGTAGTGCGCAGGGTATACAAGAACTTATATTCAAAATCTGAAGGCTGTTTCTATTATAGTTTCTAAGAACGGCGCATTCTTACAGACAGACGCGCAGTTCTAAATCGACTCAGTTGTTGATGCTGATTAAGAATCCATATACTTAACGGTTTTGGCGATGCTTCCTTCTGCAGATTGCATTCATCATTAGATGTGTTTAGGCTATAACAAGTAGGAAGACTCTATGCGAAAAAGCTTGACGAGGTGATACCCTAAATCTAATATAACAAGTACAGTAATGCCTGCACTACTGCCCCAATTTAATAATGACTAAACTTCAGTCTTCAAAATCTTCATTATTTCTCAACCGATGTCGATACACTTTTTTACGGAATTCCATTTTTAATTTTTTTTTGCATTTTTGAGCTATCGATTTTTTGTGTATATCGAAAACAAAAGAATTATCGATAAAACAAACTTGCTCTGCTTATATTACTAGTTCTTATATTCTAAATCTGAAGTTTCTACGTTTACAGTCCTGAGCGTTATACAGACAGGCAGACGAACATGGCTATTCCGACTATGCAGCTGATGCTGATCAAGAACATATATATACTTTATGGGGTCACAGCTGCTTTCTTCAGTCTGTTACATACATATTTACAAAACCATAATACCCTTTTTTTATCCATTTTAGGGTATAAAAAGAGCAGTAATCGAATGAAAGGAGGCAGAGAGAGAGAAGAAAGAGACAGAGAAGAGAAAGAAAAGTCCGAGTTTAGTTTCTGTTTAAATTTATTTAATGGCATGACAAGGTCAGGATTGCCACTTCCATTTGGGTGGACTGACTGCTCAGCTTTAGTATCACCTCCAGACGACTACGATGTTGATGACGGTGGCGACGGCGACGATGCTCCTCTGACCAAAGCTATATCTACCTGGTTACTTGCCGACTGACGATCAGTGAGCGCGCAAGTTGGGCCATGCCATAAGTCACAAAGCAATTATTGTGAATTGCTTTCTACAGACTTCTTTTTCTGAAAGTCATGTTGGTGGGCAGCAGCCGGGAAACGGAGCGTGTATATCCACGATAAATGAAGGAACAGGAACTGTAGATGTAGCTGCAGAGCCTGCCGGCGTGCAACGTCCATCTTTGTCCAGCGGATGTAAGCTCTGGGTGTGAGAGCGTCGACAACGAAAAGACCGTTGAGCGGCAGCTACGCATAAAGATGAGCGCACCTGGGCACCAAGTGGCAGCGTTTCCGTTAAGCTCCGTTTTGGCATTTGGCATGCTTGTATGTGCATAAATACTATAGCAATGGGGCACGCACATCATGTTGTTTAAATAGTATTTGCCTTGTTTAAGCGCCTGATGCCAATAGCTTCATGTTTTGCATATGAGTCAAACTTTTTCTGATACCTGATACACTTAGGAAGAAAAAGATAAGGCAAACTCTTAGTTTTCCATATTATACGCTCAATACTTATCCAAATATTCTTTTTCACGTATCGATGCACCATTCCATTGTTCCTATATTATATACCGTTGGTAAATGCCTTCATATCCCATAAGTCTTCGATTTATACGAAGCTCAAATTCAGTTTACCAAAGTTTTTTTTAAAAAACAAATACGAAAATACCATATTCCCTTTACAAAACGCATTGTTTGTGTGTTCAAATTTAAAATTATATTTATTTATTTATAATTTCTGCCCCAGAACAAGAAATACGTATCCCTTCTTGCTTAAAATATTAACAAATTAATATTAATGAAAATAATAATAGTAAAAATGTATCTTAAAAATACTTCTTAAGCAATGCGTACAATTAAATTGCAAAACCAATTGGCAGCACATTATAAATTTCTTAAAACTCTGGATATTAATCGGTTATATATCTACTGAAAATTTCCCATAATGTAAGACAAGTTTCACGTTAGAAGGTTTTGCTGGCTGGCACTATTTAGCAAACGCTAAAGATCATTTTTTTCGGATAACGACGTAAACTCTTTAACAACTTAAGATATTCAGCGTATAAAAGATCATTGGAATTACGAAGGCAAAATGATTTATCATTTGCAAATACAACAAAATGTGTCAAAGAACACTGTTGTTATCAATAGCATATGTTATCAAAAACCAAAAGATAAGTTTAGGAGAACTTATGTTTTATATTTGAAATCTATAGCTCATTTAGTCTTTGGGAAAGAATATACGTATTTTATGGAGTCGGAGATGTATCCATCTGACTGTTCAGTAATTTTCGAGATTACCTATTTGGGTTCGCTGGAAATTCGTTAATTAATTTCAACCAATATATGAGAACTTAAACTCCCAATTAAAGGTCGTTAGTTCTTACAATGTCTCAGATCGACACACATGGCTTTACTGACTACACTATGCTATATATACACTAGGTATTTGGAAAACCTGAATGATTCCGTGATCAGTTTCTCAACATAAGATTAGGTTATCTTAAAAATAGCTAAATTATATAATAAATAGAAGTTTGCACTACATATAATATCATTAATATCTTGGACCAGATGTTATATTGATACAATTTAAGCCACTTTGGAAACATTCCTTTTTGTTTTTTGGGAGTCCTCCAAAAGTTTCCTAAAAACTGCTAAACAGCAAAAGGAGGGCCTTAATCCCCACAGAATTAGCAGCGCTCGTACAATTTTTGCTGACTGGATGAAAACTTGTCTGTGTCTTGTTTTGGAGTCGGTGGCAGCGTTAGATCGAAAGCTCTTTTGTGAACCCCAAGTTTCATAACAAAATAAAGATGAAATTGAAACCGATTACCGCACTCTTGAAAACGATCAAGAACCACGAACGCTCGCGGATACATTTTACTCATGTAATTTTATTGTGGCTGCGAATGATTGGCAATTCTGGCTAAAAGACAAACGCAGGCAACGGACATGCAGCTGGGGTTGATTATCGCGTATGGATCATGGGGCACGGGAATGGGCATGAAGCGAACACAAAAACGACATGTCTAGAAAACCAGTTGCTGATGTTGCTGGCGCACAATGATGACAACGATGAAGACGACGTCGGGCTATGATGATGCTGATACCCAAACATATAAACGAGCACAAAAACACAAACCAAAAAAAAACAATGGCAGCCAAATCAGCGGAAAACGAATCTTAGCTGTAGTTCCAATATCCATACAGTTAGACGAGACACCTGCCATTTAATGTGATCAAGAAATGCGATGCGGTGCGGTGCGATAAGTTGAAACCAGGCCAGATACATATGCATTTACCCCACTCGACTTCGTTATAAACTCAGTTCAGCTTTGCTCACCTCAAGCCAAGCCAATCCAATGCGTCAACAATACACACACAAACACACAAAGAGCGAGACAAGCTGCTGGTGTGAGTGGGACAAAAACCGGCAAAAAAAAAAAAGAAAACAATCTCAGCAATCATAAAATGTGCAAACGAAAATTTAGCCCAGCCATGTTCCGCATATAGCTGCCAGATTGAAAACCAATTCGCGCTTCCACATCCCTAGCAGATCTTTAGCAGATCCTCGTACAGCGTTGTGGACCGTAGAAAAATGCTAACATACTGTGTTTTCACCTCAATAAGCATGCGTTACAGTGAAGTAACAGGAGCAGGAGCGCCAGCTGCAAACAAGCAATGTACAATGGCATCGGCACTGCGTACAACAAGCAAAAAATAACTTCAGATTAAAAACAAGTAAGAAGGCTCTAGTCGAGAAATTCCGACTGGACTATACCCTTAACCCTATACTTTACGCATACAGTCAGTGCAAGTATGTGTGAGTGTGTATATGTATATGCGTATAGTGCATACCTTCTTAACTTCAATACTCTATATCTCCAGTGTTTCTCAACCGATTTCAATAAAATTCCAAAAAGTATGTAACAGGCAGAAGGAAGCATCTCCGACCCCATAAAGTATATATATTCTTGATCAGGATCAACAGCCGAGTCGATATAGCCATGTCCGTCTTTCCGTCTGTCCGTCCGTCTGTATGAACGCGTCGATCTCAGAGACTATAAGAGCTAGAGACTCCAGATTTGGTACATAAGATCACCTATTTCCCGCGCAGTACAAGTTTGTTTTAGATTTTCGATAACTCTCGGTTGAGAAACACTGGAGATATGGAGTATTGAAATTAAGAAGGTATGCCCTATACGCGTATACATACAGACACTCACACATACCTGCAAGCACTGACTGTATGCGTAAAGTATAGGGTTAAGGGAATAGTCTAGTCGGGATTTCTCGACTAGAGCCTTCTTACTTGTTTATTTTTTTGGACATGGTAAATTTTTTTTCGATGGGACATAAACAAAATTTTGCAAAGTCTGAAAATTCTATATAGATAAGTCATGAATGGGTAAAATGGTAAAAATGTTTTTGTGCAATTGTATGTAACAGTGAAAAAGAAGCATCACCGAACCCATAAAGTCATCCATCGGTCTGTTTGGCTTTCTGTATGATCTCGGCGATCTCAGAGACCATAAGAGCTAGAGACTTGAAATTTAGACTTTAAGTTTTCGTACACCTGATCGATATCTCTTTGCGTTTCCGATATACACACGTAAACGAAAACAAAAAATCTTGAATTTGGATGTAATTGATAAACGATGGATAAAATCATGAGAATCTGTAAAATTTCATCGAAATCGATGGAAGAAACACCGGAGCCTTCGGACATTGAACTTTGAGTTATTATGCAGTAGCACTCACACACGTACATACAGCCAATGATTGCACGCCTATAATAAAACGTTCAGGGTATCTTCTAGTCAAGCTTTCTCGACTAAACCATTTCTGCTTGTACTTTTGCGCAGTCGGTAAAGTAAATTAAAGCAAATACGGCAACAACCGAATTAAGAGCAGAGATTTTTGCGGCCAACGAGCTAGGAAAGGAGAAAAGTACACATTAATGTCCTGGAATCTGCAGCTTACGCAGGTTACATTGCGTAGCGAAGTTCCACAGCAACGGAAAAGGGCGATCGGATGAGTTCACAAGTCTTGGTCAGTCGGTAAAATTGCTCTTGGAACCGTACGTGGTCGCTGCTTTACAATGCTGTCAAACCAAGACAAACCTTTGGGTTTGCGATTGTGCGACGATGCCGCCTGCTTTTGAAAGTCTTATTTTTTTTAGTCCTTTTTTCGAGTTGCAGATTAATTTACAGCTGCAGCTTAGCGGCTTTTACTTTTTGAAGCAGCAACGCACTTAAAAATTTGACATGGATCTGCCTGCGGTTGTCAATACTCAATGGTGTTGTTGCCGCTATTGAAACTGTATTGGCATACCTTTCGGCCATCAGGCACAATACGAGTCCGTATTGCTATTAGTACAAACGATTTTTATAACTGTTTGTGAAATGTTGTTGCTTAATACATGGTTAATAACACTATAAAGCGTGATTTTAGTCTCAGCCATTCCAGTTTACTTTCCATAGAGATTTTGGACTGCTTAACACGAAAATCACAGCGAAAATGTTTTTTCATAAACTTTCGAGATATCCTTAAATGTGGTTTTGTGACATGTTTGACATCATGTCACATAAAAACCCCAAACTGACTGTTTCATCTGAAAGTACTTTTCGTAATTTTAAAATCTACTTATTTAAATACACTAAAAGAAATAATCAAGTAATTCGTACTTAAAATGACATCAATAGTTGCATAAGATCGGAAGTTTTTTAACTGAGTTTTAGTTAACAAGATTGATTCACACACTTATTGAGGTTTAGATTTGGTTCGTTGTACTAAAAATGAAATGATTCTTCATTCAAGTTTGACAAGGCTTGAATTTTTAATATCCGAAAATTCTAAGATAGATACACAGCGCAACTGCAGCTTTTTATACCCTTAACCCATTGAAAATGAGTAAAAAGGGTATAATGGTTTTGTGCAAGCACAAGGAATCATCTCCGACCCCATAAAGTATATATATTCTTGATCAGCATCAACAGCCGAGTCGATATAGCCATGTCCGTCTGTCCGTCCGTATGTATGAACGCGTCGATCTCAGAGACTATAAGAGCTAGAGACTCCAGATTTGGTATATAAGCTCGCCTAATCCCTAGGCAGTACAAGTTTGTTTTAAATTTTCGATAACTCTTCCCGTTTCCGATATACACATGTGATCGATAACAACAAAATCTTGAATTTGGTGCAGTTTGAAAGATTAGACTAAATATTGACAATGTGTGAACATTTTATTGAAATCGGTTGAGAAACATATGATATGGAGATATGGAGTATTGAAGTTAAGAAAGTACGCACTGTACGCGTATACATACACACACTCACACATACTTGCAAGCACTGACTGTATGCGTCAATTATAGGTTCACAGGGTATAGTCTACTCGGGATTTCCCGACTCGAGCCTTCTTACTTGTTTTAAAGGGTTTTGTTGCTTCAAAAATGTAAGAAATTAGAAAAATATTAAAAATGTTCATGTTAAAACTTTTTGCGACGAGATTGGAACCCCAAATCTCTTTTTATACCCTGAACCCATTGAAAATGGGTAAAAAATGGTTTTGTGCAAAAGTATGTATGCATCTCTGACCCCATAATGTATATATATTCTTGATCAACAGCCGAGTCGATATAGCCATGTCCGTATGTCCGGCCGTCTGTATGCATGAGCGCGTCGATCTAAGAGACTGTAAGAGCTAGAGACTCCAGATTTGGAACATAAGCTCGCCCAATCCCTATGCAGTACAAGTTTGTTTCAAAATTTCGATAACTTTGATATCTTGATATAATACTAGTGTGCAACATAAAAATGATTTAATATTATTGTAAAAATATTTTAATTATTTTATAACTAAAAACAATTATTGGAATATATTTATTATTAAATTTAAATAATACTACCCTTTTTTAAAGCCGTATGACGCCATTTAAATTTGTATACCCTTAACCCATTGAAAATGGGTAAGAAGGGTATAATGGTTTTGTGCAAAAGTATGTAACAGGCAGAAGGAAGCATCTCCGACCCATAAAGTATATATATTCTTGATTAGCATCAACAGCCGAGTCGATATAGCCATGTCCGTCTGTCCGTATGTATGAACAGATTTTGTATATAACCTCGCCTAGTCCCCGCGCAGTACAAGTTTGTTTTAAATTTTCGATAACTCTTCCCGTTTCCGATATACACATGTGATCGATAACAACAAAATCTTGAATTTGGAAAACTTTTTGATGCAGTTTGAAAGATTAGACTAAATATTGACAATCTGTGAAAATTGTATTGAAATCGGTTGAGAAACACTGGAGATATGGAGCATTGAAGTTAAGAAAGTATGCACTATACGCGTACACACCCTCACACATACTTGCAAGCACTGACTGTATGCGTAAAGTATAGGGTTAAGGGTATAGTCTAGTCGGGATTTCTCGACTAGAGCCTTCTTACTTGTTAATACAGCTGTTATATGTAACCGGTAACCATCGTAAGATATCGCCATATTATTGTTAAATGCAAGAAAGACTTGAATTTATTTGTAGTATGCGGTGCGTACCGTCCTTTAAAAAATAACAGCTCTCCAAACAGTTAGCATTAAAGCGGCATGTTCTGTATGCGCATGTACTTACAAACAACGAATATACGCCTAATTCCAAGGCTTCAGTGAATCTCTAAGTCAAGCTTTCTCGACTACTTGTCTTTTTACTTGTTTCCCGTTGCCGTGTTCACTTTTTGAGAGATTCTTTTGTGATTGATTGCCAATGACTGAAAGCCTGTCTACGTAGTATATAATACATGATCGGTGAGCATGAGGACTGACACAGCGCCTTTAAAAGAAATGCAAACGAAATCCCCTGAATACCAGTCGCAGTCACAGTCCCAGGCCAGTTTCAATCATCAGACTCATTTCTCACCCCTAGGTTTAATCGGTCTTCAGTCACAATCGGAGTGTCAGCCCATGCGAGCAAATATTAGAATGTCAAACAACATCAACTAGCTCTGTTGGCAGTTGACAGCGTGTCGTTGTTGACCCTGATGTGGACAGAATGATTGGTTTGTCACACCGCTTATAAACTTAACTGCATACCAATAAACAAGTATAGAAATTGACCTATAGGATATCAAGCGCTAATTAATAAATATTCATACTTATACTAAATTTATTCGTACTTAAAACCATTATAAATGGGTAAAAAGGGTATAATGGTTTTGTGCAAAATTATGTAACACACAGAAGGAAGAATCTTCGACCCCATAAAGTATATATATTCTTGATCAGCATTATCATCCGAGTCGATATAGAGTCCGTCTGTCCGGCTGTCTGTATGGATGAACGTGTCGAGCTCAGAGACTATAAGAGCTGGAGAATCCAGACTCTTTCCGTTTCCGATATACACATGTGATCGATAACAAAAAAATCTTCACATTAGACGAAATAATGACAATCTGTGAAAATATACGCGTATACACACACACTCACACATACTTGCAACTACTGACTGTACGCTTAAAGTATGGGGTTCAGGGTATAGTCTAGTCGGGATTTCTCGAGTGGAGCCTTCTTACTTGTTTTATTTCCGGAATTCTTAAACTAAATAGTTTTTAAGCTTTTTATGCTTATTTGGTTTCTTGAATCGCTAATAATGAAATGAGTTTTTGATTATTGATCCGAGATTTAAGACCTTAATCCAAGTATGACAAATACTTAATTCTAGTGATTTTTAACTTCAGTGACTCCTGCTTAAAAATCGTGGAATGTCCATTTTTAAAGACTTTCCGTGGGGATTTTTTTGGGTCGTGGTTTAGATCTACGAACCAGTTTTCCTCCTAACAAATTTTGTGACTAAACTTCAAAATCTGTGAAAGATACAGGCATGACCGCATTTAGGAGGCGGGCCTAGGGGTTTCTTGGGTGACCGTGACATCCAAATATTTGATGGAGATTTTTGGGGAATATTTCGAGGTTTATCGATCTTTTATCGACCTCCCAACCCCTAGTGGACGTATCGCATCAATCTTGACACTTGGACTATCATAAATATATATGCAAAGTTTCAAGGCTAGCTTTACGGGTGTCGGAAAAAATAGCGTTCATACAGATGAACAGATACTATGACGGGCATTGAAGAAAACCAATATACTCATTACCTTCGGAACCAGAGTATAAAAATTTACAAAAAGTCTCGTACTTAAATCAAGAACTTCGTACTTGACGCAAGTAATTTACATTAAGATTTATTTTTTTCGACGTGTTTTACATTTCATTTGACATGAAATACGTTCGTATGTACGTATGTTGTATGTGCGTAAGCGAAATGCATGAAATACTGCGGTACTGAATGCTTAACTTAACTTCAAACTTCGATGTCTTCTTATGGGCCGAGATTTTTCCTTCTGTTTGTTACATAGTTTTGCACAAAACCATTTCATAGAACCCCCTCAAATTGCGCGTATCGTTTTTTTTTCTCTTTATATATTGATCATGACTGCATACGTTTTTCAAATTCACCGAGCTTACAGAAATGAAAGCTTTGAAAATTTCAGCTTTGCAGGTCTTATTGTTGGCTCGGTGCAATAATTGCAGATCAGTCCATTAGAAAAATGTCTTAGATACACACAATATATGTGATGCATTCTTCATATTAAAATACAGACAGTTTTCCACATCGTATAACTACCAGGTATAAAAGTTAAGCTTATTGGTTCGCACTTAAAAGTCGAAAGCACTTACTTTTTGCACATTTAAGGCACTATTGCCGTATCCGTCCTAACTGACAGGGCATTTGTAGCAATGCGAATGTCGGCGATACAACTAAAAAATACAGCCTGGTTGACGTAGACGACATTGCCGTATCACGACCCTACATTAAAACGGCAAACGACAACACGACATAATTTTGTACGTCACTCAAAACATTCCGTAGGCTGTTAGGCAGACTGTTAAAAAAATTAAATATATTTGTGAAAAGAGACACCTTCTTAAACAGACACAGTTTTCGTCAGACAGTCAGTTAAATCGGCTTTCAGTTTGTCACTTAGTCAAGCGTCATTGTTTATATGTGAATTTGATTAAAGGTGTAAGCGTATGGATCGGCCCCCAATCCGAAAACCCAGCACAACCCCAAAATAGCCGAAACACTGAATTTACACAATGAGGGTGCGAGGTCAAGTGCTTCTTTCTAGGGCTGGAAACGATGACACGAGAACAGACACGGTTGATTGCTATATACATAATTCCAAGTGTTGTTGTCTAAGTTGATGGTTGGAATGCCAGAATGGAGCGAGAACCTTTAAATTTTATTATTTATTCAATTATAACGTCAATGGTAGGAAGGCGCATGTCGTCGTGTCAAGTTCATTTAGAAATCGACAACAAAACATAAAAAGGCTCTGGTCGAGAAAGCTAGACTGGGAGATACCCTAAATTGATTCGTACGTCCGTACTCGTCATCGTGCATGATTACTAAACTTCTATCTTCGATATTTCCGGTGTTGCTCAACCGATTTCGATAAAAATTTCACAGGATTTCATTATTTCGTTTTCGTTTATTGACAGAGTATTCCACAGTCGAGTGCGTTCAACTTTACCGTTTTATTATGCTTTAGGTGTGCCGGTATAACTATTGAAGTTTTATCAAGTAAACTTAAAAACTGCTACATTCATGAAACAATTTTAGTAAACTTTTAAAGGGCTTAAAAAAAAGTAAATACCTTTTTAATCGTTTAAAGATTTGTATGATTGTTTGTAAAGATTCTTTAGCAGTTGACATATGCCATCTGATAACACTGCTAATTGTTAGTTATAATATTTGCATAGCTTCAAACGAATTAATGCTGCTAACTGTCCAAGTTGCTTAGCAAATATGGACGACAGAAAGCAAAAGCAAGTTTTAAAGCGCTATTTGAGCACGGCTCGACTAGAAGATACCCTGAACTCCTGAACAAAATGCTTGAAATACTGCGCTTCTGAATGCGTAGGTTAACTTTTATCTTCGATATATCCGGTGTTCCGAAACCGGTTTTGATAAAAGTTTTACAGATAACACAACTGATGTCTACGTATTATTGTGCGATGGCGCTTTTAGATAATAAAAAAAAAACTTTTTTTTTCCATATGTCACAGAAGAACGTACTTATGTTCCAAATATGAAGTGTATAGATATCTACAAAATCGACGCGCTCATACAGGCGGACAGACAGATCATAATACCCTTTTTTCCTATTTCATTTATTCCAGGTATTCAAATTGTATGTAATTGTTGTGCTTCCTGCTATCATGCAGACCAAGAAGATAAGTCAACGCTTTACGTAGCAGTGTATACGTTAGGTGAACTGCGCTGATCCAATGCATGAACAGCTTTAAAATGTAACAAAAGCAGCTCAATGGTACTGCTAATAAGCCTTTAAATTGGTTGGTGCTAATGACAATAATATTTGATTAGCTAGTTTAATTGGTTTTATTTATTCACTGTGTCATACGCTGTCAATTTGAACACGATTTTAAATATGAATTGGATTGGGAAATCTTGGTTTCATTTATACACTTTATGTGCAACAAAAACGTTGTTTAACATCTGAGACGGGTTCTTCGTGTATTTTTGTGCGATTAACACGATGACGATTACAGATTTTGCCTACGACGTCAGGACTTTTAGATTTTAGGGATAAAGATCCCATAAAACAGTGTTGTTGAAATTGTTTTTTTTCCTGATGTGTCAGATATATTAACTATATGTGGTTTCAATGGAAAAATCTTTAACTTTAAGAAGAAAACGCTATCGCATTAAGTTCACACATATACATAAAAAACTTCTCAAATCCAAAACAGCTTTCCGAAATAATTTTTCAGACCTGTGCAAGTACATCATTAAACAGTATAAAACAGGCATCAGGACGCATTTCTGACACCATGGCTTATGAGAGTTTATATACCAGATCTAGAGAATCCGCCCTTTTATACCCTGTACCTAATGAAAATGGTTAAAAAATTGTTAAAAAAAGAGTATAATGATGTTGTGCAAAAGTATGTAACAGACAGAAGGAAGTATCTCCGACCCCATATTCTTGATCAGCATTAAGCTGTTCGTATGTATGGATGAACGCTTCGATTTCAGAGACTAGTGCTAGAGACTCTAGATTTGGAACATACCCTCGCCTAATCCCTAGGCGGTACAAGTTTGTTTCAAATTCTTGATAACTCTCCCCGTTTCCGGTATACACATGTGATCGATAACAACTAAGCTCTTTGAGCCGAAATATTGCGCGAATGATGCTAAACACAAACGGCACAAGCTCCGACTGCTCTTGAACAAAGTCCTATCGTGTATGTAGAACCGGTCTCAAATCTGCGGAATTATTTTCTTCCACGAACTTCCGCGTGAGGCATAGGAGCTATACAATGCATCGAGCGGCAACGACGAGAGGACAAGGCCCAGACAATCGTTTTTTCAGGAGGGAAGCCAGGAAGAGAAGCATCGTTTATCGGTGAAGGGTCGATGGACGTATCGACTTATAACGTCGCTGGCAGTGTGGTTGGGGCGAAAGCATGCCGAGTTAAATTTCCACCTTACGCAGCTGCTTAGTGGGCATGGATAGCTATCTCCATCGCCTTGGACACGAGCCTAGGTTAGAGAGTTTATGGTGCGACAGCAGCTTGGAAGAGAATGCCTAGCACGTCTTCTTCGAGTGCCCGCGGTTTAAAGCGGATCAATGTTGGGTCCACCGGCAACTGGTGACTATCTGAGATTGTTGCGAAACCATTTGAAAGATTTTGAAAATTCCAGTGCCGGGTCTGTTCGCTGAAGTCAGCAAACCCGGAAAACTGAAAAAATTAATTTTGTGTAAATCATTTCTTTACTTATTGATTTACATTATATTTTAACTGCTTCTCCCATGGCATATCAATGAATTTTATATTATACTACTCAATAAGTCTCAACAACATCTTGCCTGCTTCGACACGAAAGTGGTGAAAAGTTGACAGCTGTTCACTATTTCACCACAATGTACGTAATTTCATTTGTCGTGTGTATACTGTGGACGCTCGAAATAAGAACCAGTTGGTTTCGAGCGGTCGTTCTAATATCTGAAAACTTCCCATTTTTATACCCTTAACCCATTGAAAATGGGTAAAAAAAGTATAATGGATTTGTGCAAAAGTATGTAACAGGCAAAAGGAAGCATCTCCGACCCCATAAAGTATATATATTCTTGATCAGCATCAACAGCCGAGTCGATATAGCCATGTCCGTCTGTCCGTCCGTCCGTCCGTCCGTATGTATGAACGCGTCGATCTCAGAGACTATAAGAGCTACAGACTCCAGATTTGGTATATAAGCTCGCCTAATCCCTAGGCAGTACAAGTTTGTTTTAGATTTTCGATAACTCTTCCCGTTTCCGATATACACATGTAATCGATAACAACAAAATCTTCAATTTAGAATTTAGACTAAATAAAGACAATCTGTGAAAATTTTATTGAAATCGGCTGAGAAACACTGGAGATATGGAGTATTGAAATTAAGAAGGTATGCCCTATACGCGTATACATACAGACACTCACACATACTTGCAAGCACTGACTGTATGCGTAAATTATAGGGTTAAGGGTATAGTCTAGTCGGGATTTCTCGACTAGAGCCTTCTTACTTGTTAAATGTAAAATAAGGCAAGAATTAGGGGAAAGTTATATTATTAAAAAAAATTGTTTCCAACGATCAAGAAAATATATATATATATATATATTTATGTGGGCAAGAAATTTTTTTTTCAAAGACGAAATGTTTTTTTTACGCTCATTCTACATTTTTAAATTGATTTCACTTTATTTTTACCACCAAATATGTGCATCTGTAATTAACATTTACATGCGAACGACCGAATATTAAAACAAGTAAGAAGACTCTAGTCGGGAAGTCCCGACCAGAAGATACCCTTAAACTTAGTGCGTACAGTCAATTAATTTATTAATATATACCCAAATTTAGGATTATACTAGGCATTAAGCTATGACTACGTTTATTCTAAGTTGTAAACCTAAGAATGTGTTTTCCGCTGATCGGGTGGGTCTACTGTGAGACATTGCGTCGCCCGAGCTGCAAGATCTATCATATTGCGAGTGCAGGTCTCTCTCTCGAGACGTCTGAGCTCGCACATTACGACCGCTGCTACTTATTACCAACCATGAGGTTGATAATGTTCTCTATTGAAATGTGCTATCACATTACGGCCTCCCGTCGAATACGAACCGCTTTAAAGTGCGGGCACGCGATACATACTTTTGCACAAAACCATTATACCCTTTTTACCAATTTTCAACGGGTTCAGGGTATATATTCTTTATCAGCATCAACAGCCGAGTCGATGTAGCCATGTCCGTCTGTTCGTATATATGAACGCGTCGATCTCAGAGACTATAAGAGCTTGAGACTCCAGATTTGGTACATAAGCTCGCCTAATCCCTAGGCAGTACAAGTTTGTTTTAAATTTTCGATAACTCTTCCCGTTTCCGATATACACATGTAATCGATAATAACAAAATCTTCAATTTGGAAAACTTTTTGATGCAGTTTGAAAGATTAGACTAAATAATGACAATCTTTATTGAAATCGGTTGAGAATCACCGGAGATATGGAACATTGAAATTAAGAAAGTATGCATTATACGCAGACTCACACATACTTACAATCACTGACTGTATGCGTAAAGTACAGGGTTAAGGGTATAGTCTAGTCGGGATTTCTCGACTAGAGCCTTCTTACTTGTTTTGTGCATAATTTTATAAATAAATATCTATGAATATTTTGCTAGCAAAGACTGAGTCAATCAAGCGTTTTACTTATGAGAGTATATTAAACGAAATCATACACAAACATTTGGATATGTATCAAACAAAGAACTTGTTGCAAAGTATGTGAAAATGCAATATTTGTTTTTTCAGTGAATTCAGAATTATAACTTATGAGTATTTGTTAAATTAAGAGGGAATGCCAATCATAGTGCGACCATGAAAGAGTGCAGATCAAATTTGTCGATCGCAAAGAATATTCGTCCTGCCATGAAATAAATAAACATCATTGATTGCTGAACATTCACCCTGACACAATATCAGAAATGGGTTTTATGTACCAAATCGAATTAAGACAATTTCCGGTGGTGCTAGTTTGGTTTGGCAACAACAGGTTCCAATACAGAGTTCGCCAAATTCGCAATTAGCTGATCAAGGCCTCAGTACAGAGCACAAATAGCCAGTGTAGGGAGAAGATCGAGCGATGACGCGGGTCAAAGCGCAACCACACCAACGTAGTGGTACAACGAAAAACGATTTTGTTCGACACGTTCGGCGCCGCATCGGTACAAGAACCGTTATAATCGGCTAGCGACAGCTAAAACCAACCACAAAACAACTGGATAGTGGCGGCAGACATGTTTCAACAAGTTGAAAGCACCAAGAGGGATGAGTTGCGGTAGCTGCGTATTCAAGTTAATGCTAGCAAGAAGTTACTCGTAGAAGCTCGAAATTTCGCTCAGATCAAAAAACCTTCCACGAGCATCACTTGGGATATTGACGTAGTGGCTGATACCATCAATGGCGTCAGCGTTGGCACACGCAACAACAACAACATTAGCGACAAAGTGTCCCTTGCCGGCATTAACAGCAAAGACAAGAACAAAGACGATGCTGTTGTTACCAACAGAGAGATCGATAGAAACAGTAATAACGGCCTCAATAATGTCTCACTGTATCACCAAAACTAGCAGCGTCGATAAGTGTATGTTGTAAATCATTGCGGCTTTATACAGCACCATCAGAAGCAAGTAATGGATGATAACGGCGAATCAGGTGCTCGCAACTTGGTCAAACAGGTATAGAACATTGCACACATCTACGGCTTGGAAGCAACTTACCGGCTTTTAATACTCTTCGCGAGGCAAAAATAATTCACTTAACAGTGGTTAAGCTAAATATGGGGACCAGTTGATCGACTATTGGAACAACTGATAACGGCGTTTGGCAAAAAAAACATTCCATGCATGCTTCAAAACCGACATTAGAGCCCAGAAGAAAAATTTGTGTCAAACTGCGAAAATAAAATGATGGTATTGTAATTCCAAAGTTATGGAAATTCATCATGTTTACTTTTAAACAAGTTAGAAGGCTCTAGTCGAGAAATCCTAACTAGACGATACCTTGAACCCTATAATTTACGCGTACACTGAGTGCTTGCCTATATGTGTGTGTCTGTACGCGCATACTTGACTTAACTTCAATGTGTCAAACGCCGTTTAAAACAAAATCAAGATTTTTTTGTTATCGATCACATGTGTATATCGGAAACGGGAAAAGTTCTCGAAAACTGAAAATAAACTTGTACTGCCTAGGGATTAGGCGATCTTATATCCCAAATCTGGAGTCTCTGGCTCTTATAGTCTCTGAGATCGACGCGTTCATACATGCAGACGGACGGACGGACGGACATGGCCATATCGACTCAGAATTTGATGCTGATCCCTTTTACCCATTTTCAATGGGTTCCGGGTATAAAAACAGACTTTAAACAAAGAAGCTTAGCGTATTTGTACCTCAAGATAACATATTGTGCTTTCCCGAATGCCAATATTTGATTTAACATATGCTAGAATAGTTTACTTATTAAACTAAATAATAAATAAATGTGTTTTTTTTTTAATTTTAGTTTATTACATTTTTGTTTATTTTGTATAAGCTTTTAAAAATGCAGTATTTATAGCTTTCTTTCTTTTTGCATAAGGCTTTTCCGTTCAGATCACCAGCATCGAATGTGTTCGAACGAACTCGGATCAGGTTTTTAACCTAGCCGAACATTTTTCACGTCACGAAAGCTGTTCCAACTGGTCCGTCAAAATAACTCTGTAAATAAATGTTTAGTTCGTTTTCGTTTGTGTTTCTGCTAAAGAGTGAGAAAAATGCACTGCTTAGGGCATAAAAATTCGCCTCCCATAGTTCCAAAAGTAACCCTTCGAAAAACATCTTATCTTAAAACAAAGTATTTTATTAGTTACACATCGATGTACTCAAGCATCAGATTTTAGAACTATATCACAAAGCAACTGTATAGTATTCGTGCGAAGTACTTGCTTGACATTGTCATGAGTGAACACGAACTATAGCAAAAATTTCGAGCATTACTTGTTTGTTGACAAACACGCTTCTGCAGCTTTTTGACTTAACGAGATGTTGTGTTTGCAACTGTATGTTGTGTTCAAGCTCGTTTTTGAAACAAGTGTACGAAAAATTGTATGTGAACGAAAATATGATACCCGTTGCAGCTCTTGGGTTCTGTATCCAGACTTTTATTTTTATTCAATAAATTTTTTGTGTGGCTGTAATATTATCGGTAATTTTCCCCGCTCCGATATACACAGAATATTATTATAACCCAGCTACGTAAAATAAAGACTTTGTGTTCTATATGTTTTTGTGGGTTTCCGTAATCCGAATCATTGACCAGTTTATCTCCATAAGATCAGGTTTCTAAGATAAGCCAAAAAAAAAAAAAACAATTTGGACATTGCATAACGATTTTTACAAAGAATGTATAAGTTGTGTTATTATTTTGAATGTTTCTTACAAAATTTCCCCAAAAGACCATAATAAAACAAGTAAGCAGGCTCTAGTCGAGAAATCCCGACTAAACTATAACCTGAACCCTATACTTTACGCATACAGTCAGTGCTTGGAAGTATGTGTGAGTGAGTATGAGTATGAGTATAATGAATACTTTCTAAACTTCAATGTTCCATATCTCAACCGACTTTAATAAAAATTTCGCAGATTCTCAATATTTCGTCTAATGTTTCAAACGCCGTCTGTTATCGATCACATGTGTATATCGGAAACAGGAAGAGTTGTCGAAAATTTGAAACAAACCTGTACTGCCTACGGATTAGGTGAGCTTATGTTCTAAGTCTGGAGTCTCCACCATTCATTGTCTCTGATATCGACGCGTTCATATATACAGACAGACAGACATTTTTTTTTTCGCAAATGTTGGAGAGGGGAAACACTTTGCGTGCCGTAGGTGGCGTGCCGAATATCCACCCGTGTGCCGGACTCCTCTGCTTCAACAGCAAGTATACCGGCTAAAAACCCATCTCCCTGTTCCTCTACTGTCTGGGACCGTTCAACACATTACTTCGGGCAAGGTCCTTCATGTGGCCCTAAGGACCATCTACTTCTTGCTCAGGCATTTCAGACTCGCTCTGAGCTGGATCTAGATCGAGTTTCTTGGCTCTCAAAGCTCTTTGCACGTATTGTACCACACGTCCCCAATTCCTATCTCTCTCAAGCATAACCTTTACTATATTGTCGGGTGCAATTTCTATCTCTGTTTCCTGGTTCAGCGTCAGGCGCTGCCAGATCCATGTGCGACAACCAAAGAACATGTGCTCAGCGTTGTCGCTGCAGCCGGGGCAGTACATACAGTCGGGCGATGCTGCCTTTCCCAATCGGTTAAGGTACTTGCGGAAGTATCCGTGTCCAGACAAAAGCTGTGTTAGGTAGTAATCTACCTTACCATGCTTTCTTGTGGTCCATGACTCCACGTCTGCGATAAGTCGCGCAGTCCATCTCCCCCTACTTTCCGCCTCCCAAAGACTCTGCCACGAGCGAAGTGTATTGGCTCTTTCCTCTTGGGAAGCATTTTCCCCTTGTCCTGCACTTCTCCTCAAGAAAACAGCCCGCCGTTCTTTAGCCAGAAGCTATATTGGTGCCAGCCCAGCGATCACCAACACAGAAAGCTCCGAGACCCTACGATAGGCAGAAACTACTCTCAAGGCTCCCTTTCGTTGCACCTGTGCGAGCCTTTTCCGATACATCTCTTTTTTAAGAGAATTAGTCCATATCTCTGCCCCATAGAGCAACACCGTCTGAACCGCACTCATAAGGTGGCGGCGTTTGCTTGGAGACGGGCCCCCAACATTTGCCATTAGCCTACTGAGCGCAGTCACCCCACCTGCCGCCTTGTCTGCCGCCTGTTGTATCTGTTGAAAAAAGCTCAGCTTTGGTGTCTATCATGATGCTAAGGTATTTGACCGCAGGTTTCGACATCACCGTAGCATCTCCGACTCTCACTGGGATGATCGTTGGTATCCTTTTCTTGGTCAGGACTACGACTTCTGTCAGGCTTAGCGCCAGTGATAGCCCAGGCTCCGCCATCCAACTACTACAGGCTATATCGACTCGGCTGTTGATGATGATCAAGAATGTATATACTTTATGGTGTCGGAGATGCTTCCTTCTGCCTGTTACATACTTTTGCACAAAACCATTATAACCTTTTTACCCATTTTCAATGGGTTCAGGGTATAAAAACTCACTTGAAAATATTATAAAGCCTGATATTTGTTATTTCACCTGAAATAAAATGTTACTTCGCGGTCCTTTTGCTGCTGTATATACACATGTTTATATGATGATGTACCAACAAATACTTATGTATATACTCAAAAAAAATACAATTTAAATTTGTTTTTTTCCTTGCAGATGTAAAGCTTGAAGCTCTTGCAGTTTTCGTAATATGTAAGTAATGACCAAAGATATATGTTTCTCTTGGTTTGTCTAAATGTCAATCTGTCTATGCTGAATAAATTTGTATCGTCTCCGCCTTTGTCGTTTACGAAGAACAATGTTACAATAAACTAATTTTTATTGTAGTGTCTTAAGCGGCCCGACATGGTCTTGATACACGAAAAACACAAAAAAATAACAAAGCTTAAATCTGATATAAATCCATTAAAACGATGTTTGTAGCACATGAACAAAGCCGCCGCCTTCAATCAATCGTTTGTTTCGCTCCCGGCTACAAAAATTAAAAAGAATTGAGACTTTTTTCATTTCGTTTTTGTCTCGTATATCATCATAACTTTTGCTTTGAATTCTTCATTATGGTACCTTTTTATACCCTGTTTCCATTTGAAATGGGTAAACAATTATTATGAAAATATATATGCAAGCAACAGGAAAATTAGAGCATTTTCGACTCATTTGCATACACATACCATATGTATATGTTATTAACTACAGTAACAAAGAAGTTACAATTAGGATGAATATTAGATCTTATAAATCGGTTACAAAACTCGAACATGGAAAATTTGGAAAATACGTTGGGTAAATCTCTTTGTATTTTATCAAGTGGATTTTCTATCGCTACATGTCCTTCCGTTTAGTCTGAAACCGCATGTATCTTTCATTTCGTATAACTGTCCTTGTATGCCTTTTTCTCACTTTCCTATCAGTTATTAGCTGGTCTGGTTACACATCTTGGGGTTATATTCAATTGCATAGCCTGATAGCCCAAGCTCTTGACTGCGATCAGAGGGTCAATGCGGTCTCCCGCTGTGCACAAAAAAAAAATAAGAAGTGTTCGACAGAGACTTTGGGCCCTATGTTCGAAGCCGCATCCAAATTATGAATATGCGTTTGTCGCCCAAAATGTGTCAGCGAGCGACGGCTGAGCTATAACATAAATCTCACACTTACCAATAACAATACCCATTCCATTTCCACACCCAAGTCCAAGGCACTGTTCTTTCCCTGTTCATGTTCATGTTTTTTTTGTTGTTTTGATGTCCTTCCATCGGGCACCTATATAAGGCACATCGCCTGTTGGATGTAGTTGTTATGGTGGATGCTGTTGGCGGTGCAACAGCGGTGTTCGTCAACGTTCCTAAAGCGATTTGCATATTAAAAATTTTTGTTAAATTGACTTTGTTAAGCTTTGTTTGGCGGCCGTCAGAGGCGTTTATAATCAAAACTGGAGTGGCGCGGTGGTCACGCCGCTGGCGACTTCCTGCTTTTGGCTTTGACTGTCGCTAAGACTCCTCTTATTTTTTTCTGGGAACCGAGTCAACGTTGGAGCGTTGTGGCCGGCTTGATCAACGTTTTTTTGTGCAGCAAGCCGTGTTGACATTTTTTATGGGTATAATAAATACAGTTTTACGAAATAGAAAGAAAACAAAAAGCTGTTTATTTATTTATTTTTTTTTTGGATCCCTTAACATCCCTCATCCCAGTCACTGTTTCTTCCTGTTTTGAAAAAAACTGTGGTGTCTTTTGATACTGGATTATTCGATTTGTTTAATGGTTGACATTTAAAATTTTGTGTTTGTCGAATTTAACACGCATTTATGTCGTCTGCTTTATGAGTTTCGGAATGCACTAGAAAAAATGCTTCGCATGGTTGATGCAAAAACAGAAAAGACCAAAAAATAATAAACATGATTGGTGTTTAAATTGGAAATTTTTGTATATCTTATGGCTTATCCTTATGGAATATTCTTTCAAAATAAAACAGAAAATACACTAAAATTTTATGGATATCGAAGATGCTTTATCACCAGTTACCGGAACGTCATTCTGTCATTCTAAAAATTAATTGCTATGTATACGATCTCGAATACATCAGTGTTTCCATTTTGTAGCATAAAAAATATATAATCAAGTTGAAAAAGAAGAAAACAAGTGAAAACATTCCAATCGGATGAACCTGACTGCGGAATACTCTGATACCAGAATAAAAACGGGTGTTAAGGAGTCTGCTAGTAAAGGCTGAGAGGGTGGGTGTTATTTATATAAATACATTGATGGAGTAGACCGGCAGCCAGCTTGCCACCAAATTTAAACACTACCTCCAAAACTTTGACAGATAGAGTGATTTCAGATCTTAAAAAGGGTATAATGGTTTTGTGCAAAAGTATGTAATACACACAACGAAGCATGTCCGACCCCATAAAGTGTATGTATTCTTGATCAACATCAACAGCCGAGTCGATATAGCCAAGTACGTCTGTCCGTCCGTGTATGAACGCGTCGACCGCAGGGACTATAGGAGCTAGAGACTCCAGATTTAGAACATAAGCTCGCCTAATCCTTAGGCCGTACAAGTTTGTTTCAAAATTTCGATAATAGACACGTAATCTATAACAAAAACTCTTGAATTAAGAAAACTTTTAAACGGCGTTTGAAACATTAGACGAAATAATGACAATCTGTGAGATTTTTATTGAAATCGGTTGACAAACAGCGGATATATGGAGCATTGATGTTAAGAAAGTATGCACAATACGCGTACACACACACATACTTACAAGCACTGACCGTATGCGTAAAGTATATGGTTCAAGCCCAACTGTAAACGTGTTACATTGTGATACAACCGACTGCGAAATCCTCTGATACCTGTATAAAAACATTTTTGCTTGCAAATATGAATATATGGGGATTTCAGGTCCTAAGAGGAAGGGCATCCATTTGATGCAGATCTCCGGGGGAGGTAATATTAATATACTTGCTCCAAAACAGTGGAATTTATGGAGATTTTCAGTTAAAAGTAGGGTTTGGTGTGCCATCCAATTTTGTAATGCAGACTGTTGAGAAATGTATGTGGTACTTGAACGCCAGTAGCAATGGTTCTTACCAAATTTGGTAGCTCTAGTTGTAAGGTTGTGCGAATTATGTAGATTTATCTATTTTCTGTGGGTGTTGCAGCCCAGTTTCACACTTTATCTGACATGGACAAAGACATTTGCTTAGTTTCAAGTCTCTAGCTCTAAGGGTGTCGCAAAAAGCTGCGTCCATACAGACCGACATACACCAAAACCGTCATTGCACAAAACCAATGTACCATTTACCTTCGGTATCAGAGTGTAAAAATAGTTCTTTCACATTTTTTAAGCTCCATTCCCCTATGCCTTACATTAAATTTGCGAAAAAATTACTAAGTTAGTTTTTTCAGGATAAAATCAATTAGACATTTTTTGTCAATTTTTTTCGGTAAAAAATTTTTAGGAGTAACACCAACCATTTTCAAGCTTTTTTTTATGATTATTGTTTTACCCGAAAAAATTGAATTTTTAAAATCGGTCAGAGCAAATTATCTAATGCTGTGCTCTCTCGTATCCAAAGTTTAAACACAAAAGAAATACGCAAGAAAATTGGTTTTGAGCGACACGACACGTTACGATCGGAAACACGGCCAATATCCATCTCTAGTTCAGGGTATGTCCTAGGAGGGCTTTTCATCTATAACCTGATCATTTTTATGATTGTTGACCAAAAGCCAATGAATGGTAGAATAATTTATGAAAGTTACCTGTTACAGTAAGTTTGAACAAAATAATCCTAATGTTATTTCATATTTGTAATATTTCTAGCTGAAGCTCCATATGATCCACCTCAATAGCTCTATCAGTACATAATTAAAGTACACAAATTCTTGGATTAAAGTGGGATACTTTTTTAAAGAAGTTTATGTTCTCATTATTTTAATATCAGAGTGCAATTTGTTTGGACACAAAAAAAAAAGAGACTAAGAAATTAGTCTGCGGAAAATTCTGTTTCTTTACCTAAGAAACTATGGTTCTTAAATCAAACACGGAGCTGTGTCTAAGTAGCATGGAGCTGTTTAGAAACATTTTTTAATAATAGTAATGATAAAAGAGGGGTTTTATTGGTTACCGGATGTGTGGATGAAAAATGTATTGCCCTTATCCGTCGTTTTACTGACTTCATGGGCTCTACGAATCTAGAGCGGATATGTTGGTCTTAGTTGGAGATGAAGAAGGACATGGGAGGCTTCATTAGGACTCAGCTCGGCTTTTAGAGGTTTTTCAAACAGTTGCAAAAACTGTGCGAAAATTTCTCAGCGGTGCAGATACATCTTGAATGATTCTCCTAAAGGTAATGTTCGGCGGTCATCGGGTCCTGTCATGTCGCTTTAGAGTCAAAAATAAATTAAATTACAATTCTTCAGACCCAATTACTAATACCGGTGTTTTCGGTTTCTTTGGTGGTTAGTAGTGTTCAACTATATCAAGAAAATAGATATAAGATTAAAGAAAAGCACGTGTTCAATTATCCGAGACTGTAGCTTCTAAGCCGGCTTTAGTTAATGATATTGTTAAGAGATATCTAAAAAATAAGTAAGAAGGCTCTAGTCGAGAAATCCCGACTACACTATACCCTGAACCCCATACTTTAAGTGTACAGTCAGTGCTTGCAAGTATGTGTGAGTGTGTGTAGGTATACGCGTGTAGTGCATACTTTCTTAATTTCAATGCTCCATATCTCCGGTGTTTCTCAACCGATTTCAATAAAATTTTCACAGATTGTCATTATTTAGTCAAATTGCATCAGAAAGTTTTCCAAATGTAAGATTTTTTTGGTATCAATCACATGTGTATATCGGAAACGGGAAGAGGTATCGAAAATTTAAAACAAACTTGTACTGATTAGGCGAGCTTATGTGCCAAATCTAGAGTCTCTAGCTCTTATAGTCTGAGATCGACGCGTTCATACATGCGGACGGAGAGACAGACGGACATGGCTATATCGACTCGGCTGTTGATGCTGATCAAGAATATATAAACTTTATGGGGTCGGAGATGCTTCCTTCTGCCTGTTACATACTTTTGCACAAAACCATTATACCCTTTTTACCCATTTTCAATGGGTTCAGGGTATAACAAATATTTGTCTCAAGGCTTCCCCCTGATTTGACATTAGGCTATGTCAGGATTTACATTTAGGCCAAATCAGAAGTTCACGGTCAAGAAATTAAATTTGCTTATGTTTGTAGTATATCGGTATTTAAAATCAGTGTTTCGCAGAATTTTGTGTGGAACACATAATATTGAAAGAATATAATGCTAGGAAGAAAAATCGGGCTCCGATTGTATCTTCCGCTCCGATGGTTGGTACTTCTATTACTCTTCCAGTTTCTTAGTTCAAAAAACCTTATTCTATACTTAGTAGTTTATATCTTAAGATCATTATTTTACTTCATTGCCTTTACTTTGTTAAGGCAAGACATCCTAAATTCTAAAAAAAAAAATAAAACCGTACACTTCGGCGTGGCCGAATCTGCTATACTTTCTGTTTCTTCCATGTTTTCCGATCGCGATTATCTTGTAGTACTGAGCGATTTCTATATTGCTGAAGTTACTTGGATTCCTTGTCCAACTCAGGTACCTGAGATTGAATTTTTAATGAACTTATCCGTTTCCCGATTCCAGCCAAAATCTTATTCCGAAGATGAATACCACTTAACGTTGGAGGTATCGATCACTTTACCCATCCGGGCGCTATGCCCCCAGTAGAAAATTTAAGCCGAGTTACTGCAAAAATTACTCGCCTTTTATTCCAGTATTCTTCGACAAAATTAGGGCCATTGTCAGATCAGGCCATTGCCGATCTATTTGCTAAATTTTTTCAAACGACATACAATCCATATTACAAAATTGCATTTTCATAATGTAATATAATTTCACCGTGGCAGCACGGATTCATGAAACAAATATCTACTACCACCAACTTGCTAGAATTCACTTCATTGTTGTCAAGGATTTTCAAAATAAAATGCAAACTAATGTTATTTACACTGATTTCAGTAAGGCTTTCGACTCTTTAAATCACTAAGTTTTAATTAACAAACTAGAACTTTTGGGCTTTCCTAACCTATTCTTTGGATCAGAGTTTACTTAATTCTTAGAACTCAGAAGGTCTACTTTAAGGGTTCTGTCTCCAAGACGGTTCAGGTCAGTTTCTTATTTACACTATTTATAAATGATCTTCCATCTGTAACAAATACCTCTCGGGTGCTGATAATGATGATTATGCTTGTCGGCTGTAACTATTCTGTCGGCTCAAAAAGTACAAAATAATTTATGCCAATTTCAAACTTGGTGTAGAGTAAATTTATTAAAACTCAATTCAAGTAAATGTTAGTGGTCTTAACTGAGACAATAACATTAACTTACCTGGTTACCATTGTAGAAGAATAAATTGGTAAAAGAATAATCTTCTGATCGCAGAAAAGTGTAAGGAGTTAAATTTTCTTTTCAAACTAGTCAATGGTGAAATTGATTCTTCTGAATTAAGTAACCAAATTAGCTTTGCAGTTCCGATCAGAAATACTAGAAATAATGAACTTATTTCTTTTAAAAATTGTTATTCTAGCTGTGCTATCTATATAACCCTTTGCGGATCTTATGTTGAACCTATAACGATCTTTCCTTTTAAAAAATGAGTCGTGTGTCATCTTGCCTTCCTTTCTCACGATCTTCGTAACCGCACGCTAACGGTGCCCCCCTCGGTCGGTAAGACGAGAGGTGGATAGCTTTGTGCTTGGACCCCTGTGTTGTCAAGCCACTGCTTGGTGTCGTTGGGCCACTTTAATGTACTATTTGTTACGTCAACATTAGTTTATTAAAAAATATACTTGGCTCAATCAAGAATCAAAATTCTTAATTTTTTTAAATCATATTTTTAGTAGCTAAGAGCTTAAATCGTGGTCAAGGAAACCTGAAAAAACACTTGATTCTATGAACCTAACAAACGAATAAAGAAATACATTCTTAATTCCATTCTTAGTGAGACATGCAGTGTTTGAAGTACGATATATTTCATTTTTCGCTCTGTATATATATTTCTACAATTTTAATATAAAGTGAATATATCTATAATACTCGATGTTCATATTGAATTTGAGCACGATACAATTTGCACTAATTTATCGGCTTATGGGATTTATGGGATTTGCGAAGTCGCCGTCAACGTCACCGCGACTAAGGCCGATACGAATACCAATACCAATAATTTGCGTTTGCGAGTCGCACATCAGCCAAACGACCGCAAGCTGTCCTACGCAAGTGCGTTCTCATCAAGATCGCAAAAACGAGACGGAGCGAAGCCTGGGCTGGGACTGGCAAGACATTGAGTCTAAGTTCGTTTTTTTCCGGCGCACAAGAATTGACATTTGAAGTGTTAGTGGCCATGGTCGACAACGTTACAACCGTCAGTGCCTTCTTTTTCTTGTATTGGCCCTGGCATATGTATGCATAAAACATACATGTAACATCAGGGCTGAGCTCTGCAGTACCATTGACCGTCTGTGCGGCATCGTTACTACAGCCTGCTTGCTGTTAAAAAACTGAAGTATCCACTTAGAATTTGTCACATCATTATTCTTATTTTTATTTTAAATAATCATATTTACACAGATGCACGCATACGCTACATACATATTCGTTTACATATGAACACACATAGCTGTAAGCTGGTGACCGTAGTCCGACTGGGAGGTCTAACTTCGTTAGGCATTTTCGGTGAAACTCCTTAAGAAACAGCAGTGGAATATGGTTTATATAGAGGCAGCAGTGACAGTGACAAGTGTGTATGTCTTGTGGAACCATGACAGGCAGAGGGGTGGAATGCAAATGGAGGTGGCAGTGACAAAGCAAAAAATCAATCTTATTTAAAGATTTTTTTTATACAAATTGATTAATGAATTGAATAGGGTTTTATATATATGACCCTGTGCACATATTACAACAGGCATTAGCCCCAATTTTAAAGGTCTGTCAAAGGTCTGTTCGTTTCTCTTTACGTTTAATTATATGGTACTGATATCCTATCGATTATTACAATTTGAGTTGCTACATATGCAGTCAAAAGTTTTCTAACAGAAAAAGTAGACGAAATTCTGCTGGATAATTATTTGTTGTTAGGATAAATCACTCAGATTTTGTCATTCTTTGTCAATGTCACTAGCAAGTAAAATCGAGTATGCTGTGGCTGTTTTTATGCAGGGTTGCTACAGGGTCGATATGAGCAACAAACGGGCTTTGAAAGACTAAAAAGTTCTCATGTACACTGCAAAAAGCAAATTTATTTTATTTTGTCGATAACCTTTTTTTCCTAATATCGATGTAGGGCGATTTAACTCATAAGAAAAAGCAAAGACATTCTTTCAAATTCAAATAATACTTTTGTAATTCAAGATCAATTAATTTCAAGTATGTTCTGGACGCATTAGGCATTTTAAGCATCGAAATAGCTCGACTAGCAGATTCATTGAGCCTTAGACAATACACTGACTGTTTGTTCACTCAGAAATCAAGAACAAATTCGAAAACCATCTCCATTTTGCTCGATATTATATTTTTTGGTTTTGTTCTTAATTTTTCGTTCTTATATCAAGAACGCTGGTTATAAAAGGTTTATGATTTGATGGAACAAATTTGTTCTTACATTGGTACGAACAGAAATAAACTGTGCCATTTGTACCAAATTAAGAACAATGTTCATAAATTCTTCTTTTCTTTACAGTACAGTCACTTCTTGCAAGTATGTGTGTGTGTACGCGTATACATACTTGAATTAAATTCAATGTTCCATATCTCCGCTGTTTCTTAACCGATTTCAATAAATTTCACATTTTGTCATTATTTCGTCCAATGTTTCAAACGCCGTCTCAAAGTTTTCCAAATTTAAGATTTGTTATCGATCACATGCGTATATAGGAAACGGGAAGAGTTATCGAAAATTTGAAACAAACTTGTACTGCCTAGGGATTAGAGCTTATGTTCCAAATCTGTTGATGCTGATATATAGTTTATGGGGTCGGAGCTGCTTTCTTCTGCCTGTAACATAATTTTGCACAAAATCATATTATTACTATTATTCCATTTTTAGCCATTATCAATGGGTTCTGTGTATACAAATTAATAGGCAAGGCGCAAGCATCAAATAAATTTTATTATAAATTATTTTAACTAATATATATATAAATCTATAAATTGTACATAAATCTAGTTTTATATATTTTATTTCAAAGTGCGTTAAAGAATTTACGGTTTATGTATGAGCCATATAGAACTTATTTGCGTTTGTTTTAGTTCTGCAGCGTAGCAGGGTGGCTGTGCTTTGCCTGACGACACATAGTATGTATGATGATGGTTTGTCTACTGGAAATGGAAATGTATGTATGTATGTGTGTGTGCGTACACAGAAAGACTTATCTTCAATCTTCGATATATCTGGTGTTTCCCAACAGATTTTGTTAAAATTTTCACGAATGATCATTATTTTGTCTATAGTTTTTTTTTTTAAATTGTTTTTATCGATTACATGCGAACATCGGAAACCGGAAGAGCTATGGATCATTTGATAGACAGACAGATGGACGTACATGGCAAAATGGACTTGGCTCTTGATGCTGATACATAATGGGGTAGGAGATTCTGCATTCTGTTTTAGATATTTGCATAAAATCGTAATACCCTCTTCGCATTTCATAGGTTGGGTATAAAAAAGTAATTAAAACGTTGATGCTTAGGCCTTTTACCAGCAGCCATCCGCACTTTGAAATTGGAAATGCTTTTATGTAGTTCAGATTTTTAAGCTAGATAACCCAAAATTGCTGGTAAGATAATCTGGTCTCCCAATAATCTGCATAAAAAATAAACAGGTTCGCAGGTTCCGCCCGTCTGCTTTTTATACCCTTAACCATTGAATGGGTAAAAAGGGTATAATGGTTTTGTGCAAAAGTATGTAACAGGCAGAAGGAAGCATCTCCGACCCCATAAAGTATATATATTCTTGATCAGTATCAACAGCCGAGTCGATATACCCATGTCCGTCTGTCCGTCGTCCGTCCGTCCGTCCGTCCGTATGTATGAACGCGTCGATCTCAGAGACTATAAGAGCTAGAGAATCCAGATTTGGTACATAAGCTCGCCTAATCCCTAGGCAGTACAAGTTTGTTTTAAATTTTCGATAACTCTTCCCGTTTCCGATATACACATGGGATCGATAACAACAAAATCTTCAACTTGGAAAATTTTTTGATGCAGTTTGAAAGATTAGACAAAATAATGACAATCTATTAAAATTTTATTGAAATCGGTTGAGAAACACTGAAGATATGGAGTATTGAAGCTAGTTAAGAAGGTATATACACACACTCACACATACTTGCAAGCACTGACTGTATGCGTAAAGTATAGGGTTAAGGGTATAGTCTAGTCGGGATTTCTCGACTAGAGCCTTCTTACTTGTTTAAATTGGTAAAGTTCATTTCTTACAGTTTTAAACTAAACGAGTCAAATGCTTAAAGTACAACAACAAAAGGTGTAAAACCTTGTATCCATAAAAAGTGACCAATATATTATTGAAAATCGTACAAAACATACTTTCTTAACATGTGTTATCGATATAAATAAGGTACCCTGTATCTCGTAAACTAGACTCACATATGCTCACTCTGAAATTTTGAAAATTTTGTTGAACATCAAGTCCAACAACTTCCCTTAAAAAAGTTATAGTTTCGGTGTACTTGAAGACGGATAAAATTGGCGACCCTCTTTACCAAATTTGGTAGCAATTAAGCTGAAGCTGAAGTTGAGCCCCTGCCGCCCCTAACTTTTAAAATCGTAAGATCCTGTTTCAGTTTTACAGTTTGCTGTCACTAAATATGGTTGTGTTGCAATAATAAATATGTATATATTATTTAGAAGGGGATTCAAACATGGAATTAGTTTGTTCGCTCGACCCAATTCAACTATTTACCTCAAGTATTCGAGTATTTGGTTATAAATATGTATAAACTTCCAAATATAAAGTTGTATAAAATCGTTAACGTTTGACTAAGAAAATGTGGGCTTAGTTTAGGAAGGTGCAGATTAAAAAAACTGCTTGCAAGATCAAATTTATGTATAATGGTTTTGTGCAAAAGTATGTAACAGGCAGAAGGAAGCATCTCCGACCCATAAAGTATATATATTCTTGATCAGCATCAACAGCCGAGTCGATATAGCCATGTCCGTCTGTCCGTATGTATGAACGCGTCGATCTCAGGAGACTATAAGAGCTAGAGATACCAGAATTGGTACATAAGCTCGCCTAATCGCTAGGAAGTCCAAGTTTGTTTTAAATTTTCGATAACTCTTCCCGTTTCTGATATACACATGTGATCGATAACAACAAAATCTTGAATTTGGAAAACTTTTTGATGCAGACTAAATAATGGCAATCTGTGAAAATTTTATTGAGAAACACCGGAGATATGGAGTATTGATATTAAGAAGGTATGCACTATTCGCGTATACATACACACACTCACACATACTTGCAAGCACTGACTGTATGCGTAAATTATAGGGTTAAGGGTATAGTCTAGTCGGGATCTCTCGACTAGAGCCTTCTTACTTGTTTGGCTTAACTTAATTAATAAAATCAATAGATTAAAAATATTTTACTTGTAGAGGTTTAAAACACAATTTAACTTTAAAGCCCAGACGCTTGATAAGAAATGCAAACCGTAATGTAAAACATATTCTCTACCAACCGTAAAAGTGTGCCCAGATTGAAGGAATGCAACGAGTATGTTAAAGTACAAGAGTGGAAAACAGTACGCATTTTTGCTTAACAGAAAACATCACATTTAGAGCTCGTTGAAAAGGGGGAACGGGGAATAAGTACCCATTTTAGAAAATTAATAACTTATTGAACAGGTTTAAAATGACTAAATACCAAATTAACACTAACCATAAAATAAACCCATATTGCATTGAAATACTTTACATTAACTCTCCTGGTATTAACAATATATACCTTAATATTATTGACTTTAATTGAATATTGTAAAAAAGGGTATTAAAACATGTCAGCTTGTGCGTCCCAGCAACGACAATCATCATTTGTTGTTGTTGTTGGTCTTGTTGCGTTTTACCTATTCCCGTTGGACGCACACACATGCACACACAACGACGGGCCTAGACCACATGCAGCAGTTTGGTTATGCATGTTATGTATATATTTTATTGAAAAGGGTTGTGGTGTACAAAAATATGTAACAGACAGAAGGAAGCATCTCCGACGCCATAAAGTATGTGTATATATTCTTGATCAGCATCAACAGCTTCGATCTTGATCATTGAAATTAAGTAAAGTATGCAGTATAGGCGTACTCGCACACATATACTTGCAAGCACTGACCGTACGCGCTAAGTATGGGGTTTAGCGTATCTTCTAGTCGCGTTTTCTCGACTAGATCCTTCTTAATATCTTTAACCGCCATTTGATCGTCGGCTTATTGAATTTTATTGAACTAAAAATGCAATAATAGTAACAATTTCTATAATTTTATATATTAATCTTTTATTTTTAAATTTAAATTTATTACTAAAAAAGATTAGTAATAAAATGATAGAAATCGTTACTATTAAATAAGCTGACGATCAGATGGCGCTTATCATTTATCACATTGTATTTTTACATTTATTGTTATTTTTAAAAATTCTAGATTAAGTTTTTTTTTATTAAAATTTTAAAGCAATTAAATATAATTTATTTTGACTGCTTTCATTCATTAACTTAAATAACAATTTCAGCAACCCAAGCAATGCAGCGCCAATTTGCATAAAATACATTCTCTTGTACATATGTAAATACATTCTCTACATACAGACATACATATTTGGGTTTCAGCAAGCAGACAGTGCCAAATACATACTACAAAACAGTCTATACTGAAAACAAAAACAAATTCACATATGGCGGCAGGTCCAGAAGAAGCAAAGAAGATATATAAACATACTAGTTGGTTGGACTAACATAAACAGCTGATTTAACACGAGCCCAAGTCCGTATGTGATTGGGGAACTTAACAGACAGTGGGCGTGCTATTTTCGGCTCATTATTTACATACTCGTTGGCAGTTATTATTGATGTTAAGCATTCACGAAAACGATCACACTGATAGAATGGCTGTTTAAAGTGTGAACAAAACATGTATTAATAATGAGTTCGGCATATTGCCAGCAAAATGGCTGGTGGTGCAACGGACTCTTGAGTGCCACCCTGCCAGTACTCAAAACATTGCGTGGGCATGCTACCTATTGCACAATTTTTATACCCTTAACCCATTGAGAATGGGTAAAAAGGGTATAATGGTTTAGTGCAAAAGTATGTAACAGGCAAAAGGAAGCATCTCCGACCCCATAAAGTATATATATTCTTGATCAGTATCAACAGCCGAGTCGATATAGCCATGTCCGTCTGTCCGTATGAATGAACGCGTCGATCTCAGAGACTATAAGAGCTAGAGACTCTAGAAATGGCACATAAGCTCGCCTAACCCCTAGGCAGTACAAGTTTGTTTTAAATTTTCGATAACTCTTCCCGTTTCCGATATACACATGTGATCGATAACAACAAAATCTTGAATTTGGAAAACTTTTTATTGAAATCGGTTGAGAAACACTGGAGATATGGAGTATTGTAGTTAAGAATGTATGCAGTATACGCGTATACACACATATTTGCAAGCACTGACTGTATGCGTAAAGTATATGGTTCAGGGTATATTCTAGTCGGGATTTATCGACTAGAGCCTTCTTACTTGTTTGATTAAAAGAAGTCCACATGAGTATTGCTCTACTAGAGTTTCGAAACAAGACCCAGTGCCGGGTCTGTATCTTGCTGTATAAGTTCGCTGACACTAGCGAAATTAGCAAATTAAGAAAATTAATTAATAAAACTAATATACTCAACAAATAAATACGTCTGTTTTTATACCCTTAACCCATTGAAAATGGGTAAAAAGGGTATAATGGTTTTGTGCAAAAGTATGTAACAGGGAGAAGGAAGCATCTCCGACCCCATAAAGTATATATATTCTTGATCAGCATCAACAGCCGAGTCGATATAGCCATGTCCGTCTGTCCGTCCGTCCGTCCGTCCGTCCGTATGTATGAACGCGTCGATCTCAGAGACTATAAGAGCTAGAGACTCCAGATTTGGTACATAAGCTCGCCTAATCCCTAGGCAGTACAAGTTTGTTTTAAATTTTCGATAACTCTTCCCGTTTCTGATATACACATGTGATCGATAACAACAAAATCTTGAATTTGGAAAACTTTTTGATGCAGACTAAATAATGGCAATCTGTGAAAATTTTATTGAGAAACACCGGAGATATGGAGTATTGATATTAAGAAGGTATGCACTATTCGCGTATACATACACCCACTCACACATACTTGCAAGCACTGACTGTATGCGTAAATTATAGGGTTAAGGGTATAGTCTAGTCGGGATATCTCGACTAGAGCCTTCTTACTTGTTTGGCTTAACTTAATTAATAAAATCAATAGATTAAAAATATTTTACTTGTAGAGGTTTAAAACACAATTTAACTTTAAAGCCCAGACGCTTGATAAGAAATGCAAACCGTAATGTAAAACATATTCTCTACCAACCGTAAAAGTGTGCCCAGATTGAAGGAATGCAACGAGTATGTTAAAGTACAAGAGTGGAAAACAGTACGCATTTTTGCTTAACAGAAAACATCACATTTAGAGCTCGTTGAAAAGGGGAAACGGGGAATAAGTACCCATTTTGCTTTTTCAACTCATTCATAAAGTGTGCGATGCATGAGACAAAGATTAGTTGTTGCCATACTTCATTGCTCTTCTTGTTGTCACAGCACTTGATATCGTCAATTTTCTACTTTTAGTTCTATGTGCTTGCTGATGCCTAACATGGGAGGGTAGTATAGACTTTATAAAAACTTGGTGCAATTGTATGGGCAAACGTGAGATACTTACTTCCATCATATTTGTTTATGTATATATTGGGAATTAGGTAGAAAATTAATAACTTATTGAACAGGTTTAAAATGACTAAATACCAAATTAATTATTTTTATTACTAAAAAAGACTAGTAATAAAATGATAGAAATCGTTACTACTAAATAAGCTGACGATCAGATGGCGCTTATCATTTATCACATTGTATTTTTACATTTATTGTTATTTTTAAAAATTCTAGATTAAGTTTTTTTTTATTAAAATTTTAAAGCAATTAAATATAATTTATTTTGACTGCTTTCATTCATTAACTTAAATAACAATTTCAGCAACCCAAGCAATGCAGCGCCAATTTGCATAAAATACATTCTCTTGTACATATGTAAATACATTCTCTACATACAGACATACATATTTGGGTTTCAGCAAGCAGACAGTGCCAAATACATACTACAAAACAGTCTATACTGAAAACAAAAACAAATTCACATATGGCGGCAGGTCCAGAAGAAGCAAAGAAGATATATAAACATACTAGTTGGTTGGACTAACATAAACAGCTGATTTAACACGAGCCCAAGTCCGTATGTGATTGGGGAACTTAACAGACAGTGGGCGTGCTATTTTCGGCTCATTATTTACATACTCGTTGGCAGTTATTATTGATGTTAAGCATTCACGAAAACGATCACACTGATAGAATGGCTGTTTAAAGTGTGAACAAAACATGTATTAATAATGAGTTCGGCATATTGCCAGCAAAATGGCTGGTGGTGCAACGGACTCTTGAGTGCCACCCTGCCAGTACTCAAAACATTGCGTGGGCATGCTACCTATTGCACAATTTTTATACCCTTAACCCATTGAGAATGGGTAAAAAGGGTATAATGGTTTTGTGCAAAAGTATGTAACAGGCAAAAGGAAGCATCTCCGACCCCATAAAGTATATCTATTCTTGATCAGTATCAACAGCCGAGTCGATATAGCCATGTCCGTCTGTCCGTATGAATGAACTCGTCGATCTCAGAGACTATAAGAGCTAGAGACTCTAGAAATGGCACATAAGCTCGCCTAACCCCTAGGCAGTACAAGTTTGTTTTAAATTTTCGATAACTCTTCCCGTTTCTGATATACACATGTGATCGATAGCAACAAAATCTTGAATTTGGAAAACTTTTTGATGCAGACTAAATAATGGCAATCTGTGAAAATTTTATTGAGAAACACCGGAGATATGGGGTATTGAAGTTAAGAAAGTATGCACTATACACGTATACATACACACACTCACACATACTTGCAAGCACTGACTGTATGCGTAAATAATAGGGTTCAGCGTATAGTCTAGTCGGGATTTCTCGACTAGAACCTTCTTTCTTGTTTTATAAGTGTCGGGGTGCCATAAAATCGTTAAGAGCAAAAAAGTTTGGTACCAAAAAAATAGCTACTGGCGTTTTTCATAAAACTGCTTCAAAAATATTGCAACCGCGCCAACCCCATTCGCTTCAGACCTCCTACATTTTGAAATCGGAAAAGTCTATATCTTTGACAGCTTTTAAGCTGCAGTCAACAACTTTGTAAAATCTGAAATCCCCAGATCTTCCACAGATTTTGGGCTAGACCCACCGAATTTACTTTAAACATAGCTAGTGACATCCCTCAAAGGTCTTCATCAATTGAGATGCCATGCCCACCCTTACCGCCCGGCTTGTAAAATTTGAAATCCCATATATTCCACAGTTTTTCGGTTAGACTCACCAAACTGATAGCATTTATTTTACAGAAAGTTCTTATTTATTTCGTAAGAATATTTCCTGACTCCGGCTTACCCTAGATTTCAGTCAATTTTGTAAATATATAACAAGTTCTTATGCTAGGCAATTATACTTTTAATTGAATGTCTACAATCTTAATAAATTACCATACAAATAATTAAAAAATATATTTTTTATTTCCAGCGTGTAAAACTTTTGCAACATTAGTAATTGACATGCAATCAAAAAGGATCTAATAGAAATATATGTACGTCTAGTCTTCAGTATTGTCACGATCATATTTATTAAGGGTTGCTTGTAACGCAGACGATCTTGATGAATATTGGACAGGAAAAGCATTCGCACCAGCATTCGCAGTCATCACAACGCATCCGTACTCGTATACACTTTTTCATTCGCATCAACAACAGCAACATCAGCCGCTTAACAACCGAACTCATAGCGAAGATCCTATCCGTGGCTCTGATGCTGTTGCTGGACCTGCTGCCACTGATTATCCAGCATTGCTGCTTGGCTACCGTTATTCGCTACCTGATCATGATCATCGACTACACATCGATAATCTCAGGCGGGCCGCCGCGGAACGTGGAGTGAGAAGTGTTAGCAGCAGTCCCATGGTTATGTCAACCAGTCGACGCAGCTCACCGCCGCTGCCGACGCATCTTGGGCCAAATGCCAGCACTGGTTTCCAGTCTCACGTCCAATCCCATTCTCAGTCCCAATCACAGTCCCATGCACAACAATCGCAATTGCAGTCACAGGGCATTAGTGCTCACTTTCTGCACTTGCAGTCTCAGCTACATCAGAAGCTGTCAGTCAGTTACTTTCGCAACCCGCCCTCCCCACCCGATCAGGACCGCGAACGAGATAGTGAATACGAGAGGAAGCTCAACATCCCTGGCGCTGGCACACCGCCACCAGCAACAAGCATGAGCATAGCTCAGCTACATCCGCTTAGCAACTTGCAGAATATGCAGCCCTTTGACTTTCGCAAAATCAACGCTCTAACGGTGCCGCCCAACGCCACCGATTTTGTGCACCATCAGCACCAGCAAGCTGTGCAGCAGGCAGCAGCGATGGTGCAGGCACGACGGCGTATTAGTGAAACTACAACAACCGGCGAGAAGAATGCCGCAGTGGCAGCCGCTGCGGCAGCTGCCGCTGCTGCCGCCCAGAGCAATCAGTTCTTTAGTGCTATGGCCATGGCCGGGCATCCGCTACCGTATCACTTATCATTTCCGCCACCCCCACCACCACCACCGCCGCCGTCGCATCAACAGCAGCAGCAATCCAACAGCAATCAGGCTTCGGGCGCTAGCGGCACAGCTGAACATAGTCAAAACAAAAAACCACTCTCCCCACTGAGTCACGCGCAGGTGAAACACACAAGTCATGGCCACATTCATGCTAATAGTCACAGTCACGGTCAGTTCTCGCATTCGCATCCCCTCAAGGCTGGGCCACTCATATCGCCGGAGGAATCAAGCCTTAGCAAGTCGCGAAATTTGCCTGTTACCGCCGTTGTTGGTGACAAGTCTAACAGCAGCTGCTCCTCTTCCAACGCATCGGGCACACAACAGGCAAGCAGTTCGCAGAGGATGACGCGTTTGACCCTGGCCTCTAGTTTAGGTTCGAGCCTGCGCGCGAGTCGCAAGTCGGGGCACTTGCCAGGCGGCAAACGGCAGTGGGGCTCGATGCCGGCGAATTTGGGCACGCAGTTCATAAATCCCGTGACCGGCAAGAAGCGTGTCCAGTGCAATGTTTGCTTGAAGACCTTCTGCGATAAAGGTGCTCTTAAAATTCATTTTTCGGCTGTGCATCTGCGCGAGATGCACAAGTGTACCGTCGATGGCTGCAGCATGATGTTTAGCTCAAGGCGTTCGCGGAATCGCCACAGCGCTAATCCTAATCCGAAGCTGCATTCGCCGCATCTTCGCCGCAAAATCTCGCCGCACGATGGACGTAGCGCTCAGCCGCATCCGTTGCTACTTCAGGCGCCTAATGGCATCATGGCGAGCCTTGGGCCATTCGGCGGCAGCTTTCCGCTGCTGACACCGCCGCCAGATTTACGTCATCATGCGTTAAGCACCATGGACCTAAATCATGATGCTGGGCAAGAATATCTGCAGCGTTCGTTCATGGAAAACAATAACAAGCTGGGCTGCTACGAGGGTCAGCGTCAAAAGGCATCTCTCGAGCATGGCGATGAAGATGATGAGATACTCGAAGTGGGCATACACATGCCGGACGATGATGACAATGAAGTGGATGGCGATGGCGACGTTGATGATGAAGACGACGATATCGATGGTGATGGTATTGTGGTTGTGGGTGATGAGCTGGACAGCTTACCCGACAAGGATAAGCAAAGCCACGATGACTACGTACTAGACAACGATATCGAGAGTGACGAGCGCTCTACGTCAGTCATCTCCAGTCATAGTCAGAGTCATATTCACAAGCATAGTCACAGTCATAGTCTAACCAAAGAGCAGCAGCAGCAGCTCAGCCCCTGCCCGAGCAAAGACGAGCCCTGCCCAGAGGCCGATGAACATCACGAGGATTCGCAGAGCCCAACAGATTTGACACTTGCTTTAGGACACACACAAGCAAACAAACGTAAGCGCAAAAGTCAAAATCCCGTGCGCTGCACAGTTCAATCCGATGAGAACTCATGTGAAGATTCCCTGGATAGCTTTGATGTAGCCGCTGATTTGTCTATCAAAAAGATCAAGCTTAGCGACGAGCCGGAAACGGAGCCAGGTGAAGCAGACGCAACACCCAATGAAGCTAAGGAGCTTACTAGCTCCAGTGAGTCAACTAAGGCAATACCCTCGCCCCCGCTAACGCCCTACACCAACGAAGCCAAGTTGCTAATTAAAGTCGAGCTAGAGGATGAGCAGGAGGAACGACGTGATCGGCAGCCCAACGATCATGAACAAGTGCCCGTATCTACGAATACTTATACTTTATCAAATGCTAGGGCTGGCACGCTGGATTTTTCGCTTTTTACGACAAGCAGTTCGGCTTTAAAAAAGGAGCCGTTGGATGATCTGACGCTTACCTACGGTGGCGATGCCGGCGAGAATCGTTTTTTGCGAATTAAGAAGGAGCTGCTCGGCCAGGATGAGCTACTTTATAGTCGAGATGGGGACAAGGATTGGGTTCGGAAGAGCAACAGCAATAACAAAAATTTTACTTTAAATATGAAGGGCGGCGACCTAAATGGCAGTCTCAAAGCAAAATTTGAGCGGGAACAGGAACCTGAATTGCAGCAAAAAACGGGGCTAGAACCAGAGCCAGAAACAGAACCCGAGCCAGAACCCGAGGTGCCGATAGACAAGGAGAATCCATTAAAATGCACCGCCTGTGGCGAGATCTTTCAAAATCACTTCCACCTGAAGACCCACTACCAAAGCGTACATCTCAAGCTGCACCACAAATGCAACATCGATGGCTGTAACGCGGCGTTTCCATCAAAACGAAGCCGCGACCGCCACAGCTCAAATCTTAATTTGCATCGCAAACTGCTTTCCACAACTGACGAGCACAATATACTGCTGCCACCTGATCCACTACTAGATCTTATGAATGTTACCAACAACGAGGCGTTTGGCGGCACTAGTAATGCCACAGGTTCCGGTAGCCCTATTGCCGTAGCTGGTGGCATGCCCAGGAGCATTCAGGCAGAGATTCTGGCACGAATTTGCGCTGGAGCACACGCTCACGGTCTGAGCATGCCGCTGTGCTTTAAAGCACTTCAGCATCGCTTCGTTTCGGGTCATCTGCCGGGCGGATTTTCTGATTCAAATGCGAATGCATTTATTACGACGAGCGATCCGCGGCTGCTCTTTAGCCATGGGAGCAATCCGCTGCTCTTCCCTGGACTGTCGAGGCTGCCCCGCTTTCCCCACTTGACCCCGCACATGCTGCCCGGCACCAGTGTCCTTAGACCGTTTTGTAGACGCACGTCCTCTGATTCCAATTCGCAGCATTCAATGACACCACCAACATCAAGGAACTGCGATAACAGTTCGCTGATGGGTTTCCGACCTCGTTCCGGTTCAGGATCCGGTTCGCCAGAGTACGAGCCGCACAGACATGGACAGAAACACATGCATATGCAGGCGGGTGGCGAAGAGGAAGCGGAACTGAGCCAGCGGCAATCACCTGACCGCTTATCATGACCATGTACCTCGTATTATGCCAAGGCGCTGGCATTTTATCACTAAAAGTATCGTCGTGGACTTGTATTTCTTTATGCAACATCAGGCTAAAATTAAGGACACAATTGCTTATAATTCATAATTCAATAATCGATTTATAGGTCGAAGTTAGGTCGAGTAAAGTCAACCAAACTTGCAACACAAACTGCTACTTGGCTCGCCATTGCTCATAATAAACAATACTTTTACTACGATACTATACAAAATTGGATATATCTAGCTTTTTTTTTTAAATATATTTATATGCATATACAAAATATAAATATAATACTGAATCCCTTTTTTTTTAAACTTGTATTTATAAACACTGTTGTATTATGTACAAGCATGAGATTTTGGAGAATTGAATAAT
This sequence comes from Scaptomyza reducta, assembly GCA_035044485.1. Classification (NCBI taxonomy): domain Eukaryota; kingdom Metazoa; phylum Arthropoda; class Insecta; order Diptera; family Drosophilidae; genus Scaptomyza; species Scaptomyza reducta. The sequence continues at coordinate 82,552 of JAWNNV010000174.1, read as the reverse complement.
AATAGTTATATCGATTATAAAACATATATAAAAAACTAATACATGACTAATAACTATATATATATATATATTGTTAGTTATACTGGATTATGTAAGATATTTGTAGTTGGTGTAGTCTTTTTTTTATTAATTCGTACTGCAACCAGAATAAACCCCGTGTGTATTAAATTTAACATAAACAAGTCAATGATAACATGCTTCAAAGGGTCAAACACAACTGATTACCTTTTACTTAATTGATATTATACATTAAACAATTTTTTTTTTCTTGAGAGTATCAGTAGTGAGATTGTTATGGAACAGTTACCAGACAAATAACTTGAACTCATATTTAAGCTATATGTGTTTGCAATAAAATATCAGAAAAAATATAAATGACAAACATGTATTTTACTTCGGCAGGGATCATAACGTATGTACATACGAGAAAAACGAGAAAAAAATATAGTACAGCGTCTACCTTCGAATGGTTGAGATTGTGGGCGGTTGTACAAATGTCCATTAAAAATATGAAGAATATTGCCATTCCAAGCCGTTCGTCCTTTAAATCGAAAATAGACCTTCCATTGATTTGTAGCTATAATCAGCAAGTTCTATTATCTTGATCGAAAGTTTGAATTCCACGCTCACCTAATATATTACATATATCATATGACCCACTAACATCCGCATCAAAAATTCGATTGTCTGACCCACCGCCGCCGCGGTAGCTCGCTAGTTCATGTAATTTCCAAACTAGGACGGTAAATTACTAGTAATGTCCTTCCATGAGCGAAAAGAAAGTTCAGCTACGATCACACTCACCACTGCAAATTCAAATTTATTTATATTGCCAAACTTAAAAGGCTAATTGCTGACAGCTTTATTTAAAGAATGAGTTACGCCTACCACCCACAATCCCTTCTATTCTTGGTCAGCATCATGATAGAGTCTATTTTTCACGATTTGCAACTGTTTGCGTCGTAAACACGAAAATCACAACCAAATATGTGTGTGTTTTATATATATATATAGATATATATATTTTAAAACGGTATATGGTGAACATACTCCACTCATTTATTTGGGTAAAATAGATAATTTTGCCTCAAACAGTTTAAAACAAGTAAAAAGGTTCTAGTCGAGAAATACCGACTAGAAGATACCCTGAACTCTATACTTAGCGCATATAGTCAGTGCTTACAGGTACGCGTACATGTTTCTCAACCGAATTCTATAAAAATTTCACAGATTGTCATTATTGTCATAATGTTTAAAACGCCGTTTCAAAATTTTCCAAATTCAAGATTTTATTATTCTCGATCACATCGGAAACCGGGACAAGTCATCTACAATTTGAAATAAACTTGTATTGCAAAGGGATTAGGCGAGCTTATGTTCCAAGTCTGGAGTCTCCAGCATTCATAGTCTCTGAGATTGACGAGTTCATGTATACAGTCGGACGGATAGACGGACATGGCTATATCGATTCGGCTGTTGATGCTGATCAAGAATATACACCTTTTATGGGGTCGGATATATTTCCTTCTGCCGGTTAAATACTTTTGCACAAAACCATTATACCCCTTTTACCATGCTTGCAAATGTGGAAAATATGCCTAATAGACAAAGGCTATTTTACGTGCAACAGCATCCGCAAACACAAACTTATACAACGACAACTTTTACCGATGAGTCATATCACATCTCTCAGACACATCAGATCACTTGAGGAATCAACCAAGGAAAATTCAACATAAATGGTAACTCGGTTAAGTAATAGACGCCTTTATTGACTTTATTATTTTATTTTTGCATGCAACCTTTTCAGCGTACTAAGCTTTGCAGTTTGACAGCCAACCCTCAGTCACCATGTTGACTTACAGTGCTAATTTTGCTTATTATACAACTACAGCAATTCTTTATTATTTTTGCCATGCTAAAGTCACGATTCCGACTGTGAACTGTTAACACTCTGATACCGAACGTTAAGAGTATATTGGTTTTGTGCAATGTCCGTCATTGTGTGCGCCCGTCCGTCCGTATGAACGTAACTTTTTTGACACCGTAATGATAGAGCCTTGAAACTGTGCAAATATCTTGGTCCATGTGTTTGATTGGGGCGCATCAAAAAATTCGATGCTACGCCCACACCTGCTACCCCCTAATCAAAATCCTCTTATCTTCTATAGTTTTGGAACTGGAGTCCCAAAATTTGGTGGCAAGTTAACTGCTGATGTCCTCCAAAGATCTTGCAACTCGGCGTTATGCTGGATGGGAGGCTCTGCTTCCGCGAGCACCTCGAAGAGATATCGAGAATGGAAGCCAGACCAGGAAGAGCTCTCGCGCGAATGTTGCTTAAAACGAGGGGACTCAAGGCACAACCGCCGACTGCTCTTGAACAGCGTCCTAAGGTCGACAATCGTCTATGCAGAACTGATTTGGTCCAGCGCCATTCAAACCAAAAGCAGTCATATAGGCCTCGTATCAGCAAAGTTCTCCCCGCGCCTGCTGCTCGTTCAGAACGGAAGTATTTCCCTCGACGAACTGACGCATGAAGTATCGGAACTCTATAATGCATCGAGCGCAACGACGACGGGACAAGGGCCCGACACTCGTTTTTCAGGACGGAAGCTACCATAAAGCGTCTGCCTTCGACAGGTTGGGATTGTGCGCAGTAGTCGCTGGGATGAACGTTTGAATAAGGTTGTTTATAATTATCCTTGAAATTTTGGTAACTTTAGCTTTGTTTTTGTGGACAAATGTGCATTAAAAATATGAAGAAAATTTCCACCTCTGCCATCCCAAGCCGATCCTTAGATCGATTGAATGGAATTTTATTACTTTTGGCATAATAATAACCGCAACTTTATTTCTGTTACTTGGAATTGGCCGATATGAATGATATAAGGTTTGGAACTAAGAGTTGATAAATTGGATATAACAATCTAAAACTAGATAACTTGTTTATAAAAGGGTATACACAAATTATTGCGCATAAGTAAGGTTTATATAATGTTGATAAACTTAATCAATTACTGGAAGGCAAACAGTTACAGTTACAGTATAAACTATAACTTATAGTCATTTTTATACCCTGAACCCATTTTAAATGGGTAATAAGAGTATAATGGCTTTGTGCAAAATTATGTAACAGGCAGAAGGAAGCATCTCCGGCCCCATAAAGTATATTCTTGATCAGCATCAAAAGCCGAGTCGATATAGTCATCTGTCCGTATGAACGCGTCGATCTCAGAGACTATAAGAGCTAGAGACTACATATTTGGAACATAAGCTCGCCCAATCCCTAGGCAGTACAAGTTTGTTTCAAAATTTTCAATAACTTTTCCCGTTTCTGATATATATATGAATGAGGAAAAATTTTAGATGGCGTTTAGACGAAATAATGACAATGTGACACACACACACATACTTGCAAGCAGTGACTGTACGCGTATAAGTATAGGGTTCACGGTATAGTCTAGTCGGGATTTCTCGACTAAGAGCCTTCTTACTTGTTTAATTAGAGGTTTATTAATGGGATTAAATAGAAGTGATGGAGCTTTACGTTTACCTGAAACAGATAATGCAGCATCTATGGAGGTATGCAGTCTGTGGAATACCGTTAATGGGACTTCAGGAACAAGTATATAAAACTAGGTGCAATCATAATTTTCATGATAGTTGCATCAGGGCCTGGATAGTTCAATTTAACCAATGTCCGCAATGTAAACAGGCTGCAAAGATTAATGAGTTGGTATTGGAGAAGCTGGCAGTAGGGTGGACAAAACACTGACAGCAGCAATGAGCAGGTTACATAATACAAGGGCGACAAAAAAAACCGCCAAGCAAGAGCAAGTGGCAGAGGTAGGAACTTTATTGAATGTATTAAATGCAGAGAACATTGAACGTAAGAGTGCATAGAAAGGAGGAAGACCACGAAAAAATGGTAATGTTCAAGCTCGGACTGGACAATCGGCTCATGCAGGTTTTCGGATTACTTCAAATGCAATTGACTATACAGAATATTTGAACACATGGATACTATGATTAATCGTAAACTTAGCAACCTTAATATGGAGGAACGATTGCGAGCGAGTACAGGTCAAGGTTTGGAACATTTCTCATACGGATTTAAGTCCAACTGCAGACAGACGAACTAGCCGAGGCAGTCGTATGCAGCCTAATAAAGTAGCACAGGTTATGCTTAGTTGGAAAATGAAATTCGATGGCTTAACTAAAGAAATAACGGTAGAAGAATTTGTCTACATAATTCGATCACTTACTAAAGATTGTTAAGATAACGACTTTGCAGCAGTATGTAAAAACATACATGTTTTAATGATTGGAAGAGCTAGAGAATGGTATTGGCGCTATCGTCGAGACTCGCATAGAGTTGTATGGAGTGAGTTTAGTGTGTTGTTACAACGGCAGTATACCAATTACACGAACGATTTCGAGGAAGTAACATCACGTATGTCAAGACCTATAGAAGCACAACTGTCGGTAATATTGACCAGAAATCTTGTATTTAAGATAATGCAGGAATTATTGTATGTTTGAATACATTCAGTTGCTCATCTCAGGATAAATATTCCAATGAGAGAACATTTATTGCAGAATAACCAAGGAAAGCGGGTAGGAAAAGGCTTCACAGCACTTATAGCGGTATAGAGCGAGAATGTTTAGCGGTGATATTAGGCATAGAGATATTTCGTTGTTACCTAGAGTTGCAAGATTTTGAAGTTATCACACCCCACGCTAGTTTAGCATGGCTGATGATACAAGCAGACTTGAAGGGAAGGTTAGCACGAGGGGCGATGAAATTACAGAGCTAAAAGTTCAAAGTAAGTCTTAAGAAGGAACGAGATCATGTAGTTCTAGATGCATTATCGCGAATGTTTTGTGCGTTAGACAATTTTTGACCTGAAGTTGATTCGACTTCCATTTGTCTTGAAAGTCCAGAATATGGTGAATTGCAGCGTAAATCTATTGAAAACAAAGGTTCATATCCAGATGTGAAGGTTTTGGATGGTTTTGTGTACAAACGAACAGAGCATACCGGTGACACAGAAGCATCCCAACAAAATTCATGTAAATTACGGATTCCAGCTGGTTTGATATTTTAAGTTATTAATCTTCCAAGTGCATCAGTTGTATATTATGGAGTAATGGCAAACAAAAAAGCGTCAAACATATTGTTAAAACAACCCATGGGAGGGAAAACAGAGTCCTAACGTCTATTTCAACGTACATAGACGTTGAAATAGACATTAGGACATTGATATATTATGACCTTATCCTAGAAGAGAACAAGGGCATATCGTTCTTGACTATTTATCGAAATTTAATTTGTTGTATCCGCTTAAGAAATTCACGAATAAATGCATACAACAATTTTTAGATAATCAAATATTTGATATATACGGAGTACCGGAAATGTTGATGATGTGTGATGGTTCACAGTTTAAAGCGAAAGAGTTTAATGCTTTTCTGTTATATTCACCGCAGTCTAATGCATCATAAAGGGTTAACCGGTCGATAATTTCAGCTATTAGAGCATATATTTGCTCTGATCAGAGTTAATGGGATTATTTGAGTATAGGTGTTTCCTCTTATCATGCATTGTATGACTTGGACATGGTAACTCATAGTTAGCAAAATCAATTGCTTAGAAATGTACAGTTGTTAGATGTGCCTATAAATCAGTTAGCACAAGATGACAAACTTTAAGACAAGATTTGCCAAGGAATCTGCAGAAAGCATATCATAGGCAAGCAAATCATTATAACTTACGCACCAGTAATATTGAATATAAAGTCGGTCAGGAAGTGTTTCGAAGACATCTATCTATCCATCTATCAATCGCTAATATGTCAAAGATGGCTCACAGATTCATAAATTTAACATTTAACGAGTGTACTTGAGTGAGTTGCAACGAACCCCGCGTAGACGGGTTTTGCTAGCAGTGTCACTTGAATCCAACGCGAAGCTTATTAGGAACAATTTGCGCGCATAAAGAATGAGTCATCTAGAGTTAGATCAACAATTGTACGTTACATGATCACAGAGATTATTAGAGCTAGAGACACCAGATATGGAAAATAAGCTCCCCTTAACCATAGGAGGATCAAGTTTCAAATTTTCGGTAATCGAAAAAAACTAGTTTCCTAAATTTTTAATTTAAAAGTTGCTTAGATATAATACGTATTACAACTTTTTGCGTCCTAAACACGAAATTACAATCAAAACTGTGTGTGTTTCAATGCTCCATATCTCCGTTGTTTCTCAACCGATTTCAATAAAAATTTAACAAATTGACATTTTTTCGTCAAATATTTTCCAAAAGATTTTGTTGTTATCGATCACATGTGTATATCGGAAACGGAAAGAGTTATCGAAAATTTTAAATAAACTTGTACTGCCTAGAGATTAGGCGAGCTTATGTTCCAAATCGGGAGTCTCTAGCTATTATAGTCTCTGAGATCGACGCGTTCATACATACGGACGGACGGACGGACGAACGGACAGACGAACATGGCTATATCCACTCGGCTGTTGATGCTGATCAAGAATATATATACTTTATGGGGTCGGAGGTGCTTCCTTCTGCCATACTACATACTCTTGCACAAAACCATTAAACCCTTTTTAACCATTTTCAATGGGTTGAGGGTATAAAAAGTGTAAGATCTTTTTTAATGTCTTAAGCTGTGGCGAAAATGTTGATGCTTAGAGGCAAGGCACTTTTACGTCCAAAGCATTCGCAAACACAAACTTATACAAAGACAGCTTTTACCGAAGATACTTGTTAAAATAAGCCTAAGTATCTAAAAATAAGTACTACAAAAAGTATAGATATGCGAACACGTGAACAATATCTCGACTTCAAGAAAACACGGACCTTTTCAATATGATGTCGTCTTCCTCTGATCCACATAACACATTTCTCAGAAACATAAGATCACTTGAGGAATTAACCAAGGAAAATTCAACAGAAATGGTAACTCGATTAAGCAATTGACGCCGTTATTGACTTTATTATTTTACTTTTGCATGCAACCTTTTCAGTGTATTGAGCTTTGCAGTTTGGCAGCCAACCCTCAGTCACCATGTTGACTTACAGTGCTAATTTTGCTAATTATAAAACTACAGCAAATCCTTATTATTTTTGCCATGCTAAAGTCACGATTCCGACTGTGAACTGTTAACACTCTGATACCGAACGTTAAGAGTATATTGGTTTTGTGCAATGTCCGTCATTGTGTGCGCCCGTCCGTCTGTATGAACGTAACTTTTTTGACACCGTAATGATAGAGCCTTGAAACTGTGCAAATATCTTGGTCCATGTGTTTGATTGGGGCGCATCAAAAAATTCGATGCTACGCCCACACCTGCTACCCCCTAATCAAAATCCTCTTATCTTCTATAGTTTTGGAACTGGAGTCCCAAAATTTGGTGGCAAGTTAACTGCTGATGTCCTCCAAAGATCTTGCAACTCGGCGTTATGCTGGATGGGAGGCTCTGCTTCCGCGAACACCTCGAAGAGATATCGAGAATGGAAGCCAGACCAGGAAGAGCTCTCGCGCGAATGTTGCTTAAAACGAGGGGACTCAAGGCACAACCGCCGACTGCTCTTGAACAGCGTCCTAAGGTCGACAATCGTGTATGCAGAACTGATTTGGTCCAGCGCCATTCAAAACAAAAGCAGTCATATAGGCCTCGTATCAGCAAAGTTCTCCCCGCGCCTGCAGCTCGTTCAGAACGGAAGTATTTTCTCGACAAACTGAATCATGAGGCATCGGAACTCTATAATGAATCGAGCGGCAACGTCGACGGGACAAGACCAATGGCGCGAATCGGTGTAGGGTCGATGGACGTACCGGCTTATATCGACGCTAGGAGTGTGGCTGGGGCGAAAGCATGGCGAGTTAAATTTCCACCTTACGCAGCTGCTTAGTGGGCATGGATGCTTAAGGAGCTATGTCCATCGAATTGGGCACGAGACTAGCTCAAGGTGTACATGGTGCGGCGGCAGCTCGGAAGAGAATGCCGAGCTCGTCTTCTTCGAGTGCCCGCGCTTTAAAGCGGATCGTATTCGTCTGAAGGGAATTATGGGACAGCGCATTTCGTTAGAGAACATTATCAACGTCATGGTTGCTAACAAATATCGATGGAAGGCGACCAGCAACATTGCAGCGGTCATAATCTGCGAGCCCAGACGTCTCTCGAGAGAAAAAGCTGCGGCTCAGACGACGTAATACCACACGGTAGTCCCGCCCAAACAGGGGAAAATCTTAGTTCCACACCTTAGCATAAACTTACTATATATAACAGTAGCAAGCCTCGTAGAATCCGAGCTTTATTAGTTATTAATAAATGAATTAAAAACAAGTAAGAAGGCTCTAGTCGAGAAATCCCGACTAATCTATACCCTGAACCCTATACTTTACGCGTACAGTCCATGCTTGCAAGTATGTGTGTGTGTACGCGTATTGTGCATAATTAACTTCAATGCCCCATATCTCCGGTGTTTTTTCGCCAGCACTGATTCGCATTATCAGCTATATCTCGCTTAGAGTGAGTCTTCATTAGAATCGTCTATGGAAAAATTCGTCAAATATGTACACACACAGGCTCTCGTATACAGAAAAAGGTTTTTCCTTTTACGTTGCACTACTGTATACACAATCCCGGTTCATCCAAATTTTTTGAGTTTCACAAAAAAGTTTATTTATTAGTTAACGGGTATTAGTGATATACAAGTTCAATTTAAATTGGGCAATGCAAATTATTAAATTCAATGACAAACATAGAATGACATACAAGTTTCGCATTACGTTCAGACGCCAATTTTTCTTTTCCTTCAACTCGGAGACGACCATTTCTATTCGATAAGTGAGACCTTGCCTTCTCATTGTTTTGCTCAAAAAGCATATGCTGACAAATTACTTAATGCTATTTCACTCACTACTCCACCCAAGCTCTGTCAACCTATCCCTATCCTACATATGAATATGAATCAAGGGCAATACATACATTTCTCTCAAAAATTTGTTTCGATCAAACGTTATATCAACGAGTTTAAAAGATAGCATACACTAATAATTGGTTCCGAATCTTACAAAGAACTTCCTGCAGAGTATGTGAAATCACATCTTTTATTTTAAAGAAAAGTGTATCAACAAACATTAAAAACTCGACTGCTCCAATTGGAGGCATACTTACCTTTTAGGGGCACAAAGATTTTAGTTTTAACGAGTACCCTAATATACATACATGCATACACCTCACATACACTGGTATTGGAAAAATGGTAAGTTAAAGTTGTGCAAAAACGTGCATCGAAACCTTTTCCATTTCCGATTCATTGTAAACATAGTAATACAAAAAAAAAAAAATGTAAACGAAAAACAAAAGGTATCGCTCCCACCTTTGAGATGATAGAATTTTGAGCACAAAAGGGCGAGCGCAAGGTAGTCAATACTTCATGGCGGTCCCGCAGAAGCTGGATATGTATTATTGGTCTGAGAGTATTGTGAAACTATATATTATTCAGACAATAAAAAACAAGTAAGAAGGCTCTAGTCGAGAAATCCCGACTAGACTATACCCTTAACCCTATAATTTACGCATACAGTCAGTGCTTGCAAGTATGTGTAAATGTGTGTATGCATACGCGTATAGTGTACACCTTCATAATTTCAATACTCCATATCTCCAGTGTTTCTCAACCGATTTCAATAAAATTTTCACATATGGTCATTATTTGGTCCAAACTGCATCAAAACATTTTCCAAATTGAAGATTTTGTTGTTATCGATCACATGTGTATATCGGAAACGGGAAGAGTTATTGAAAATTTAAAACAAACTTGTACTGCCTAGGGATTAGGCGAGCTTATGTACCAAATCTGGAATCTCTAGCTCTTATAGTCTCTGAGATCGACGCGTTCATACGGACGGACGGACGGACGGACGGACGGACGGACAGACGGACATGGCTATATCGACTCGGCTGTTGATGCTGATCAAGAATATATATACTTTATGGGGTCGGAGATGCTTCCTTCTGCCTGTTACATACTTTTGCACAAAACCATAATACCCTTTTTACCCATTTTCAATGGGTTAAGGGTATAAAAAACGCACACAGATTGCAGATGTCAGGCAGCGTACAAGAAATAGTTACGAGCAAAGATGCACGAATGGCCTGCAAATATAGTATGAACGGCCGGAAGGCGTGTAGACGATACGAAACCGTGGGCATGTGAAAGACAAAATTATGAAGTTGCAGAGGGCATGACTCGGCTGGGCAAAGCAGTCTAAAGTAGCGAAGAGGCGTTAAATTTCGAAATATGGCGAATCAAGAGAGATATTTTACAGCATCATCATGCATCTTACAGTAGCAGTGTTGGTAAACGTTGCGATAAGCTTTAAACTTGGCAAAGCCCCTGGCACAAACGCAGTCCCACACTGAGCTAAGGCTGGAAATGCACCTGAAACCAGAACAAATATAAATGCTTTTTAGCCAATGACTAAGAACACGTTTGTTTACAGAACAGGGAAAATCTTAAAGTTAGTGATTATTTTAAAACCACAAAAGCCACTGGAAGAGGCATCGTCTTATAGACCCTTCTATATGTTGAGCACGATATGCAAGGCCTTTAAAAAAGGGCACACCTAAAATATGTTTTTTGTTTAGGTAGGTCGGGAATAATAAGGGTTCAATAATTTACATTTTAATTTTGTAATATATGAAAAGCTTTATATTTTTCCCGTGCAGAAGTGGGCAACAGTGGTGAACGTGTGTTAAAAGTTGCTTGATGCAGATCTTTGGGGTATATCAATAGAAATATTGCCACTACCTTCGATTACAGTGCTCTTAAACTTTGGACAATGCGGATGAAAATAAACAAGAGTGATAAGGGTGCGGGTGGTTTTTTATTTTGGATACTAATCTTCTACATACTTCATCATAAATAAATTAAATATATCATAATTTTGATAACGTCAACTCTAGAATGTGTAAAACACATGGTTTATAAATTTTCTGCTATACATTTTATTGATTTCCCAGCCCCCAATCTTGATACTTCATGTGACCAGCACATAGAAAAATATGTTTGCAAAGTACAATATCTTTAGCTTAAGGTGTGACGAAAATATGTTGCGTTTATCCAGTGGGCAAAATGAATATACGGACTTTCACGGCAAGTTACGTGCCAATGTCCCCCAAAGTTATGCATAATAACTTTGGATGCCCCGCCCAACCCAGCCATCAAACCTTTTAAAGTTGGAAATACCTATATCTCCCACAGTCTTGTAGCTAGAGTCGACAATATAGATGGTAATGTCCCTAAAAATCAGAATGAGACTATTTTTGAAGGCTGCGCCCACGACTACAGCCCCCATACCCACTTTGCAGGTGGACTGTTAACACCCTGTTCTTATTCGCCACTCGTTTGAGTCTGACTACAACGTTTTCACCTGTTTCATTAAGGGTGTTGCTATGCATGCGATTTTAATTTTAGATCGAGTAAATGGCTCGTAGGTTTGGCTTCCTCTGCGGGGGTGTCAGAGACCAAATAAATAACACTAAATGGGTTATGCATTGTAGCCCACATGTGGGTATTTACCCAGTATCTATAGATACATACTACTATCTTTTGGCCGGGTGGCAATGGCTTGCAGTAGTCTATGTCACCCTTGCGCCGGTTACGATGAAGGTGGCAGTGGCGACGCCATTGCAAATGCAATGGCTTTCCTTAGGAGTAAATAATAGAGGTTCGTTGTACGAGCAGTGCAGTTTTAAAGTAACATTTTAGTGTTTCCTTCCGCTAAAATTCGTTCTCTTTCCTCCTGTTGGCAAGCCTTCTGGCACCGGGGACTGACTTATTCTTAAAGAAAAAAATAGATGTTGGCAAATAAAATTGCCATACTGTTATCGTTAAGCCTGCAGGACAAAAAAAAAACACAATAAACAACGAACGGGTCACCTAATTCTACGGCACTTTCACATCCACGTTGCTGCTGCTAAGATACCCGTATATTAAATTCGCTACTATTACTAACATCGACCTTACGGATACTCGGGTAAGAACGAAGGTATTTCAGCTCTCGCCTGTTATACAAAGCCCCATAGTCATGAGGGGTGGGTGTTCCCTAAAATGTTATATTAAGAAAATATTTGGGAAACATTTTTAGCTAAATATCTTATATTTAAAATACATTTACGTTTCTTAAAGACCATGATGCAAATCTTTGAAGGATGTCACCAGATCGATTTTCCAGCCCCCAGATGGTATATTACCCTAATCTTTGAGTAATACATGGAAGTTTAAGGGTGTCAAGAAAATCGTGCTTAAGGGGAGAGACAGACAGCATGACGGACATTGCTTAAAATCAATGGAATCTTTAACTCCGGTATTACATAAAAAAAAAAAACATTTTAAGCTCTTTAATGTGTGCTCTTTTGATTTCACTTATTTAGCACTATACGCAGATACTCGTAATTGTCCGTAACGTTATCCACAGATTTTCCGTAGCGACAAGTTTTTAAATTCACGGAGGTAGGTAATAGTTCGATTATTTTCTTTGAAATAATTGGTAAAAACAGCAATGTTTTGTTAACTTGCTAAACAAAATAACTAAATTATGTGAATAAAATCTAACGTAAGTTATTTTCATGTTTATGAACAACTAACACGTTGTTTGGCGTAGCAAAAACCCATATTTTCTTTGTGTATGTTTATCAATGTATAGGTATTGCAGTTGAATCTTGTGGTAGAGAGATATATAAGGATTTTTAATTTCTTGATGAGTGAGGTAAGTGTATAGTGTATGTGATTTCGTTATTGCGAAAGTGCCAGTACAAGGATGGCAAGGATTTTATTTAGAATTAACGTCTGTTTTATTTGAGTTTGGTTGCAGGATTGGCATAGTGAGTCTTGTTTTGTAGCTCTGATGTATGGGGTATGACATTCTATCGAATCCAAGAGTGTGGTATTTTAAGGTGAATAGAAAATCAATCATGCTGATATATTATTCAATCTGTTGGGCAGATTTAGATGGGGCTGTAATAATAAGAGATAAAGAGACTTTTGATTGGATGAAGTTTTTTAGAAAAATTTTGTTACCAGCTTGTTTACATTAGTGCTATAGACATGTTTTCATCTTATACTTTCTTAGTTGTTCGAGGCTTGATATTTTTTATACCCTGAACCCATTGAAAATGGGTGAAAAGGGTATAATGATTTTGTGCAAACATATGTAACAGGCAGAAGGTATATATATAAAGTATATATATTCTTGATAAGCATCAACAGTCGAGTCGATATAGCCATGTCCGTCTGTCCGTCCGTCCGTCCCTCTGTATTTATGTATGAAAGCGTCGATCTCAGAGACTATAAGAGTTAGAGACTTCAGATTTGGAACATAAGCTCGCCTCATCCGTAGGCAGTACAAGTTTGTTTCAAAATTTCGATCCCGTTTCCGGTATACACATGTGATCGTTAACAACAATATCTTGAATTTGGAAAACTTAAAATTTGAAACATTAGAAGATATAATGACAATCTGTGAAATTTTTATTGAAATCGGTTGAGAAACACCGGAGATATGGAGCATTGAAATTAAGAAAGTTTGCACTATACGCGTACACACACTCTCACACATACTTGTAAGCATGGACTGAACGCATAAAGTATAGGGTTCAGGGTATAGTCTAGTCGGGATTTCTCGATTAGTTATTCGAATCTGAAGGATGTAGTTTAAAGATTTGATTGCTGTAGTTGGTTTGGTTGCAATTAGTATGAAATAAAGTTAGTAACATTGGCAAGTGATTGCTTTAAAGCAGATCGAAAATTGTATTCCATTTGGCGTCAAATCCCTGTTTAGGCGTGCAAGAGGAGAGATCAATGTGAGTGAATGTATTATGCGTGAAAAGTGATTGAGTGATTTGTCGTTAAGTAGTATTAAATTTGATTTTTTAGAAATAATTTTTTGTAATGCCTCTGTAGGTGCCCTAGCTGTTAAAGATACGGGAACCCCCGGCTCTAGTCGAAAGTACCGGCTAGAAGATATCCCGAACGCTACACTTAATGCGTACAGCCAGTACCTGCAAGCATGTAAGTGTGTGTGTACGCGTATACAGCATACTTGACTTACAAATTTCATAATTCTATAATTCAAACGTTTTTCATAAAAAGTGGGGGCTGACTTGGGCATTGGTGGGCGACGCATCTAAATCTCCTTCCATATTTATGTCTCTAGCTTAAAAACGGTAGAATTCCCGCTTTAAAAAGACTTTAAGGCAAGACTCATGGCAAAAATGTTTGGGAGGTAACCAGTTATCTACTTATCAAGTTTGTTGACTCTAGCTGTTAAAATGTGAGAAATATGTGTGTTTTATCGATTTTCACATCGAGATTTAACAGCCCCCAGTAGGTGTACACATGGACTCTGATATTTGCGAAGTTTCAATTCTTTAGCAGGACGTACGGACAGCATAACGGACATTGCACAAAACCATTATATACTCTTTACAGAGAAATCCCGACTAGACTATAACCTTAAAGCTATACTTTACGTGTACAGTCACTGCTTGGAAGTATATGTGAGTGTGTGTGTATGCGTATAGTGCATACTTTCTTAATATCAATGTTCCATATCTCCGGTGTTTTTCAACCGATTTCAATAAAAATTTCACACAATGTCATTATTTCATCTAATGTTTTTTATGTTTTATGCATGTATATCGGGAACAGGAAGGGTTATCAAAAATTTAAAACAAACTTGGGATTAGGCGAGCTTATGTTCCAAATCTGGAGTCCTATCTCTTATAGTCTCTGAGATCGACGCGTTCATACATACAAACAGACGGACGGACGGACAGACGGCTATATCGAGTCCACTGTTGATGCTGATCAAGAATATTTATACTTTATGGGGTCGGAGATGCTTCTTTCTGCCTGTTACATACTTTTGTACATAACTTTTTACCCATTTTCAATGGCTTCAGGGTATATGTGTGACTGTGACTCCACATGGTGTATATAAATATATAAAAATGTTATAAAAAATACGACCCAGCAACATTCCAACGGCTTATGAATGAAACACTTAGGGATAAAACATTTGGTGTCTCTAGACGATATATTTGTTTTCATTACTTTGCCAAAAGAGGCCATCTAAGCTATAATGTTTGGACGTACATAGATGTACTAGCGAACAGTAAAATAACAAAAAGATTTGGAAGCATGTGTTAAGCGGGAAACATCTTCATTGAATGAAAATACTACGGTAAGAAGGTAAAGTTATGTTAATGTCTTAGTTAAGACCATTGAGGGTAAAGAGCGGAAATTGTTTTGCCACCGATTCTATTCGATCCATTTGTATCCTTTATATGGGATAATATATACAAGATCCAAAATAGATAGTAATCTTTTATTCATACCCCGTAATCTTAGGAATAGCAGAAAACTTAGAGATAATTCTGAAAGTTAGATTTGTTATCGTTTTTATGGAGAGGAATAATAAATGGCCACTAAATTTGTGGAAAAGAGCATAACTGCACAGACATACTAAACGATTTAGGCAAAGTCCTTAAAAATACCCTGAGCACAGTACCGATTTCAGAGAAAAAAAAAACTTAAAAAATAAATTAAATCCAAACAAGATATAATAGAAAGATATTCCTACCCCGAACGGAATAGCAGCTAAGGAGTTTTGAGGCATAACGGGTTAATACAGAAAGCTTATAAAAGACTATGCTAAAGTTGCATAGCCCATACTCAAAAGTATTTTAAAATTAAAACATTTAATTTGCTCACATCCGTTTTAAATATCTCGCAACTTTGAGAAAACATTTACTGTCACGACAGATGCATCAAATCCGTAAATTTAAATAATAATTTATTTATAGTAGAGGAACACAAATAACATGTGTAAAATACAAATAATTAGTAAAAATATTTAAAAAGAAGAATGCAAAATAATGCAGGGATATTTAACATTATTAACAGCTATTAACAATAAAATAAATTTGTAGAATGTACATACAACAAGGGAAAAGAGTCATTTATTGAGAATAGTCGTATCACGTGTGAGGAACGGCTTGTTTAGTTAAGATCCAAACCTCACTTATATGGTTCAGCTTTTGAAAGTCTGCTTAAGCTATTGACGAAACAACATAAGCTAAGGTCAAAAAACATAAACGTCTATAAAGAGCCCCAATAGGTACTCTAACTTCCTGGATAGGTTCTTTTCAATCAATGGATGTCATCGTGCACTAACATGACCTGCAGGTTGAGCAGGTAATCCTTGGACCACTTGCGCCCGAAGTGCAGTTAGATCTCCAACAACTGTTGCCACCGCTTCAAATATGCGGTAACGATTTTGTTGTTGAACTCTCCTGGCCCAATTTGTGCGGCAGCGCCAGGAAAGGTTTCCCGATGCCTTGGGGTGATAACGTCCCCATTGTTGGGATCGCTGGTGTCCGTCAGAAGTGGCCTAGAAATTGACCAACGCCTCGACGTTTTTCTAAAACGCCGTAGAGTCCGGTGCCAACCAATACAAAGTGACCTGCGAATCTGACCAGAAATTTACGCTTTTTATCGAAAATTTCGTTGTTGTGCTTTAAACTTGTTGCCAAAGCGTGGCCAGAAACAGTGCTGCCCAAAACTCTAGCCGGTATATGCTTTTAACCTTGAGCCGAGCTACACTAGACTTTCTCGTAAGTAAAGTTACACCAATGTCTTTGTTGTTGCATGTTTAGTTGTAGATACAACAACCGTAGGCATGACTGGAGGCATCATCAAAGACGTAGACCTGAACCTTTTTGTACAATTTCAAACACGTACAGAGGGATTGAGTTCAAATAAACAACGTACAGCCAAAATAAATTGGAAACACATCAGAAACGTTTATCTGTATATACATTTATGAAAAGTCGGCAGTTAGGGCATGCTTTCTTCCAATTTAAGTTGATCAGGTTGATCAAGTTGAATACAACTCCCTGTGATTAGTTGGCCCACCATTAGTGTTTCATTAGGTGAGAGGAGCAAACTTCAGAATGGAAATAAGTCCCAAATCGAAAAAACCAATTCATGAAGACCTTATACATCCTAGGACAATTTTCGCTCAAGTTGCAAAACCCGCCTTTCACCAATTTGAAAGGACAGACCATTAACCTTGGGATCGGTTTTGAAGGAAAGATTGACTTGAAAACGACTGCAAGCAGTGACCGTAAGCGTAAAGTATAGATTTTAGGGTATAGTCTGGTCGGGATTTCTCGACTAGAACCTTCTTATCTGTTATTATTATTTTTTTTGCTTAGCTTATAATATTTTGTTTATAATTCTTATTGTGAAAACTTAGAGCAATCGCGTAGTGATAACTGTAAAGTGTCTCAAAAGTCCTGGCGCATATTTTCACTCAAGAAATATTTGAAAAGGCCCAATCATTGTGAGAGTCACAAGTGGACGTTTTCAAATCTACCAAACACCTGAATTCTTTTCTGAGAAGTAGGTTATAAATAGGGCAATATTTATCGAATTTACTTAAACACAATTTAAAATCACCCAATATTAAAATTTTTATTCAAAAACAACAAAAACAGATGCATCAAATCCGTAAATTTAAATAATAATTTATTTATAGTAGAGGAACACAAATAACATGTGTAAAATACAAATAATTAGTAAAAATATTTAAAAAGAAGAATGCAAAATAATGCAGGGATATTTAACATTATTAACAGCTATTAACAATAAAATAAATTTGTAGAATGTACATACAACAAGGGAAAAGAGTCATTTATTGAGAATAGTCGTATCACGTGTGAGGAACGGCTTGTTTAGTTAAGATCCAAACCTCACTTATATGGTTCAGCTTTTGAAAGTCTGCTTAAGCTATTGACGAAACAACATAAGCTAAGGTCAAAAAACATAAACGTCTATAAAGAGCCCCAATAGGTACTCTAACTTCCTGGATAGGTTCTTTTCAATCAATGGATGTCATCGTGCACTAACATGACCTGCAGGTTGAGCAGGTAATCCTTGGACCACTTGCGCCCGAAGTGCAGTTAGATCTCCAACAACTGTTGCCACCGCTTCAAATATGCGGTAACGATTTTGTTGTTGAACTCTCCTGGCCCAATTTGTGCGGCAGCGCCAGGAAAGGTTTCCCGATGCCTTGGGGTGATAACGTCCCCATTGTTGGGATCGCTGGTGTCCGTCAGAAGTGGCCTAGAAATTGACCAACGCCTCGACGTTTTTCTAAAACGCCGTAGAGTCCGGTGCCAACCAATACAAAGTGACCTGCGAATCTGACCAGAAATTTACGCTTTTTATCGAAAATTTCGTTGTTGTGCTTTAAACTTGTTGCCAAAGCGTGGCCAGAAACAGTGCTGCCCAAAACTCTAGCCGGTATATGCTTTTAACCTTGAGCCGAGCTACACTAGACTTTCTCGTAAGTAAAGTTACACCAATGTCTTTGTTGTTGCATGTTTAGTTGTAGATACAACAACCGTAGGCATGACTGGAGGCATCATCAAAGACGTAGACCTGAACCTTTTTGTACAATTTCAAACACGTACAGAGGGATTGAGTTCAAATAAACAACGTACAGCCAAAATAAATTGGAAACACATCAGAAACGTTTATCTGTATATACATTTATGAAAAGTCGGCAGTTAGGGCATGCTTTCTTCCAATTTAAGTTGATCAGGTTGATCAAGTTGAATACAACTCCCTGTGATTAGTTGGCCCACCATTAGTGTTTCATTAGGTGAGAGGAGCAAACTTCAGAATGGAAATAAGTCCCAAATCGAAAAAACCAATTCATGAAGACCTGATACATCCTAGGACAATTTTCGCTCAAGTTGCAAAACCCGCCTTTCACCAATTTGAAAGGACAGACCATTAACCTTGGGATCGGTTTTGAAGGAAAGATTGACTTGAAAACGACTGCAAGCAGTGACCGTAAGCGTAAAGTATAGATTTTAGGGTATAGTCTGGTCGGGATTTCTCGACTAGAACCTTCTTATCTGTTATTATTATTTTTTTTGCTTAGCTTATAATATTTTGTTTATAATTCTTATTGTGAAAACTTAGAGCAATCGCGTAGTGATAACTGTAAAGTGTCTCAAAAGTCCTGGCGCATATTTTCACTCAAGAAATATTTGAAAAGGCCCAATCATTGTGAGAGTCACAAGTGGACGTTTTCAAATCTACCAAACACCTGAATTCTTTTCTGAGAAGTAGGTTATAAATAGGGCAATATTTATCGAATTTACTTAAACACAATTTAAAATCACCCAATATTAAAATTTTTATTCAAAAACAAATACTGCTGAAATATATCCTCAAATTCTGTTTTAAATGTTGACAGCGGATACGGGTACCAATAGTAAACCCTGGAACATAGATATTTTCGTATGTGTACGATGAAGCTTCAAAGAAACATAGAACGGACGCCCGGAGCTTTAATTTATCTGCTGCTTAGCGGTGGAAATGAAGGCTTTCCGTATTGTGGAATAAAATAGGCACTGTTAACTTTCTGTCCGCAATAGCTTCAATTGGTTTTGAACATTGTCGTCATTTTTGGGAGGTCTGGGAGGTGCAAAGTCTCTAACAATATATAAATAATATATGATGTTGCCCTACTAAAAGCAACGTATATGAGTGGACCACAACTTTGCTATACGTGGATACATGACTTTGGTACAACTGAAAACTTATGGTCAATAGTAACTTGCTCGTTTCTTTTATATTGAAAAGTTTTAGCTATTTTATGAATCGAGGTCCAAGAAGGTTCTGTAGGATGAGCAACCTTTGAGCGACCAAGTACTCCTACATTTTCCTCTACAAATTTCACCCATAAAGTACTTGGAGTAGGTATGTGCCCCGTTTATTAACTCCTGCATCGACATTGACTGTTATCATATATTTGGCGGTGGGTTTTAAAACCAGTGATATACACAGCCCCTGTGTCTTGGAAGATTAAAAGACGGATTCTAAAATTCTAATCCTATTTGCGGTATTTAAATGATTAATATCAAATTTAATTTTCTTATATTAAATGAATCTGTTGCAGCATTTGTACTAATAATATCAATTGCATCATCGGGCACGTCCGATGGCACACAAATGCGGGATCGGATAAGACTAATATCATCGGCTGACCCAATGTCATATTATTTAAAGCAGACGCAAAAAGATGGCCCTCCATTTTTTGCAGTATTTATGTGAGTTTAAAATACTTAAAAAGGCGCCACAGAGTTGAATGAAATATAGCACTGTTTGGATCATTCGAGTAGGATTCAAACGATAGATCCAACAATACTGGTCGTATATCACCGAAAACTATGACAAAAATACCACCACCAAGAATTTTTAAAAATGTGTTTAAGACGGGAGTCAAATCGGGCAAACATTTAAGAACATACCATAAATGTTTCATCTATAATAATGAGTTTTAGGTCAATCAACCTTAAATGAAGGTAATAACTATGGATAGGGCCTTCAAATCTGAACTAGATTGGTTAACTTGTAATAAAAACATGGAATGCATTGTTGAGCTACTGATACCGAAAGCTGCTTTTCCTGGATTTGAAATTATTTTAATAGAAGTTGGATCTGCTCCTGGCTTGCTATTGTACAAAACGGACAATGACCGACAAATCGCTAATATAAATCGGGTCTTTCCGACTCTAGCACCACCTCCAACAAATTCGTAGTACATAGATTAGGGGCCTGACAATATGTGCTAAGCTCTCAGCTGGCAGCTTAATCAATCATTATTACCTCCTAAATTGCCCTCTATTTTATTTCCCTCTTTAGAATATTAAATTGAGGATTTATTTCCTACAAAAGAATTCGCAATCCCGATTAATTAGTTCTGAATTTTCATTCCTCCATGGCGCATATAGCATAACTAGTTCCCGAAAATAATTGCTCCTATCAGTGTTAATATTTATCAGATTATACACGGATCTAGCCTCTTTCTAATAAAACCACTACGATCGCAAAGAGCGAACCATTATGCTTCAAAAGTGAGGGATGTTTCGCACCCGAAATGAAAGTTTGACCTATTTGTTGTAATTTTTGCTTACTGCCATATTTTCCCTACTAATTTCACTAACTGCATCACGCATTCATTTTGAAATATCTATCTTAACGACGTAACTGCAGCAGACATGTGGAACTTATATGAACTGATGTTGGCTCGCTGCAGTTGAAGGAGATGAGTAGTACAAGCGTTAAGCCTAAAAGTCACAAGCGTTCGCCTTGAAAATATTTTGGGCTTCTTAATACTCGACCTAAGTGCTTTAATTTAGCAATCATAACTGAGGTTAAGTTTATCGTACAAAAAGCTATTGAGATCACTGAAACGCTCTATACTTCCCCGGTCAAATGGAAATAATAATGGAAAAATAATAGCTGTTTGAGGCATTGATAGCATTTGCTGCAGTAATGCCATGGCGCTGTTCTAACGTATGCAATTGGACGTATTGTTCCTAATATTAATCATCTCTTACTTTTTATAGTTTAAAAAAAATTGATTAGTTCTACAACCTCATGCATAGAAATTTCTAAGGTCGGACTTTGTTTGTAAAACTTTCTGTGCATTTACTTTTAATGCCAGCGAATCTACAAATTTGGTTCCACGTAAATGAAGTGCCCATGATTGTGTGTTCGGTACTCTAAAAGTGCAGCCACATCCGGTATAGTTGTACCAGTTGTGATAAACTGATTAATAAATGACTTTACTGGGGGAATGTTTAATTCTTCATTAATATTAATCTTAGCGGCATCTTTTAGACAAAACATACCATGGATATGTGCTGAGCCAATAAAATTTTATTACCCTATAACTACCGAATACACCACTTTCCCTCTTCATAAGCTTTAGAAGCTGCTTAAATCAAAAATCAAATACCTAGAACAAGTTACTGGTTCAGCTCTTGTGGGACGTGGCTTGTCATAGAAATTTAAGGCTAATTAATAATAATTAATTAATAATAATTAATTTCCACTTCGTCCACGTTTTTTGAAAGCAAAACCAAGAGCTTCGTTCACGTAGTTTCAGCTGCTGAGAATATTATAAACAAGTAAGAAGGCTCTAGTCGAGAAATCCCGACTAGACTAACCCTTAACCGTATACTTTACGCATACAGTCAGTGCTTGCAATTATGTGTGAGTGTGTGTATGTATACGCGTATAGTGCAGATTTTCTTAACTTCAATACTCCATATCTCCAGTGTTTCTCAACCGATTTCAATAAAATTTTCACAGATTGTCATTAAGGGTATAAAAATGTCGAAAGAACCACCTGCCTAACCATAGCCATAACATTTAACATTTTTCTACCCTTAGCCCATTGAAAATGGGTAAAAAGGGTATAATGGTTTTGTGCAAAAGCATGTAACAGGCAGAAGGAAGCATCTCCGACCCTATATGTCCGTCTTTCCGTCTGTCCGTCTGTCCGTCCGTCCGTCTGTCCGTCCGTATGTATGAACGCGTCGATCTCAGAGACTATAAGAGCTAGAGACTCCAGACTTGGTAAAATAAGCTCGCCTATCCCCGCGCAGTACAAGTTTGTTTTAAATTTTCGATAACTCTTTCCGTTTCTGATACACACATGTGATCGATAACAACAAAATCTTGAATTTGGTAAACTTTTTGATGCAGTTTGAAACATTAGACGAAATAATGATAATCTGTTAAAATTTTATTGAAATCGGTTGAGAAACACCGGAGATATGGAGCATTGAAATTAAGAAAGTATGCACTATATGCGTAAACACACACACACATGCTTGCAAGCACTGACTGTATTCGTTAAGTATAGGGTAAAGGGTATAGTCCATTCGGGATTTCTCGACTAGAGCCTTCTTACTTGTTTTATTTCTCTGATTGCCAGTGACCGGGCGAAGTACGAACACATTTGAAAACTCTATACCCATCGTGCTGAATTAAATGTTCTATAAGTTCTTCATTGATGGCATTTGCTGCAGTAATGCCTTCACTGTGCTAACGTATTATTAATGATCTCTTACTTTTTATAGTTTAAAACAAAATTTATCAGTTTTACAATCTCATGTATCGAAATTCATAAGGTCGAACTTATGGTTGTACAACTTTCTGTGCATTTTCTTTTAATGCCAGCGAATATTGTTGGGATGACCAATTCCTCGGAGTCGCAATCTGCAATCTGATCCAAATGACGCTGGCCTTTTCCAGGTGCCATTACAATTCTCTGCACCGCTACATCTTCAGTAGAGACCTTTCCTTATAACGTTTCCTGACTTTTGGGATTCATATATATCTTCTTCATTATTTTCCTCCTTTGTGGAGGCTTGAGCAGATCTTTCTATTAGTTCTAAACTAATTCCCTTTCTCCTGCTGATACAACAAAGGAAAAAGACTAAAAGACTGGTTGTATTCATTTATAACAATCTGGTGTTTTATATAGAGTTCAGTGTTGACTAAAAATCTATTTTCACTAGCAATTTTTGAAGCCCCGTGAAATCATTGAATCATTCAACACCCCTGAAAGTGACGTTACAACTTTGGCTACGGGAATTGCGGCATTGACAACTGCTCCCTGCGTTTTGACGGCCAAATTCTAAAGACTTAATATTCATAAAAGAAAGGCGTGGGGAAATTAACCGTTCCACTAGGGGCGTTAAGCATTTTAAGCAATCGGGAATCCTTTGGAACTTTGAAGCCTTTGGTTTCTTACCTAAACCTATTATTGTAGGAAGGGAATTGTGTAGAAAGACTTAAAATATCTCTACTATCTGCCGCACTACATTAACTTTTTACAACTTCTCGATATATTTTGTCCACTTGATGTGATCTCGACCCTGCATTACAATTTAATGCGACTATTGAAACGTCTAAATTAATATCTATCATTCTGCTGTCTGTTCTGGCTCATTATCATTGCGCTCTCTTTCTAGAGTGTAATTCACTCTTGCCTTGCTCTGTATAATTCGTGTTGGACAGACTTAACTGTGTCCAGTGAGTATTGGAAAAAAATTTAATGGTATTTGAAGCTGTAAAAAATTAATGATACATGAAGCTGTAAAAATGATATATGTATCTAAAAAATATAATAATTTGAATCATAACAAAGTCTTGAAAAAACTATTAGATATTGGAAAAAATACTTTTTCAAAATCCTTGGTAAAAGATAGTTAACATTCACAATTACGTAAAGAAACTCACAGAAATTTTTTGACACATTAAACAAGTCAAACTGTGAACCTTTTTTACCAAACGGACAAATGTTTTTATATCCTAAACTCATTCAAAGTGGATAAAAAATGGTATAATGGTGTTATGCAAGATCGATGGCGTGAATCGGTTACAGGTCGATGTACGTACTGGCTTATACCGACGCTAGCTAGAGTATGGCTGGGGCAAAAGCATAGCGTGTTACATTTCCACCTTACGCATCTGTCATGCGAGTCAAGGGTGTACATTTTGCGGCGGCAGCTCGGAAGAGGATGCCGAACACGTCTTCTTCGAGTAACCGTCTTCTTCGAGTAATCGTGGAAGCAATGGGAAAGCGCATTTCGGTAGAGAACATTATTAACCTTATCTTTGGTAACAAACAGCGATGGGAGGCGTTCAGTAACTTTGCAGCGACTATAATGTGCGAGCTCAGACGTCTCCAGAGAGAAATAGCTTCAATCGGAGTATGATGGATTTCGCAGCTCGGGCTATGCAATGCCTTCCGGCAGTCCCAGCGGAAAACATTTTTAGTTTACAGCTTAGTAAGAACTTAGTCATAGCCTAATGCCTAGTATAATCCTAGATTTGTGTATATATTAATAATTGAATAAAAAAAACAAAACAAAAACAGTTCAGGGTTCCTTCTAGTCGGGATTTCTCGACTGGGTCTTCTTACTTGTTTATTAACAAACTTTCCCTTAAATGTATTCTAGTGCCCAAATTCCCCTTACTTATTTAATTTTAGCAGGTATGCGACAGGTTAGCAAGTGTAATCCTGCTGCAAGTGTTTTTAGCGAAGGTAAGAGATTGTTATTATCGATCGTATGTATTTCGGAAATGGGAAGAGTTATCGAAAATTCGAAACAAACTTGTACTACCTAGGGAACTAACGTAGAAGTATTCTTGGTATTATATTCCTCCATCAGTCAATAAATTATTAATTTACGCTGCAGACCTTATTCAATATCATTATGTTCAATTGGGGAGCTCTCTGAAGATCATACAATTTATTTATGTTTTACAGGGTATTAATGATAACAAGTTAAACTTAAATTTCGCAATGCAAATTACAAACTTCAATGACATACATACAAATCGTTACGTTCAGACGACTTTTCTTTTTCCCTTCAACTCGGCGACCGCCATTACTATCTGATAAGTGTGACATTGCTTACTCATTGTTTTTCCCAAAAAGCATATGCTGACAAATTACTTAAAACTAATTCAATCACTACTCCACCCCAGCTCTGCCAACCTATCCCAATCCCACAATCGACCGTCCTTGAACTTTATTGGACCGGAATAAACTCCAGCCTTCCAAAAATTGAGCAGAAGTGGTTGTTATGTTTAGTCTTTCCTAACTACGTCTAGGCCCTAATTTCAGGCCAGTTCCATTTGGAATTCTTTTAATGACTACAAGATCTGCAACATTAAATTAATTCTTTACTTTTCTCATCTTGTTAACACTTTTCCGGTTCTCTTTCTGATTAACCTCAATATTGTCTTGGGCCTTCGTTCTTATTTCTTCTCGATTCTCAATCAAATTCTACATTTCTATATCTTCTAACATATTTCGCACATCAACGTTTTTCGTTCTCATGTTCAGTCCTGTGCGTAAATTATAGGGTTAAGGGTATAGTCTAGTCGGGATTTCTCGACTAGAGCCTTCTTACTTGTTTAGTCTAATATTTCAAACTGCATCAAAAATTTTTCCAAATTCAAGATTTTGTTGTTAGTGCCTAGGGATTAGGCAACCTTTTGTACCAAATCTGGACTCTCTAGCTCTTATAGTCTCTGAGATCGACGCGTTCATACATACGGCTGTTGATGCTGATCAAGAATATATATGCTTTATGGGGTCGGAGATGCTTCCTTCTGCCTGTTACATACTTTTGCACAAATCCATTATACCCTTTTTACCCATTTTCATTGGAGGAAAGGCAAAATATTCTATTGGAATACGTCAAAAATCTCGTCAAATTGATGAAAAGGCGACTGGGGCGGGTATAGAAGCCAACGGTGGACATACAAAATATTAAATATTGTTCAAGTCCAAAAAAATAATAGAATGTTTGACATTGTCGCAACCTTTATTGGGCAGTTGAATTTAGTGCATTTGTTAGTATTTTAAATGTTTCTTTGTTAATGTTATTGTTTTTTAAGTTCTGATTAATAGGTTTAAAAGATAATTGACTGAATTACTTGCAAAAAATAAAATTAAAAACAACAAACAGTGTGACCATTATAGCTCTAAAGTGAAAATATCAAAATTTTCACCTAGTTTTAACCTTTATTGGGCAAACTGTACATATGCCTGATCAGCATCAACACCATATATATATTAAACAAGAAATATAAATGTAATTTTCCGATTTTGGAAAATCCTAAGGGTGAAAATTCAGTATAGCGCGCTGAATCTTCTTCCTCCTAGATGCTGTTGGAAAGATAATAAACCATTATTTTCTACCGATCTGAATTAAAATTAGTTTGTGTATAAATTTTATGGGAGGTCGGACTAATTTCAGCGAAGGAAGACGGTAAGTTGTATTGTTTGGACTAATATAATAGCGGTGTAGCGAGGACCGCTTGGTGCTATGCTAGTTATACCCCTATGATTCCTACTACCTGTGAAATACTTTTTACCATTTTCAATGGCTTCAGGGTATAACAAATAAGAAGGCTCTAGTCTAGAAATCCCGACTAGACTATAACCGGACAGACGAACGGACGGACAGTCGACTCTGTTGTTGATGCTAATCAAGAATATAAATACTTTATGGGGTCGGAGATGTCTGTTACATACTTTTGCACAAAACCACTATTCACTTTTTAGGGTATACAAAACAACAAAGAGTTGCTTGAATATACTAAAAAAAGGGACTTATTACACGAGCATTGCCGCTCTATATTCTGTTCTATCAGAAGTATATTAAATTATATTACACGTGCACTACAATATACTTTTCTTAAAACTATAGAGCTATATGTTGAGTTTCGAACATACATACATACTGCAATAGTCGAATGCCATTCTATTAAAAAAGTAATGCAGCTTGTAATTAATTTTTTCCGACATACAATACAGTCAACCAAATGTTTAGCACGTAATCCATTTTGTACTGTTGATTTGTGCCTTTGGGTCACACGCACAAATGTATGTACCCGACAGAATGAAGCATCTCCGAACCCATACAGTGTATGTATGAATTTTGGATTATCATGAACAACCAAGTAAACATTGCCATGTCCTAGCGGTCTTAAAATTGTATATATATGGCTTTCTAAACCATAAGCTGATAAAATTTGTTTGTTTAGCTCCACGGTTGCTGTCCCCGATTCCGATAAACACATATCATTAAGATTTCAAAATTATGAATTTGAAAATTTGTGCTTGCCTTAGAAACTAGAACTAAAAAACTACATTTTGAACATTTTATTGAAATCGGTTGAGACATCATAGCTATGAGTTTTACCAACCAAGCAGTAGTGCAGTCATTTTTTTATACACGCGAACACACACAAATATATACAAACAATGACTGTAGATTCTAAACAAGCTTATTCAACTAGAGCCTGAACATGCTGGGTCTGTGGTCTCCTGTCTGTCCATGTCTCAGTTGAAAAGGATACCTGTTCAGTATTTGCTGTGGTCACATAATGTGTACTCGCATACATAACATGATGTAATGTTTGACAAGTATGTAACCTTAATTGTCTGCATTATTTATGAGCTGGTAAGACATTGGCCATACCAACCCAAGTAAGAAGGCTCTAGTCGAGAAATCCCGACTAGACGATACCGTGAACCCTATACTTTATGCGTACAGTCACGGCTTGCGAGTATGTAAGTGTGTGTACGCATATTGTGCATACTTTCTTAATTTAAATGCACCATATATCCGGTGTTTCTCAACCGATTGCAATAAAATTTTCACAGATTGTCATTATTTCGTCTAATGATTCATACTGCATCACAAAGTTTTCCTAATGTAAGATTTTGTTGTTATCGATCACATGTGTATATCGGAGACGGAAGAAGTTATCGAAATTTTGAAACAAACTTGTACTGCCTAGGGATTAAGCGAGCTTATGTTCCAAATCTGGAGTCTCTAGCTCTTATAGTCTCTGAGATCGACGCTTTCATACATACGGACGGACAGACGGACATGGGTATATCGACTCGGCTTTTGATGCTGATCAAGAATATAGTTTATGGGGTCGGAGATGCTTCTGCCTGTTACATACTTTTGCACAAAACCATTATACCCTTTTTACCCATTTTCAATGGGTTAAGGGTATAAAAAGGGTTGACATATGGTTTTGTTGCTTGTCATTTCAATCACAGCGTCAAGGAGCTTCCAACATTGGTCAGTGTTGCTATAAATGTATATCTTGTTTTTTGGTCTTGTAAATTATTGCCTAGTTTGGCAACATTAAATATTCACCATCCCAATTTACGATAAAGAAATGTTTTTTTTTTCATCTAGGACATTCAACAAAACAGCCAGTTGATTACACTAGCTTACAAGATTTTTGAACTCTTTAGTGTAGAGCAGCGGCCGGGAACTTTTTTAATCATTACCCTTAAATATTTTTGTGGAACTGACATTACCCACCCATTGGTAAAGGGCAAAAAAACAAAAAAAAATAATAATTATCCTTTATTGGATTTTTGCAATGTCCATCTGTCTGTATGTAAGTGATAACCTAAAAGCTAAAAAATTTAAATTCAACTTATTTTCCACATTTTAACAGCTGGAGTCACGAAATTTTGTGGGAAGTCAACTCCTCTAAAGATATACCGTTTGCCAACAAAGTGTTTACACACAGTGAAAAATTTGAAAAGGGGTAAAAAGGGTATAATGGCTTTTTGCAAAAGTAGGTAACGGGCAGAAGGAAGCATCGCCGATCCCATAAAGTATATTTATTCTTGATCAGAATCAACAGCCGAGTCGATATAGCCATGTCCGTCTGTCCGACCGTCCGTTCGTATGTATGAACGCGTCGATCTCAGAGACTATAAGAGCTAGAGACTCCAGATTTGGAACATAAGCTCACCTAATCCCTAGCCCGTACAAGTTTGTTTCAAATTTTCGATAACTCTTTGCGTTTCCGATTTACACATGTGATCGATAACATGAAAATCAGGAATTTGGAAACCTTTAAACGGCTTTTGAAACATTAGACAAAATAATGACAATATGTGCATTTGTTTTTTCAAATCGATTGAAAAACACCGGAGATATGGATCATTAAAGTAAAGAATGTATGCATTATACACGTACACACACTCACACATACTTGCAAGCAGTGACTGTACGCGTAAAGTATAGGGTTCAGGGTATAGTCTAGTCGGGATTTCGCGACTAGAGCCTTCTTACTTGTTTATATCCTTAACTCATTGAAAATGGGTAAAAAGGGTATAATGGTTTTGTGCAAAAGTATGTAGCAGGCAGAAGGAAGCATCTCCGACCCCATAAAGTATATATATTCTTGATCAGCACCAACAGCGGAGTCGATATATCCATGTCAGTATGTAGAGTTAACGAAGCAAGCTATGTAATTAAAGCAGAATGCTCGTACTGCAGATTGTTGTTGTGTTTTGTCACTTTCGCTCTAAAAGTGCAAATAAATTATTAATTTCTGCCTGTAAGTAAAACTATCATACCCATTTTACCCATTTTTAATGTGTTCAGGGTATAAAAATATTATTATTATTATATTATATTATTTAAAGCAGTTTAAATAAAACAATATTTGCCGACATGCTTGCCCCTACCATTCCACTTCCTCAGCTGCGCTTGACTGTTAAGTTTTTGGGATCCAGCTCTGTATTAAACCCAAAAATGTTGGATTTGGACACAATGAATCAATAAAATCAAGTGCATAAAAAAAATTGATTTATACAAAGCCGCCACTTTCGCAAATGACACCGCGATACTCTATTCTGGAACCATTGCATCAGACATTTCCGACTCACTTCAAGATAATTTTAACTCTCTCATCATCTACTATTAAAATTTAAAATTCTAGTTAAGACACAAAAAAGGGGCACCAGTATGGGCTTATGTTGCAATCTGCCTGTAACATCAAAGTGTTGAAAATACTAGAAGCTACACCATATAGCAAATATAGATTTAGCTGCAGACTATTTTTAAGCTTCTAGATCTAGATATATTTATTTATATTCTCAATATATCCACATATTTATAATACATGTAATGAAAATTCTGAATTTAGTTAAGTATTAAATTGGTTATGATACCAAAAAGTTTTGGTTTTTTTTTTGTACACCAAATTTTCCCCAACCTTCTTAATGATGATTATAATGTTATAAACATATAAACATAGAAAAGGCAAAAAAATAATCCTGAACTCTTCTTTGGAATGCCAAAACTTATAAAAAAAAAAACAAGTAAGAAGGCTCTTGTCGAGAAATACCGACTAGATACATACCGACATGCAAAAAAACGCATTAATTTGCTGTGATCAACACCAAAAAAAAACTCTACTAAGTGTTACCTAAGTGGACTCAAGCCAAAACAGACCATGGGACCCCAACTACCAATTTTGGCTAAACACCTACGCCCTTAGGAATAAACGACTGGCGCTCAGGAGCCGAGCAGATGGCTCAAAAAAGTAGGATAAAATCGGTGCAGCATTGTACGCCAATGTGCAACTCCTTAGATGTCAATATATGTGCACATCTACGGGATTCCGAGCCACCAATGTTTCGAAGGCAAGGAGATAGCAGACGATTTGTCTTAATCCAATAGGACAAAACAGCGAGACTGCAGTTGATTCCGTCTCCCTGCGAACGCTCCACTCTTATATGGAAACACATGCACAAACACTCCTGACTGCAGAATCTCTAGAACAATGTGCAATACCTAAAACGACAAACTAACGATATATATGCTGAAACATTAAGGACAGGACTTTCGACGGCTCTTGGGTCTACTGACACTCCGCCAGTTAATGCAAAGAAACTGGTCATAACTGACAATGACGACTCCAGGAAATGCATAGAACCACGTGTTCCAGGAAGACGCACGGGCAGTACGTGAAGTACCCTCATAATCACTGGTCGAAGAGATTAACAGGCAGGAACCTATAACGCTTCTGCCCTTTGCCAGAAGCACACACCATTGTAGTCAAACATTCTCCATCCCAACTAAGGAACCCGAGAGGTCTTTGTGTGACACTCCTCTGTGAGGTTTAGCTGGCTGAACGTAATCTAACCTTTTAGATAATAAGAACATTTTTTAGGGATATATTTACAGCGGACGTTTAATTTAGTGCGAAATTTGTATAAATTAACTTATGTTCGTAAATGCCAGTACATTCAAGTGGCCGAACGATACCCAGCACCGGCTTGTTAACGCGCGGACCCAAGCATAAAGCGACCTGCCACCCGCCGACCGAGGGGCGCACCGCATAAAAGATCACGAACATGTAAAAGGTAAAAAATGTATAGTATTTCTGATTGGAACTGCAAAGCTAATTTGGTTTATTAATTCAGAGGAATCAATTTCCCATTAATTAGTTTATGGAAAAAGGTTATTCCAAGCATTGTTCTACGATCAGAAAGAGAAGGAAGATTTATTAGTAAAAGTCTCCTATGATAAGAAGGTGATGTTATTCTCCCAGTAAATAGCCCGAAGAGCAAATACCAGAAATTGTTTTTGCACCGATTCTATTCTATCCTGATGAATCGTGTATTTGGGATACCATATACAAGATCCATATTCCAGAATCGGTCGTACGAGCGAAATAACTGACATTACCCACCCATTGGTAAAGGGCAAAAAAACAAAAAAAAATAATAATTATCCTTTATTGGATTTTTGCAATGTCCATCTGTCTGTATGTAAGTGATAACCTAAAAGCTAAAAAATTTAAATTCAACTTATTTTCCACATTTTAACAGCTGAAGTCACGAAATTTTGTGGGAAGTCAACTCCTCTAAAGATATACCGTTTGCCAACAAAGTGTTTACACACAGTGAAAAATTTGAAAATGGGTAAAAAGGGTATAATGGCTTTTTGCAAAAGTAGGTAACAGGCAGAAGGAAGCATCGCCGATCCCATAAAGTATATTTATTCTTGATCAGAATCAACAGCCGAGTCGATATAGCCATGTCCGTTCGTATGTATGAACGCGTCGATCTCAGAGACTATAAGAGCTAGAGACTCCAGATTTGGAACATAAGCTCACCTAATCCCTAGCCCGTACAAGTTTGTTTCAAATTTTCGATAGCTCTTTGCGTTTCCGATTTACACATGTGATCGATAACATGAAAATCAGGAATTTGGAAACCTTTAAACGGCTTTTGAAACATTAGACAAAATAATGACAATATGTGCATTTGTTTTTTCAAATCGATTGAAAAACACCGGAGATATGGATCATTAAAGTAAAGAATGTATGCATTATACACGTACACACACTCACACATACTTGCAAGCAGTGACTGTACGCGTAAAGTATAGGGTTCAGGGTATAGTCTAGTCGGGATCTCGCGACTAGAGCCTTCTTACTTGTTTATACCCTTAACTCATTGAAAATGGGTAAAAAGGGTATAATGGTTTTGTGCAAAAGTATGTAGCAGGCAGAAGGAAGCATCTCCGACCCCATAAAGTATATATATTCTTGATCAGCACCAACAGCGGAGTCGATATATCCATGTCATTATGTAGAGTTAACGAAGCAAGCTATGTAATTAAAGCAGAATGCTCGTACTGCAGATTGTTGTTGTGTTTTGTCACTTTCGCTCTAAAAGTGCAAATAAATTACTAATTTCTGCCTGTAAGTAAAACTATCATACCCATTTTACCCATTTTTAATGTGTTCAGGGTATAAAAATATTATTATTATTATATTATATTATTTAAAGCAGTTTAAATAAAACAATATTTGCCGACATGCTTGCCCCTACCATTCCACTTCCTCAGCTGCGCTTGACTGTTAAGTTTTTGGGATCCAGCTCTGTATTAAACCCAAAAATGTTGGATTTGGACTCGTCTGAAAACATATCTATTCTCCAGTACTTCAAATCTCGTCATCCTAGTCCTTTTGTTGTTGTCAACTTTCGGGGTACTCGGGCATTGAAGTCTTCATTACGCAGAGCCCGGCGCACTGTTTCAGCACAGCACTCTTTCCTCATTTCGTCCTGCATTTGTTGAGTCATCTGTTGGTCGTTGATCGTCCGGTCTTTATGTTCGGTGAAAATCTTCTTCGGTGCCATTCTGTCCTTCTTTTTATACCCTTAACTCATTGAAAATGGGTAAAAAGGGTATAATGGTTTTGTGCGAAAGTATGTAACAGGGAGAAGGAAGCATATCCGACCCCATAAAGTATATATATTCTTGATCAGCATCAACAGCCGAGTCGATATAGCCATGTCCGTCTGTCCGTCCGTCCGTCCGTATGTATGAACGCGTCGATCTCAGAGACTATAAGAGCTAAAGACTCCAGATTTGGTAAATAAGCTCGAACTTGATGAACACAGATTCACCAACTGATGTATTTGGCTCTGTGAATATCCGTTTTAAAAGTGATCCAGAATGAGTTTCCGTTGTTCCCTTGTCGTTCGTTTATTCATTATTGTTTTTGGGTTGTCATGCTCTCGAAAAATAACGCAGTACAAATAAGCATATAGTGGTGAATGCAATGTTCTGTGTGTTTTATTTAGCATTAAATATGAATTTGCTGGACTTGACAGGGAAAAAGTTTAGCTTAATCAAAAATTAATAATTACATGAATATAAGTATATTTAAAACATTTGTATAAAAAGGCACCCTTATA
Organism: Scaptomyza reducta; assembly: GCA_035044485.1. Lineage (NCBI taxonomy): Eukaryota > Metazoa > Arthropoda > Insecta > Diptera > Drosophilidae > Scaptomyza > Scaptomyza reducta. Next base: position 48,521 of record JAWNNV010000174.1, on the reverse strand, counting down.
CTCGATTCAAAAATTTGGCATCGAAATCGAGTAAACACGACGGTCGAAATCTGGAAATACAACATACAACATTTCGATGCCGTTTTGCTCGGAATTTAGAAGAGGCCTGATAAATTTTAATTTTTTGGCAGGGTCTATGGGAATACTGAAAGCTGTGACAAACATTTTACCAAAAATATTGCTAGAAGCAAAACCTTGTTTGCAAAAGATGAATTGCTTGTAATTATTTTATGTCGATAACATATTTTTTTAACGAAAAACACATTATAATGTCAGAAGCCGAAGTCGCTAATGTCGTGCAACATTTAAATTCCTTAACCAAAATCACAGACCCATACTCAACAAACTTAAGGTGAAGATGGTCCTAAGCCCTACCTCGCCGTGTCTATGCTACTTTCCGACTATTTGGAAACTTTTAAAAAAATCAAATAAGCCTGCCAAAAACCCAGCGTCTAATCGCCCTATAGGTTTATTGTCGTCGCTTAGGATAATCCTGGAAACGGTACTAAAAGCAAGACCATAAAGAGGTCTTTCTTTCAGAAGAATTTGTTTTGCGCCTCGAACATAATACACTGCACTGGATTAACAAAACCAAGTTTATGAATTAAGAGGAGGTGATTTACAGAGTCGAAAGCCTTATTGAAATCAGTGTAAATAACATCAGTTTGCATTTTATCTTTTATCCATTTTAGTATTGGCGCGAACTTGGCCGCCCTTATAGCAACAGTCGGACGTTTTGATTGCAAAGTAAAGATAATAAATAATAAAATAAAAATATTTATAAAATAAGTGAAAACTCCTCTAAAAATAAAAATAAGAAATAAGTTAGCACCACCTTAGTGTTAAAAGTATAAGAACACTTGCAAATACTAACAAGACAAAAGCACAAACAAAACAAGTAAGAAGGCTCTAGTCGAGAAATCCCAACTAGACTATACCCTTAACCCTATAATTTACGCATGCAGTCAGTGCTTGCAAGTATGTGTGAGTGTGTGTATGTATACGCGTATAGTGCATAACTTCTTTATTTCAATACTCCATATCTCCAGTGTTTCTCAAGCGATTTCAATCAAATTCATCAAATCAAATCAAATCACAGATTGTCAATATTTAGTCTAATCTTTCAAACTGCATCAAAAAGTTTTCCAAATTGAAGATTTTGTTGTTATCGATCACATGTGTATATCGGAAACGGGAAGAGTTATCGTAAATTTAAAACAAACTTGTACTGCCTAGGGATTAGGCGAGCTTATGTACCAAATCTGGAGTCTCTAGCTCTTATAGACTCTGAGATAGACGCGTTCATACATACGGACGGACGGACGGACGGACAGACGGACATGGCTATATCGACTCGTCTGTTGATGCTGATCAAGAATATATATAGTTTATGGGGTCGGAGATGCTTCCTTCTCCCTGTTACATACTTTTGCACAAAACCATTATACCCTTTTTACCCATTTTCAATGGGTTAAGGGTATAAACATACCGGCGCGAGCGCAGCAAACCGAAAGCAACAACAACGGATTAACTAAACCGGGACCAACACCAAAATAAGAGAGCGCGTAAGAGTAAGATTGCTAGATAGTAAGATAGCACAGAAAATCTAATAACAGCACAAGTGTAAGAAAACAAAAACAAAATATCAGCAAGCGACAAGCAAACTGAGCAAATTAAGCAGTTTGTTGTTGTTTCCGCACACTTTTTGCAAAAGAAATGCAAATAAAGTATTTAATTTAATGTTTATTTTGGGTTTTACACAACCGATGAAACTAAAAATCACAAAACTATTTACATACATGTATTTGCACAAAGTCGCGATATTAATAAAGCAATTAAACGCACAAAAAATTAATAAAAGCGAAGAGCACAAAAAAAAGCACATCCGTTGCGGTGCAAAGCGAGCGATATGATATGATATGCTTGTCAAACTTAAGCTTTGGTTCCATTAGTGCACCGAAATCCCATTCAATCCGATCAAGTGGTTTGTTATCTAGAATATACATAGATATTAAAAAATGGCATTCGTCTATAAAAAGGCATTACTTTACATTTTCTGCAATTAAGTTTCAATAAATATACTAAGACGAAATAATGACAATCTGTGAAATTGTTGCAAATGTAACTATAATGCAATGTAACAATCTGGCAGCTCTATGAATATAATGTAACGATCTGGCACGTCTGATCGTATGTCAAAGTTAATTTCATCATAGCATGTAATACTTCACTTCGTTTTAGACAGCAAAAAAAGTCACGTCATTGTTCTAATAAAAATCAAACATAAACTGCAGTGCATCGTCTTCTTACTTACTTACGCTGAAAAACTCACTAGTAAGGAAATTACAACAGAAATTTTTATGAAAATCGGTTGAGAAACACCGTAGATATGAGGCATTGAAGTTCGCAATGCATGCACTATATGCGTATACACACACATAGTTGCAAGTACTGTACGCGTAAGTATATGGTTCAGGGTATAGTCTAGTCGGAAATTCTCGACTAGAGCCTTCTGACTTGTTCAAATTCCATTGAAAATGTGTAAAAAGGGAATAATGGTTTTGTGCAAAAGTATGTAAGAGGCAGAAGTAAGCATCTCCGACCCCAAAAAGCATACTTTACTCAACTTGAATGTTCCATATATTCGGTGTTTCTCAACCGATTTCAATATATATTTCACAGATTGTCATTATTTCGTCCAATTAAACACCGTTAAAAAGTTTTCCAAACTTTAGATTTGTTTTTATCGATTACGTGTGTATATTAGAAACGGAAAGAGTTATGAAACATAAATGTACTGCCTAGGGATTAGGCGAGCTTAAGTTCCAAATCTGGAGTCTCTAGCTTCTATAGTCTCTGAGAACAACACAGACAGCGGGACGGAGGACAGACGGACATGGCTATTATGGGGTTGGAGATGCTTCCTTCCTGTTACATACTTTTACTTAACACCGTTATACCCTTTTTACCCATTTTTAATGGGTTCAGGGTAAACAAGTAAGAATTTCTCTAGTCGAGAAATCCCGACTAGACTATACCCTTAACCCTATAATTTACGCATACAGTCAGTGATTGCAAGTATGTGTGAGTGTGTGTATGTAAACGCGCATAATGCATACTTTCTTAATTTCAATGTTCCATATCTCCGGTGATTCTCAACCGATTTCAATAAATTAATTTTACAGATTGTCATTATTTAGTCTAATCTTTCAAAGTGCATCAAAAAGTTTTCCACATTGAAGATTTTGTTGTTATCGATCACATGTGTATATCGGAAACAGGAAGAGTTATCGAAAATTTAAAACAAACTTGTACTGCCTAGGGATTAGGCGAGCTTATGTACCAAATCTGGAGTCTCTAGCTCTTATAGTCTCTGAGATCGACGCGTTCATACATACGGACGGACGGACGGACAGACGGACATGGCTATATCGACTCGGCTGTTGATGCTGATCAAGAATATATATACTTTATGGGGTCGGAGATGCTTCCTTCTCCCTGTTACATACTTTTGCACAAAACCATTATACCCTTTTTACCCATTTTCAATGGGTTAAGGGTTGTTTTTTGTTCGTGCCTAAAAAAACAGGATATATTTCTAAAAATTGTCCACAAGTTAAAAAAATAAATGAGAATACCCTGCAAATTGCCTGGAAACTGGAAAAGGCAAAATAGGGCTATTGTACAAAGAAGATTGTGCCCAAAATGTAAAGTTTAAAGTATTGATAGATACTGGGCGTGAACTGTCAATTATCTGCTTTAATTTCAGAACGGCTCCGAGGCATAGGCAGTGGTGAGTTAGGCAAAATTGTATGTTTTAAAGTAGAGGAAGATAACATTGCGTTTCCTGTAATCTCTAACGTAGTTAAACAAAAATATTTATACTATAGAGTAATAATAGGCAGTGACATTTATAAAGAGGTAGATTTGTTTTTTACTGGACAAGGTTTTATTTTTAAAGAGCATGAAAATAACATAAAAGAGTTTAAAGCTTTGTGTGTTCAGGAAATTGTGATGATACAGAAGCAAACAGTGTTAGACAAAGTCGACCTAAGGCATTTGGCAAAAGCGCAAAGATCAGAAGTTAAGGATTTAATTAATTCGTATACACTAAAGAAAAAATTTAAATTAAGGTTAACTGGTAGTTCCTGAAAGTATGGAGGAAGGAAATAGTAAGGAAGCTCATCAGGAGGGTTATTTTAATTCAAAGAAAACGAGTTTCTTAAAAAGACTTATTTCATTCAAAAAGGTAAATAAAGTGGTTAAATATTTGATAGACAAGCGTGGCAAAAAAGAGGGACGGTTGTCACCAATCAGTCGTAGACGGATTAGATTTCATGATTTGAGCCAAGTGATTGGCGGCGAACGTACTTCATCTGCTCGCATGCGATGATAGCCAGTTGAGAACTATACAATTGTCGATAAAATATTTGACACATGTGATCGTCAAATGTACGCAGATTTGGCTGTTACTAGCCTCACTGTAACTTCACAGTTTCAATTCATCAAGCGAGTATTAATCGCTTAGGCGTAAGCTGGCATAGTAGCATATGAGATCCGGTAAAGTTCCAACGTATTTAAATCACCAGAAATTGAAATAACTGAACGGGGCAGAGAGCATTTATCTATTTTCATTAGTTCATCTTTATATTTTTTCCATTGATCGACACAACTGTGATCTAAATTTTCGTCCCTACCTTGCTTAAGCAACCACAGTTCTTGCTCAAATAATTAAGAACCCTAATGGGTCGAATATCTGGAAAATACCGAATGTAATGTTCGCCTGGTTATATATATTTAAGCGGCATTATTTTCTGTTTTCAGTATTAAAGGTTCTATATCAGCAGCATTACTGATTTACCCACCTAGTTGCTGCGCAATTAATGCAGCTTAACTTAACTCTGTTACTTTCAACTGTGTAATCATCTCCGGCCGAATCACTGGGTGATGGGGCAATTTTCGCGATTTATAGAACATCAATATGTCTCAAATCTTTATGTTCATTGATAAATTGAACTTGTTGGTCCTGGGATTTGTCGACTAGAGCCTTCTTACTTGTTTTTATACCCTGAACCCATTGAAAATGGGTAAAAAGAGTATAATGGTTTTGTGCAAAAATATGTAACAGGCAGAAGGAAGCATCTCCGACCCCATAAAGTATATATATTCTTGATCAGCATCAACAGCCGATTTGATATAGCCATGTCCGTCTGTCCGTCCGTATGTATGAACACGTCGATCTCAGAGACTATAAGAGCTAGAGACTCCAGATTTGGTACATAAGCTCGCCTAATCCCTAGTTTCAAATTTTCGATAACTCTTCCGGTTTCCGAAATACACATGTGATCGATAACAACAAAATCTTGAATTTGGAAAACTTTTAAAATGAAACATTAGACGAAATAATGATAATCTGTGAATATTTTATTGAAAGCGGTTGATAAGCACCGGAGATATGGAGCATTGAAATTAAGAAAGTATACACTATACGCGTACACACATACACTCACATAGCAAGCAGTGACTGTACGAGGGTTCAGGGTATAGTCTAGTCGGGATTTCTCGACTAGAGCCTTCTTCCTTGTTTATTATCATAATGTTGTTGATTTACCGACGGCAAAACGGCTGCAAGTGGCATAGGCCTGTCATTGTGTGTATGCATGTGAGTGCGCCCAACAACCATATGCAAAACGCAACAAGACAAACAAAAACAATTAAGAAGGCTCTAGTCGAGAAATCCCGACTAGACTATACCCTTAACCCGATACTTTACGCATACAGTCAGTGCTTGCAAGTATGTGTGAGTGTGTGTATGTATACGCGTATAGTGCATACCTTCTTAATTTCAATACTCCATATCTCCAGTATTTCTCAACCGATTTCAATAAAATTTTCACAGATTGTCATTATTTAGTCTAATCTTTCAAACTGCATCAAAAAGTTTTCCAAATTGAAGATTTTGTTGTTATCGATTCCATGTGTATAACGGAAACGGGAAGAGTTATCGAAAATTTAAAAAACAAACTTGTACTGCCGAGGGATTAGGCGCGCTCATGTACCAAATCTGGAGTCTCTAGCTCTTATAGTCTCTGAGATCGACGCGTTCATACATACGGACGAACATGGCTGTTGATGCTGATCAAGAATATATATACTTTATGGGGTCGGAGATGCTTCCTTCTGCCTGTTACATACTTTTGCACAAAACCATTATACCCTTTTTTACCAATTTTCAATGGGTTCAGGGTATAACAAGTAAGAAGGTTCTAGTCGAGAAATCCCGACTAGACGATACCCTTAACCCTATACTTTACGAATACAGTCAGTGCTTGCAAGTATGTGTGTGTGTGTGTGTACGCGTAGAGTGCAAACTTTCTTAATTTCAATGCTCATTCATATCTCCTTTGTTTCTCAACCGATTTCAATAAAATTTACACAGTTTGTCATTATTTTGTCTAATGTTTCAAACTGCATCAAAAAGTTTTCCAAATTTAAGATTTTGTTGTTATCGATCACATGTGTATATCGGAAACGGGAAGAGTTATCGAAAATTTAAAACAAACTTGTACTGCGCGGGGATTAGGCGAGCTTATGTACCAAATCTGGAGTCTCTAGCTCTTATAGTCTCTGATATCGACGCGTTCATACATACGGACGGACAGACGGACGGACGGACAGACGGACAGACGGACATGGCTATATCGACTCGGCTGTTGATGCTAATCAAGAATATATATACTTTATGGGGTCGGAGATGCTTCCTTCTGCCTGTTACATACTTTTGCACAAAACCATTATAATTAAGATGGATTCACCATGAATATGCTACTATTTATATATATAAATTATATATTTTCTAACTTTAAGTTTTATTTTAAATCAAATAATATATCGCTCACTATCATTTCTATATCAGTGTGCTCTTCATATATATCGTATTCCGGGTTTTCGGTGCCTTCATGTTCATATTCACTTATTTTACTGGACAACCAACAAATTTCTGCTAGCAGTGCTTCCAGTCTCTTTCCTCTACATCGTGATTCCATTGGCTTGGTGACTTGGTGGTGCCTTGTTTATCCGATTCTTGGCTAATTATCACAAAAAGGCATCAAGTTCAAAATTTTATTTCAACGTCATTGAGGCTTTAATTTTTTCAGGAATCTCGGAATAATAAAAATAAATAATCTAGGAATATTAACTAAATCGGTGATAAAGGTAAATCGGTGATTGCTTGTTATTATATATGAAAGGATATACTTTTCAGAAGTTTAAGGATATCTGGTCGATTGAGTACACCTGTTTAAAATAAAGAAAATTATTTATAAAAATATTATAAGTGCAAAAGCTCACGAAATATATCACGTTTATTACACCGAAAAATTCGTACGGATTTCAGTTTTATGATAAAAGTAACAAATCGGATATATATCCAAATGTGAAATAGTTAAATTTCACTGAAGGTTAAAAAGGAAGAACAATTTAATTTTTGTGCATTCTTTCGACTTTCAGATAATATAGGAATTTTTTGATCTTAACGAAAAACTTCCATAAAATGATGCAGAAATGCTAGTTTTTAAAAGATCTTTCAAAATAACATATTGAATCTTAGTTCGTTTTCCATGACCCGAAAAATGTATCACAGTGTAATGAAAAAACTTGCTGCAAAACACACGCAAGCAGCATGTACATTTGTATGTGTTTTTGCTCATGTGTTCTTCCTTATTGGCTCATTTTTATACTCTGATTGCGAAATTAAGGAGTATATTGGTTTTATATGATGTGTGTCATGCTGTCTGTCCGCTTGTCTGAATGCAACTTTTTGACCCTTGCCAGACTACGCACTGGGGAGTTAGGAAATCGATAAAACCATACATCCTTAAAAGTTTCGTAACCAAATTTGGTGAAAAGAGTTAAAAGTTAGTGGCGTCATCGGAAAACTTTATCTTGCGCGTACACCCATACACCCTTTTTAAACAGACTCATTACCAGTTTATATACTGGTATCAGAGTATGCCGAGGTCGGTGAGTCCGACTGAAACGATTTTGCTGGTTTTTTTTTGTCTCTGTTGTCGTCCTTGTGGATTGTAAAGCCGCTCTTTTTGAATTGCGTGTAAGGGGCACATTTTGCCGACATGCGAGAATAAATAAAAGTTTGTTAAGGGATTGTCACCCATGCCACTAAAAACAAAGTCCGCCTGTCATATATATCACTCCACAGAGAGAGCCCAGTCAGCATGGCAGCCAAACTGCCAAAATGGAGCTGGGGAGACGAGGTCGGACATAACCGGCCTATAAAATATGACAAAGCTAGCAACGGCACTGACTGAATAGCAGCAAAGACCACAGCTACAGCTTTTACAACAGCACTAAATCAACTGTCGGCGTTGACAGTCATGGGTAAAGATAACCAAATGGACACCCACTTCGCAGCTGTCAATCGTCTCCATCGTTATGGGCACCTGTTGCTAAAGAGAAAAAATAATTATATATGCAGCCAAAAATGACACAAAATCAGTAGCTCTGTGTGATATCACAAAATTTAACTCAATCGTTCAGAGAGTAAGCGGTAAAGAAGTGTCTAGTTCAGTGTATAGATTTCTCGACTACAGCCTTCTTACTTGTTATAACCCTTTAAAATGTGGATAATGGTTTTGTGCAAAAGTATGTAACAGGCAGAAGAAACCATCTATGTATGTTAAAAGCTTCGATCAGTCATTGAAATTAAGTAAAGTATGCAGTATGGGCGTGCAAAGTAACAAGAGCGGGCAGTACCTCTCAACGTAAATAAGCTGCTTATGTTTAAATTAGTGTTTCTTTGTTTATTTTTCGGGGCAGTCCGCCATATTTAAAATGATTTGATGAACATTTTATGTATATTGAATAATATAATTTAATATATATAATATAGGCACATAACTTATCTTTTTTAGCTTTATTTATTGTTTGCCGTGTCACTTGTAATGAAATAACAAATAAGAAGGCTCTAGTCGAGAAATACCCACTCGACTACACCCTGAACCCTATACTTTACGCGTACAGTCCATTCTTGCAAGTATGTGTGAGTGTGTGTACGCCTATAGTGCATACTTTCTTAACTTCAATGCTCCATATCTCCGGGGTTTATACCCTGAACCCATTGAAAATGGGTAAAAAGGGTATAATGGTTTTGTGCAAAAGTATATAGCAGGCAGAATGAAACATCTCCGACCCCATAAAGTATATATATTCTTGATCAGTATCAACAGCCGAGTCGATATAGTAATGTCCGTCCGTCTGTCCGTCCGTATGTATGAACGCGTCGATCTCAGAGACTATAAGAGCTAGAAACTCTAGATTTGGAAAACAAGCTCGCCTAATCCCTAGGCAGTACAAGTTTGTTTCAAATTTTCGATAACTCTTCCCGTTTCCGATATACACATGTGATCGATAACAACAAAATCTTCAATTTGGAAAACTTTTTGAAAGATTAGACTAAATAATGACAATCTGTGAAATATTTATTGAAATCGCTTGAGAAACACTGGAGATATGGAGTATTGAAATTAAGAAAGTATGCACTATACGCGAACACACACACACACATACTTGCAAGCAGTGACTGTACGCATAAAGTACAGGGTTCAGGGTATCATGTAGTCGGGATTTCACGATTAGAGCCTTCTTACTTTTTTATATTAAATCTATTTCTTCATAGCGTGCCTTAATTTATACGATTTAAACAATACAAAAGTTAAAAACTACCTCTATGTGCATATTCTCGAATAATTACGTGAATTGTGGTTGTTCAGCAATAACCCTTTTTATAATTTTATTTGTTTGTCTTAAGCTGGTATTGTTTTTGTGGAGTCGCGCACAGAGTGGGGTTCTCCTATTAATAAAATAACACGGAATCTTATAAAACCAACTATATAAAAACCATTTGCATTTAATATTAACTCACTTGTGCTGCCAATTAGTATTCAATATGCTCACGATCCTGGCTTTGTTTTGCGGAGCCCTATATGCTGCGCTCTGCACTGCACCACTTTGCATTCAATATAATTAACTAGTTATAAGTCCCGAGGTTAAAGGGTTAAAGGTTAAAGCACACTTAACCTTGGTTTATGCACATTGTCTGAACCTCCTTCCTCCTTCGAGTTATTTTTATTAAAAAAAGAAAAGGTGTGCACTCTTGTCCAATGAGAATGTAATAGATAGAGAGGTAACAAGAATACCCCTCCACTGTTAAAAAAAATCGTAGACGTACGCTTAGGCTCGTCTCCCCCCTTCTTCTTTGTGCTCGTTTATCACTTGTGTGCTTATACTACTGGTCCCGCGGCCATATTTGATTTAGTTTTTGTTTCGATTGCTCATGTGTTCTCGTATGTATTCGGCACTGTCTGTCTATGCTGAAAGCCTAGTACATATTTCGAAGCATGAACTCTTATAGTTATGAATACTTTGTGACTTGGGTGTGATGAAATTGTTAAATAATACGTATAATATAAAATTATTATTATTTTTATTCTATTTAAGTAAAAAAAAAAACTAAATTATGTTATTTAAATTTAAATTATTAATAATATAAATTAATGTGTATATTATATTTACTAATTATTCATTTATTTCATTAGAAGCAAAAATTTTGCTTGCATTGCCTAATGTTGCCATTTAACAGACTGTAATGTAACCAATGAGAATGTAATACAGATAGAGTGGAAACAAGAGTACCCCTCTTTTTAACAGAAGGGAATAAACCAATGAGAATGTAATACAGATAGAGTGGAAACAAGAGTACCCCTCTTTTTAACAGAAGGGAATAAACCAATGAGAATGTAATACAGATAGAGTGGAAACAAGAGTACCCCTCTTTTTAACAGAAGGGAATAAACTTGTGGTTAAGCTCGTGCGGAAATTTCCCTGTCTACTCGTTGGGAATTTGTCGGCCATTATTCTTTTTCGCTTTTGTCTTGATCGCGAAGAGTGCGATGCGTGAGACAACGATTAAGTGTTGCCTTACTTCATTCCTCTTGTTGTTGTCGCAGAACTTGAGTTTCTCAATTTTCGACTTTTAGTTCAATCTGCTTGCCAATGTTTTAGATATAGGGTAGTATGGGAGGGTAGTATAGACTTTATAATAACTTTGTGCAATTGTAAGCCCAACTTAGATACTTACTACTTAGATATGACTTCGAAAATATATATGCCTATGTATATATTTGGAATTAGGTAGATCATTAATAACTTATTGAACAGGTTTTAAATGAATAAATACTAAATGAACACTAACCATAAAATAAACGCATTTTCCATTCAGATAATTAACATGAATTGTCCGTGTATTAAAAATATATATTAATAATTTCATAGAGCTTAATTGCATTCGTTAATAAAGGGTATTAAAACAACATTATGCAGCTTGTGCGTTCCAGCAACGACAACCATCACGTGTTGTTGTTGTTTGTATTTTTGCGTTTTGCCTATCGCCGCTGGGCGCACAGAAATGCATACACAAAAAGACGGTGCGAGGCCACATACAGCAGGCCGTCTGCAGACGTTTTGTCAATTCCCGTTAGAATTGTTCACATGCATACACAAAAAGACGGACGAATTCGAATATTGAGGCAGGTCCAGAACTATAACCAAACACAAGCCATAAAGAAGAATCGACGAGACGAGCTTAACCATAGGTCTGCGATGAAGCGATAGAGCACACGCATGCATACACACAATGACGGGGCCTAGGCCATCTGCAGCAGGTCATTTGCAGACTTTCTGGTGTCGACAGAACAAATTTGTATAATGCAAACAAATTATTGCTTCTAATGGAATAAATGAATGATTATATATATATTATTATATATATTAATTTATATTATTAATAATTTAAATTTTAATAACTTATTTTTATTGTTTTAATTTTTTGCTTAAATAGAATAAAAAATAGTAATTTTATATTTTTACGTATTATATAACAATTTCATCACACCCAATTTCATCACACCATTTCATGCTTCGAAATATGTACTAGGCTTTCAGCATAGACAGACAGTGCCGAAAACATACGAGAACTCATGAGCAATCAAAGCAAAAACTAAATCAGATATGGCCGCGGGACCAGTAGTATAAGCACAGAAGTGATAAACGAGCACAAAGAAGAAGGGGGGAGACGAGCTTAACCACAGGGCTGGGACTTTTTTTTTAACAGTGGAGGGGTATTCTTGTTACCACTCTATCCTATTACATTCTCATTGAATGTAACAACCAACGAGTATGTAAAAAAACAAGAGTGGAAAACAGCAACGAGTATGTAAATAATGAGCCGAAAATAGCACGCCCACCGCCTGTTAACTTCCCCATATCAAATACAGACGAGGGCTCGTGTTAAGTCAGCTGTTTATGTTAGTCTAGTATGTTTCGTATATTGCTTCTTTGCTTCTTCTGGGCCTGCCGCCATATTTGAATTTGTTTTTGTTTTCATTATGGACTGTTTTGTCGTATGTATTTGGCACTGTCTATTTACTGAAAACCGAATATGTATGTCTGTATGTATGTACATACATATGTATTAGAGAACGTATTTTATGCAAATTGGCGCTGTTTTATTCGTTTTGCATTGCTTGAGTTGCTGAAATTGTTATTGAGTTAATGAATGAAAGCAGTCAAAATAAATTATATGTAATTGCTTTAAAATTTTAATAAAAGAAACTTAATCTAAAATTTTTAAAAATTACCAATAAATGTGAAAATACAATGTGATAAATGATTAGCGCCATCTGATCTTCGGCTTATTTAATAGTAACGATTTCTAATAATATAATATAATATTATTACTAATCTTATTTAGTAATAAATTAAAATTTATACATAAAAGATTAATAAATAAAATTATAGAAATCGTTACTATTGCATTTTTAGTTTCATAAATTAAATAAGTCAACGATTAAATGGCGGTTAAAGATAATTTTGTGCAAGAAGATTTACAGTCAGCTTGATAAATGATTAGCGTCATCTTATCTTCGGCTTATTTAATAGTAACGATTTCTATAATATTATTACTAATCTTATTTAGTAATAAATTAAAATGTATACATAAAAGATTAATAAATAAAATTATAGAAATCGTTACTATTGCATTTTTAGTTTCATTAATTAAATAAGCCGACGATTAAATGGCGGTTAATGATATTGGTTTCCAAGAAGATTTCCAGTCAGCTTCTTGGCAGGTCCATAGGTACAAGAATTGGGGTATCTAAAGTACATACATGCAGAATTGTATAAATATAATATATATATACTGAATAAATATATAGGCAAATAACTTACTTTTATATTTTTATAGCTTTAATGCTGTTTTCCACCTAGAGTTCCGCTTTTCTTATGATGTCTCCTTGTCCAGCGCAGTGTCGCTCGCAATTAAAACAAAAAGAAAAACAAGTAAGAAGGCTCTACTCGAGAAATCCCGACTAGACTATACCCTTAACCCGATACTTTACGCATACAGTCAGTGCTTGCAAGTATGTGTGAGTGTGTGTATGTACACGCGTATAGTGCATACCTTCTTAATTTCAATACTCCATATCTCCAGTGTTTCTCAAGCGATTTCAATTGATTGACAGATTGTCATTATTTAGTATAATCTTTCAAACTGCATCAAAAAGTTTTCCAAATTTAAGATTTTGTTGTTATCGATTACATGTGTATATCGGAAACGGGAAGAGTTATCGAAAATTTAAAACAAACTTGTACTGCCTAGGGATTAGGCGAGCTTATGTACCAAATCTGGAGTCTCTAGTTCCTATAGTCTTTGAGATCGACGCGTTCATACATACGGACGGACAGACGGACGGACGGACAGACGGTCATGGCTATATCGACTCGGCTGTTGATGCTGATCAAGAATGTATATACTTTATGGGGTCGGAGATGCCTCCTTCTGCCTGTTACATACTTTTGCACAAAACCATTATACCCTTTTTACCCATTTTCAATGGGTTAAGGGTATAATAAATAACACAAAAATATCGTACCAATTCACTGCTTTAATGCCCATGACATTCACCTCATGCCTTTGATTGGAGTCATCCTTCAATGGTCACCTTCTAGGGTCGGCAGGTTATGTATTTATTTAGTTATATTTATATATTATTTTATAGTTAGGGCGGTCGCCCAGATATTGCCAAGGATTACTGCTCCAGTACTGAGGATTTCAACTATTGCGATAAAATTTTTAGCTTCTTCGCTTTTGGACCAATTTTTTCAGCCAATATCTCTGAGTGCTTCTCCTGCAGCAGCCACCTTGCTCGCTTTCTTGTAAGTATTGCAACAAGTTTTTTCAAATTTCCATTCGGTGACTGTAGCAATTGTGGTCGACATCAAACCACTCCGGATTAAACTCATTTGTTAAACGAACACATTCATCAATTATACTCCTACAAAGGTTCAATTTATGCGGTGCTTGACTAAATATTGTGGCAAAGGACTCAAAATGCAAATTACACACTTGAAAGAATGCATCTGATGGATTTTTAAGGCACATATTGTTCATTGCAAAATTCCGGGCCTGGATCATGTCTTCATAGTTTTCGAATGCAAATGAGTCCATTTGGTTGAGGGCTGTATCGCAATGTAGGCAATCAAACTTTTTCTTCGCAATCAAGTAGCCGTCAAAGTATCTGCGTGACACAAGCTCTCCGACAGATAGATCAGGCATACTTGTGGCTACTTCCTCACCATCATTAATATCTTTGCCAGTCAGCTGATCAATGGGATGTGACGCCTCGCATTCCTCTATGCGATATATTGGCTGATCCGGATCACATATCCAATCCATTTCTAGATCATAGTCGTTATCCTCACAATTGGCTTTTTATACCCTGAACCCATTATAAATGGGTAAAAAGGGTATAATGGTTTTGTGCAAAAGTATGTAACAGGCAGAAGGAAGCATCTCCGACCCCATAAAGTATATATATTCTTTATCAGCAGCCGAGTCGATATAGCCCTGTCCGTCTGTCCGTCCGTCCGTCCGTCCGTCTGTCCGTCCGTATGTATGAACGCGTCGATCTCAGAGACTATAAGAGCTAGAGACTCCAGATTTGGTACATAAGCTCGCCTAATGCCTAGGCAGTACAAGTTTGTTTTAAATTTTCGATAACTCTTCCCGTTTCCGATATACACATGTAATCGATAACAACAAAATCTTCAATTTGGAAAATGTTTTGATGCAGTTTGAAGGATTAGACTAAATAATGACCATCTGTGAAAATTTGATTGAAATCGGTTGAGAAAGACTGGAGATATGGAGTATTGAAATTAAGAAGGTGTGCACTATACGCGTATACATACGTGCCCTCTGCTCGCATAATTCTGTACAGTTGAATAACGTTGAATGATGTCACTGGTAGCATTTGATCTGGCGGCAAATGATCCCGTAAGTCTGTTAGGTAAGTCTCTGTGAGACGTTCAGCAGTAAATTCTCCTCTGGTTTGGCTGATAATAGTAACTTGCTGTTCAAGTAGTGTATATAAATAGAACGCCTTGAAGTGTTACTGTTGTGTTGTTTATTTGATTTCACCGAACATTTAAATTAACTTAGAGATCGCGATGCGCTGTGGTTGCATCGGTAGCAAAAGTATGACTTACTGTACCTTCCCGCACGAAGACAAGAGCAGCCAAAATTAATAAGCAAAGTTCTGAATGGAAAAGTACTGGCTGACCATGCGCTTGGTCAAAGCTTTTACTAATACATATTAAGTCAAGCTGCGCTTTGTCTATGTGCGTGTGCGAGTGGATAAGAAAAAAAGATAAGAACAGATAACGCATCAAACGGCGACTATCAGCAAGCAGAAATAAGAAAAGATATACAGGGGGTCTGGGTCCCAAACATACCGGCCCCCCTGAACGGTTGTTCAGCAAAGAGGCAGTGGAGCAACTTTAGTGATTGGGCGTTTGTAACTTCCGTTGGCGGTTTTAACTGTAACCACCCTGACCTTGTCATCTTGACCAGCGTGCACCTCAGTGATACGTCCTAGGGTCCATTTGGATGGTGGTACATTAGGTTCCTTGAGTACGACCAGAGTATCGACCTTTATGTTGGTTTTCTCTAACTGCCACTTTGAACGTTCCTGAAGAGATGTCAGATACTCCGAATGCCATCGGTTCCAAAAACTTTGAACCCTCGCTTGCAATTGGTTCCAGCGCTCCAATCGGTTGATAGGGAGCTCAAGACGTGATGGTTCCGGTAGCGCAGTATATGGAGATCCAGTCAAGAAATGAGCAGGCGTGAGCGGATCTAAAGTATGGTCCCCCGATGGGCAAAGAGGGCGTGAGTTGACAATGGCTTCAATCTGCGTCAAAACTGTAGAAAGTTCCTCGAACGTTAAAGCTGTGACTCCCAAAACGCGTCGCATGTGTAGTTTTATTGATCGAACTCCCGCTTCCCATATACCCCCAAAATGGGGCGCAGAAGGGGGTATGAAGTGCCAAGCAATTCCTTCATTGGCGAAAAAGTTGGCTAACTCTTCATCCTTGGCTTGCTTCATGGCCAGAAGCCGCATTTCATCTAAAATCCGATTACTGCCATGGAAAGTGGTTCCGTTATCTGAGTAAAGATCAGTTGGTCTTGATCGGCGGGCGATGAACCGTTGAAACGCTGCGATAAAGGCCTTGGTAGTTAGGTCGCTTACAACTTCAATGTGAATTGCCTTAGTTGTTAGACATATGAAGATTGAAAACCATGCCTTTCCGATCCGTGGTGTCCGTCCCTTCGACTCCTTAATTGAAAACGGACCCGCATAATCCAAGCCTGTATGTTGAAAGCAGCGACTTGCTTGAACTCGAGGAGTAGGCAACTCTCCCATTATCTGGTTACTGGTGCACCTGCGTTGGAGAAAACAGCGTTTGCATTGAAAAATAGCCTTTCGGACGAGGTTTCGGGCACCCATGATCCAATATTGCTGACGAATATTGATGAATGTTGCATCAACTCCTGTGTGAAAATGTCTGACATGAGTAGTTCCGCCATTGGAGAACTCTTTGGAATCAAAATTGGATGCTTGGCGTTGTAATTCAGAGTTGACTTCTCGATTCCTCCTCCTACTCGCATTAGTCCATACTCATCTAGAAATGGGGAAAATCGCAGTAGTTGCGATTTTGCATGAAGCTGATTTTCTAGGTTTTGGTACTCCTTGTGAAAAACCTTTCGTTGGATATGCCGAATGAGGTGGCATCTTGCTTCCAGCAGCTCTGTTGATGTGAGAAACGTAGACGTAACCCCATGGGGTGAACGTAGTCTGCTTACAAAGCGATAACAATAGCTCGTCACCCTGACCAAACGCGTCCATGATGAAATCTTATTGATGAGCAACTCGGCGACACTTTCGTCAGGAAAGCTATGTAGAGTTGTTGGCTGGTTTGAACGTTTCTCAATGTCGACCTCACGATTGGACAAAACTCGAAATTTACTGGTCGACGGTGGCCAATTGGGTTGTGACATGGCCAGCCAGGGCGGACCTGTCCACCAAAGTTCGTGTTCCAGAAGTTTTGACGGGTGAAGTCCTCTGGAGGCGCAATCGGCAGGGTTGTCCTCCGAACGTACATGGCCCCAGCAGCTACGGGGAAAATCGTTCAGGATTTCTGCGGTTCTGTTGCAGACGTATGTGTTCCAGTGCCGTGGTGGTGCTGATAACCAGTGTAGCACTATCTCCGAATCTGTCCAGCAATTGATGCTGAAAATAGGAATCGTTAATGAAGTTCTGATTACGGTCAGCAAACGTGAAAGGAGCAGAGCAGCATTCAATTCCAACCGTGGAATGGATACTGGCTTGAGTGGGGCCACTCTTGTTTTAGCAGCTACAAGAGTGATGTGGAAACTGTCTCCAATTGCAACCCGACTGTAGACTACAGCTCCATAGGCATGCATAGATGCGTCAGCAAATCCATGCAGTTGAATTTGTTGAAATGGCGAGGCGATATATCGAGGTACTTGGCATTGTGTGAGCGATGGTAGATCTTCAACCAGTGCTCTCCAGCGTGAGCTCGTAGCTTCGGGAATCGGATCATCCCACTGTAGGACTGAGGTCCAACTTTCTTGGAATACGAGTTTAAGTAATACGGTGGTTGGAGCAGCTAAACCAAGCGGGTCGTAGACTTTGGACAATTGCGATAATAATTCACGTTTTGTAAGGGTAGTGCTTGTATCAAAATCTGTTACTTTGATGAACAACACATCTCGACTTGGATTCCGGAACGCGTCGATCTCAGAGACTATAAGAGCTAGAGACTCCAGATTTGGTACATAAGCTCGCCTAATGCCTAGGCAGTACAAGTTTGTTTTAAATTTTCGATAACTCTTCCCGTTTCCGATATACACATGTAATCGATAACAACAAAATCTTCAATTTGGAAAATGTTTTGATGCAGTTTGAAGGATTAGACTAAATAATGACCATCTGTGAAAATTTGATTGAAATCGGTTGAGAAAGACTGGAGATATGGAGTATTGAAATTAAGAAGGTGTGCACTATACGCGTATACATACACACACTCACACATACTTGCAAGCACTGACTGTATGCGTAAATGATAGGGTTAAGGGTATAGTCTAGTCGGGATTTCTCGACTAGAGCCTTCTTACTTATTGTAATTGTGGTCTAAATTAACCAATGCTAATCTTTTTGCACGGCTGTCATCTTCATCAGAAACATTCACTTCATCAGCTTCAAATTCGACCTCATTGTTTAATTCCACATACATTATTGGACGCACATTAGGTTTTAATTTTGTTTTGAACAGGTCCGTAGGGTGAAAATGCTTTCTGCATATCAAAAGCAATTTGTTGTCTTTTAAATGCGGTTTTAACTCGCAGATTGAAATCCACTCCGACCTAATCTTAGCATTTGTGGGAAATGAATGCAAAATTGAAGGTGGATATGTACTTTTGCAGTTCCTAATGCAACAATAACTTATTCGATTTTTAAATAATACGTTATTATGAACCGCCTCTTCTACGTGACCCATAAATCATTATGTATTTTAAGTGGTGCAAGAATACACATACACATATATACGGATATACACTTACAGAATGAGCAAAAGACATCTTCCAGAAACGAACAATTTATCACAAACAATAAAACAGTCACAGCTAAACAAACAATTATTACAAACACATACATATATATAATTCTTAAACATGGTTGGCGAATGCTAAGAACATCAATATTTGCATCTTTTGAAACTTACCTAGTTGCAGCGTGGCAAAGATCCACCTATCAAACGTTGTTTCGCAATGCATCTCTCCTCAAAATGCAATTCACACACTCTAGTGCGGGTGTTTAGTTCGTCAATGTTTAATTTTAAATTTTCGCACCACTCACTTACACTTTTATCGGGGACACGATATAATTTTTTGCCGCCAACGCAGCCTTTCACAATACACTTAAAATGCGTTATTCTATTATTTTTTTCTATTCTGGAATTTTAATTTAATTTTTCTGTTTGTTAGATTTTAAAAAATCTGATTAGTTTTTGTAAATATTTATAACTTTTAATATCACGACCGTATCGAATGAAATCTCAAGCTTAAAAGAACCTGCACATGAAAATTCACACAATCATTAAAAACAAGTAAGAAGGCTCTAGTCGAGAAATCCCGACTAGACTATACCCTTAACCCTATACTTTACGAATACAGTCAGTGCTTGCAAGTATGTGTGTGTGTGTGTACGCGTATAGTGCATACTTTCTTAATTTCAATGCTCCATATCTCCGGTGTTTCTCAACCGATTTCAATCAAATTTTAATTTCCAAATTTAAGATTTTGTTGTTATCGAACACATGTGTATATCGGAGACGGGAAGAGTTATCGAAAATTTAAAACAAACTTGTACTGCGCGGGGATTGGGCGAGCTTATGTACCAAATCTGGAGTCTCTAGCTCTTATAGTCTCTGAGATCGACGCGTTCATACATACGGACGGACAGACGGACATGGCTATATCGACTCAGCTGTTGATACTAATCAAGAATATATATACTTTATGGGGTCGGAGATGCTTCCTTCTGCCTGTTACATACTTTTGCACAAACCCATTATATCCTTTTTACCCATTTTCAATGGGTTCAGGGTATAAAAAGAGAACAACAATTAAGTGCAAGAAAATGTCAAAAGAGCAAAAATCACAATTTACAAAATGAACATATAAAACCATCAGTCTTACGAAAAAAAATCAAAGTACAAAAAAAAAAGAGAAACATTATTCATAGATATTATAGATGAAAAATTAAAACCTTTCATTGCCCATGGTGCGTGTATAGTAAGGGAAGTATTTAGCACATAAACTGACTACTAAAAGGCGTCGCAACTAGCACTTGTAACTAGTTGGACTTACTGAGAGGGATGTCCTTCGTTGCGCACAGTTAATGCGATGATGGAGATAAGTGAATAGACTTGTATATCTTTGCTAAGACTCTAGAACAGTGACTTTATTGAATACAAGTTCATTCCTTATATACAGAATTCTTAGACGATAATGTTTGCTTAGGACTAGTTCGGCTATCTATAATTTGACCTGAACATACAAAAGTTATCTATGCGTGACTTAATGTTATCTTATTTATGACGTTGCTTGTGACACCATCTGCTAACTGCAGGCCGCTCGACAGATGGTGTGAAAATCATATTCTAATCTCAACCCATGGATTGGGTGCATCTTGTGTGCTGTGTGTCTGCGCTATCTGCAGCGTACGATAAATGGCTAATGATTTAAATGAGTGTTTTACTTATATGAACCTAAACACTCTCCCGGCCGTTGAATCGGTGATCAACCATCATCTAGATCCAGTGTGAATCGTCTTGGAGATGCTGGTGGCACGGGTGTAGTGGCAGCCTCATTCCTTGTAGCTGTTGGATGCAAGGTCCAAAAGCGTTGCTTCCGTAGTGCATAGGCAAGTAGCACAAAGACGGATACCACAAAAGCAGCATAAGCGGCGATATGATGATGTTGTATTGAATTTATTTGTTCGCGCAGCTCTTTTTTTGCTGAGTGCGTTCAATTTTAGCTGCAAGTCATCCAGCTCCTTATCTTCTTGTACCTTGCTCTCTGACATGTTGAGTTACGTTAAAGGTCTTTGAATGGTGTTTGGCTCGATAATGTTACAAAAATGCGCATAGCCCTGTCGCACTTGACTTATAATGGTGTTGAAAGTACTAATGCTAATCTCTGAGTTGCGTGCAGTACAACCTGATGACAGCGCCAGTAGTCCGGTGTCCTTCAGTTGTATAGTAGACGGGGTGCCGTTGCATACGGCTTGTAGTTCCATTGCAGATCTAATTGTTAGGATGGTTGTTTTTGACCATACCATTTTGGTTCTTCTATGAGTTACTTGACACATTGTTGGGGTTTTGTTGTTGAAGAGTTGAAACTCACACCGATTATTAACGTTAAACATAGCTTGATGATCAAAGCATATGTATTCTTCATTTGGTAACGTACGGCAGTGGTGCAGATCATCCTTTGTGAGTCCCATGTATTGATCCCTGTGCTTGTTTACAGCTATAATAGGTGTTTTAAGCTGAAATAGTCGGCAGCTTGTTAGTCCCACATGGGAATCGGCACAATATTGAAAAGTTCTAATATTGATGTTGACACCAGTGGTAGTGTTATTCTAAATATTACATGATTGTCGGTGGTTGTGCCCTCTGCTCGCATAATTCTGTACAGTTGAATAACGTTGAATGATGTCACTGGTAGCATTTGATCTGGCGGCAAATGATCCCGTAAGTCTGTTAGGTAAGTCTCTGTGAGACGTTCAGCAGTAAATTCTCCTCTGGTTTGGCTGATAATAGTAACTTGCTGTTCAAGTAGTGTATATAAATAGAACGCCTTGAAGTGTTACTGTTTAAAGTGTTGTTTATTTGATTTCACCGAACATTTAAATTAACTTAGAGATCGCGATGCGCTGTGGTTGCATTGGTAGCAAAAGTATGACTGACTGTACCTTCCCGCACAAAGACAAGAGCAGCCAAAATTAATAAGCAAAGTTCTGAATGGAAAAGTACTGGCTGACCATGCGCTTGGTCAAAGCTTTTACTAATACATATTAAGTCAAGCTGCGCTTTGTCTATGTGCGTGTGCGAGTGGATAAGAAAAAAGATAAGAACAGATAACGCATCAAACGGCGACTATCAGCAACGCAGAAATAAGAAAAGATATACAGGGTGTCTGGGTCCCAAACATACCGGCCCCGCTGAACGGTTGTTCAGCAAAGAGGCAGTGGAGCAACTTTAGTGATTGGGCGTTTGTAAATTCCGTTGGCGGTTTTAACTGTAACCACCCTGACCTTGTCATCTTGACCAGCGTGCACCTCAGTGATACGTCCTAGGGTCCATTTGGATGGTGGTACATTAGGTTCCTTGAGTACGACCAGAGTATCGACCTTTATGTTGGTTTTCTCTAACTGCCACTTTGAACGTTCCTGAAGAGATGTCAGATACTCCGAATGCCATCGGTTCCAAAAACTTTGAACCCTCGCTTGCAATTGGTTCCAGCGCTCCAATCGGTTGATAGGGAGCCCAAGACGTGATGGTTCCGGTAGCGCAGTATATGGAGATCCAGTCAAGAAATGATCTGGCGTGAGCGGATCTAAAGTATGGTCCCCCGATGGGCAAAGAGGGCGTGAGTTGAGAACGGCTTCAATCTGCGTCAAAACTGTAGAAAGTTCCTCGAACGTTAAAGCTGTGACTCCCAAAACGCGTCGCATGTGTAGTTTTATTGATCGAACTCCCGCTTCCCATATACCCCCAAAATGTGGCGCAGAAGGGGGTATGAAGTGCCAAGCAATTCCTTCATTGGCGAAAAAGTTGGCTAACTCTTCATCCTTGGCTTGCTTCATGGCCAGAAGCCGCATTTCATCTAAAATCCGATTACTGCCATGGAAAGTGGTTCCGTTATCTGAGTAAAGATCAGTTGGCCTTGATCGGCGGGCGATGAACCGTTGAAACGCTGCGATAAAGGCCTTGGTAGTTAGGTCGCTTACAACTTCAATATGAATTGCCTTAGTTGTTAGACATATGAAGATTGAAAACCATGCCTTTCCGATCCGTGGTGTCCGTCCCTTCGACTCCTTAATTGAAAACGGACCCGAATAATCCAAGCCTGTATGTTGAAAGCAGCGGCTTGCTTGAACTCGAGGAGTAGGCAACTCTCCCATTATCTGGTTACTGGTGCACCTGCGTTGGAGAAAACAGCGTTTGCATTGAAAAATAGCCTTGCGGACGAGGTTTCGGGCACCTATGATCCAATATTGCTGACGAATATTGATGAATGTGGCATCAACTCCTGTGTGAAAATGTCTGACATGAAAATGTTGAACGAGTAGTTCCGCCATTGGGGAACTCTTTGGAATCAAAATTGGATGCTTGGCGTTGTAATTCAGAGTTGACTTCTCGATTCGTCCTCCTACTCGCATTAGTCCATACTCATCTAGAAATGGGGAAAATCGCAGTAGTTGCGATTTTGCATGAAGCTGACATCGATTTTCTAGGTTTTGGTACTCCTTGTGAAAAACCTTTCGTTGGATATGCCGAATGAGGTGGCATCTTGCTTCCAGCAGCTCTGTTGATGTGAGAAACGTAGACGTAACCCCATGGGGTGAGCGTAGTCTGCTAACAAAGCGATAACAATAGCTCGTCACCCTGACCAAACGCGTCCATGATGAAATCTTATTGATGAGCAACTCGGCGATACTTTCGTCAGGAAAGCTATGTAGAGTTGTTGGCTGGTTTGAACGTTTCTCAATGTCGACCTCAGGATTGGACAAAACTCGAAATTTGCTGGTCGACGGTGGCCAATTGGGTTGTGGCATGGCCAGCCAGGGCGGACCTGTCCACCAAAGTTCGTGTTCCAGAAGTTTTGACGGGTGAAGTCCTCTGGAGGCGCAATCGGCAGGGTTGTCCTCCGAACGTACATGGACCCAGCAGCTACGTGGAAAATCGTTCAGGATTTCTGCGGTTCTGTTGCAGACGTATGTGTTCCAGTGCCGTGGTGGTGCTGATAACCAGTGTAGTACTATCTCCGAATCTGTCCAGCAATTGATGCTGAAAATAGGAATCGTTAATGAAGTTCTGATTACGGTCAGCAAACGTGAAAGGAGCAGAGCAGCATTCAATTCCAACCGTGGAATGGAAACTGGCTTGAGTGGGGCCACTCTTGTTTTAGCAGCTACAAGAGTGATGTGGAAACTGTCTCCAATTGCAACCCGACTGTAGACTACAGCTCCATAGGCATGCATAGATGTGTCAGCAAATCCATGCAGTTGAATTTGTTGAAATGGCGAGGCGATATATCGAGGTACTTGGCATTGTGTGAGCGATGGTAAATCTTCAACCAGTGCTCTCCAGCGTGAGCTCGTAGCTTCGGGAATCGGATCATCCCACTGTAGGACTGAGGTCCAACTTTCTTGGAATACGAGTTTAAGTAATACTGTGGTTGGAGCAGCCAAACCAAGCGGGTCGTAGACTTTGGACAATTGCGATAATAATTCACGTTTTGTAAGGGTAGTGCTTGTATCAAAATCTGTTACTTTGATGAACAACACATCTCGACTTGGATTCCACTGGAGGCCGAGGATCTTGACAGGGGTTTCCACTGTTGTGTTGTTGTTTAGTTGGATAGAGTCGTAGCATCGATCCTCATAGGGCACTGACAGCAGAAGGCGCCAACAGTTGGAGCTCCATTTACGCAGCTTGAACTTCGCCTGATCCAGAAGTCCAACAAGCTCAGTTTTCAGCAACAAAGCTCATCAACCGAGTCGCATACCGTTAAGATGTCATCTACATAAGCGTCAAAGGTTAAAGCCCGTCCTGCATTAGGGTATTCTAGGCGTTGATCTTCGGGTAACTGCTTTAAAACTCGAACAGCCAGATATGGAGAGGGTGCTAGCCCATACGTAACCGTCAGCAGGCGAAAATGAAGCAGTGGTTCATTCTCATTCGTACGCCAAACAATTCTTTGAAAATTGGTGTGGGGTTTGGAAACCTGAATTCCACGGAACATCTTTTCAATATCGGCGCAGAAAACATTTCGTTGCTGTCGGAAGCGTAGGCACACGCCGATAAGATCACGTTGAATCGGTGGACCAATATGAAGTCTCTCGTTGAGCGAAATCCCAGAGCTGTCCTTTCCAGATCCATCAAAAACTACCCGACATTTGGTAGTTAGACTATCCAACTTTAATACGGCATGATGCGGCATATATACGCAAGTCTCAGAGCAGTCCTCAGCTTGAGTTGCTGGAAGCTGCTCCATATTACCACGTTGCAAATAGTCATCCAAAAAACTCACGTATTGCTGATTAAGCTCTGGGTAGCAACGAAATTTTCGTTCTAGTGAGACCATGCGATTGATGGCCTGTGGTAGTGTTGAAGCGAAAGTTGGCGCTTCATCCTTAAACGGATACTCGACAATATACACTCCGTCTTGGGAGCGCTTGTGAGTGGACACAAAATGACGCTCTGTTGGATCACTGGCGTCTAAGAGAGCTTGACTGGGCTGAATATTATCCATCTCCAAGAGAGACCGAACCATTGTGTCAAGGTCTGCGTGGTGTGTGATGGCAGGAGCTATGGGTTCATCGAGTACAGTGTACGAACCTGCGATAATCCAACCAAAAATTGTATTGAAAGCTATAGGAATGTTTTTACCAAAGGATTTTCTTTCTCCAGTATAAAGAGACCATAGTTGATCTGATCCAACGATAACGTCAATAGATCCCGGTGTGTTAAAAGTTGGATCAGCTAACGGAAGCGCGCAAATTTGCTTCCACGCTGGAGAAGAGGTGTCTAGAGCTTGCCCTGGTAGCGCCGTCGTCAGCGTAGTCAAGATATACGAAGCCAATTCGATGACTTGGTTCGAATGGCGAGAGCGTAACTTAAAGAATGTGCGTCCTCGAGTAACTCCAGCACTGTTGGCTGCAAGACCAAGAACTGAAATGCGTGCGTGCGATCGACGCACGCCTATCCGCTGGACAAATGATTCCGATGCCATTGTTATAGTAGATCCTGTGTCCAGAAGCATCCTGCACGTTGTAGTATTTCCCCAGGCGTCGATGACGTCTGCAAGAATGGTTGGCAATAGTGTTTGCGAACCAACCTTCGGAATATTCTCCAGGGTATGATGAGAAAAGTTGCTATTAGTGGGAGGATTGGTCTCCCCTTCTAGTGGTTGAGGCTGTTTGATGACAATTAAATCGCTGTTGGCAATGTTTGCTTGCACAACGTTGATACCATGGTCACCGTGCTGCCGCGAACCGTGAACCAAAGAATGATGTTTGCGCTGGCAGATCCGACACGTGTTTTTCGATGTACAATTGCCAACCATGTGTGAGGGGCTGAGGCAATTGAAACAGAGCTTCTTTGTCTTCACAAGATCTCGGCGAGCTGCGATGTCCAATGCTAAGAATTGGTTACATCGGAAAAGTTGATGATTCTGCTGGCATGCAAAACACTGTGGCTCATCCCGTCGCTGGTGAGCATCCGCGTGATGTGTTGTAGCTCATCGTCGAGCCTGTGGTGTACGAACGAGTTGACTGGCTTCTAATGTGTCGCAACGTGAGGTTAGAAATTTCAGAAATTGGTTGATAGACACACCAACTTCCTCAGATTCTGTGCACTGTGCCCATGCTTGGCGAGTTTCGACATCCAACTTTGATAACAATATGAAAATAAGCCAGGGATCTCGATGTTCACAATTAAGTGCGCGCAAACCACGAATAACTTCGTCTGCGCCGTCTGCCAATTTCCGTATTGTGGTTATGTTTGTGGTTGCGGCACTAGCAAGCGTCATGAAACTGTTCAAGAATGAACGGATGATTAGCGATTGTTTGTTGTATCGCTTGTCCAGCCTGTCCCATGCTTCCCTGTAGGTTTCGTTGGTAACAGCAATATGTTTGATTAACGCTAACGCGTCGCCAGACAGGTAAGATTTTAAATAATGAAATTTTTGGCAATCACTGAGGTTTGCATTAGACGCAATCGATCCAGTAAACATGTCCGAAAAGTGTTTCCAATCCTCGTAGTTTCCCGAAAAGGTGGGAAGCTTGATCCGCTCCAACTGAAAGTTCACGTGCCCTCCCTGAGAAGTATTCGGCGTCTGATCCAGAACTGGCGGACGATTATCAGCGACCGTAGCCTGTAATTCCTCTAGTGAGTTACTTAACAGGGCATAGGTAGCATAATGCTTCTCCTCATAAATATCCAATTCGTCTTCTGGGTCTTCCCAACCCTCTTCAGACTGGAATGCGTACATCTCTTCTGAGAGCCGTACGAAGCGCATGTAATTTTCTTGCAGTTGGTTTAAACGAACGACTAGTGTCGGTATAGACTGAATGTCGAATTTAGTGACATTCTTATGCGCACGAGTGATTTGGCTTTTGCAGAAGCCCCTTTGTTGAATCACACTCCGCATGACGATCGAGGTTAGGAGACGGTTCTATACGATGTAGCAATCTATAGATCACCGTTGGCAAATACAAATAAGTTTATGTAAATGTCCCGAAACCAAACGAGTAACTGGCGATCCGGCTCGAAGGACCAAAAAGTTATGTATATAAATGGAACGCCTCGAAGTGTTACTGTTTAAAGTGTTGTTTATTTGATTTCACCGAACATTTAAATTAACTTAGAGATCGCGATGCGCTGTGGTTGCATTGGTAGCAAAAGTATGACTGACTGTACCTTCCCGCACAAAGACAAGAGCAGCCAAAATTAATAAGCAAAGTTCTAAATGGAAAAGTACTGGCTGACCATGCGCTTGGTCAAAGCTTTTACTAATACATATTAAGTCAAGCTGCGCTTTGTCTATGTGCGTGTGCGAGTGGATAAGAAAAAAGATAAGAACAGATAACTCATCAAACGGCGACTATCAGCAACGCAGAAATAAGAAAAGATATACAGGGTGTCTGGGTCCCAAACAAGTAGTTATAGTCGCTTGTCAGATGCCGATTTTGTCTTTTTGACAATGTTAATGGTTGATTCAAGAACGGAAGTTTGATTCTTCAGTAATGTCAGTAAAAATTTTCGTTTGTTTTTACCTTCTCTATCACCTTGGTCATTTTATTAGCGTAGTTTGAGTCTAATATTCCAAATAGACTGTTTGCAATGTTACCCACTGCATCAAATGGGGACCGGCGTTTTCGAGTATGTTGCAGAAGTAAATTTGTCATTTGTAATTCATCATACAAGTGATGAAAGGGCTGAGATATGGAGACATATGGACTTATGTCATTATTATTATTGAATTCTGGGCATATGTGATTGAATTCGTTTATGCCCAATTTAAATGTTTTCATATCACGTCAGTATGGTTCCAATTCATTGTATATTACTATGGTCCAGTCGGATACTGCTCTCTTTGTTGTTCCAATTTGTTCATAAAAGATTCCAGGCTTCATATCGAACCGTGTTACAGATACTGAGTCTGTCAGTACCAAGGGTAACATGAAGAGCAGGATTAGAAAAGACGAGGTTATGGTTGGCGACATTAGCCGTTTTCGTTGAACGGGTGGCGCATCATTTTTATCTGTTTCCTCAGTTTCTTTGATGGGGCGTTTTTTGGTCATCTCTTTTGGAAATAATGGTGCAAGCCTGGTTATGGGGCGCTTGTATGTGCCTGAGGCAGTTTTAACATCAACTACACGAACGTGATTATCCTGGCCTGGATATGTGTTCACAATCCGTCCAATTGGCCAAATCATCACAGGTATGTTGTCTTCTTTGACTAGAACAAGCTCACCTTCTTTGATATTGGGATTGACTGCCTTCCACTTATGTCTGGCTTGCAACTTTTGTAAATATTCCTCTGACCATTGCTTCCAAAATCCTTGCTTGAGTCTGGATACTAGTTCCCACCGTTTTAGTAAGGATTTTTCGTGGCGGTCTGTGTTGACATCGGGGGAAGCAGTCAGCGTTTCACCAATCAGAAAATGTGCTGGGGTGAGGGCTGTGTTGTCCGTAGGGTCATTTGACATTGGTGTAATCGGCCGAGAGTTCAAAATAGCTTCAATTTCAATGATAACCGTGCTTAGTTCTTCGATTGTTAGAGATGCGGTATTTGTCGTGGTAACCAGGAGTCGTTTTGCAGATTTCACCGCAGCTTCCCATAGGCCACCAAATGATGGAGCTCTTGGCGGTACAAATTGGAAGGCAACTTGTTTTTTGTTGCAGTGATTGATGATCTCTGCTTGAGCTTTCTCGCCAAATATTGATCCTTCCAGTTCCTTTAGTTGGTTGTTTGCTCCAACAAAATTGGTGGCATTGTCACAATAAATAGTTTGACATTTGCCGCGGCGGCTTAGGAAGCGCCGCAGGGCTCCTAAAAAGGCATTTGTAGTCAGGTCGCTAATCAACTCGAGGTGGACCGCCTTTGTAGAAAGCAGCAGAATACGGCTATGTAAGCTTGGTGTTACTCAATCGGCTGGAAAATTGCCCATAATTTGGTTCATCAACTTGGGTTTTGCCTTGTTGCATGTTACACAGTTGTGAACGATGTTTCTTGACATAGTTTTGTCGTTCAGGATCCAATATTGTTGTCTGGGGCTTGCTCCAATCTACCTCCAACTCGCATGAGTCCGTCTGACTCTTGTATTGGTGAGAGTGATGAGATAGGACTTCTTTTGTCTACGGTGTTGTGACGCTTCAAACCTTTAAGGTCATTTGGAAACTTAGCTTGCTGTATCGTCTTCAAAATTAAATTGCGAGCGCGGTCCAATTCCTCTTTACACAGCGTGGTTGTTGATTTAGTTGAAGCTAGGTTGATATGCTTTGTTTTCCTTTCCAGGTTGCTCGGAGAGATGATGAGACGGGCTATCCATTTCTCTGGAGTGCTATGCAAAAAAATGGTGAGCCATAGACTGTGCTCGTGTAATTTTCGTGCAGATATTCCTCTTAAGAGCACATCTGCTGCGTTGTTGGCAGATGAAACATGCCGCCAATTATTTTGACTTGTCACTGCCTGAATTTTTGCTATTCGATCGGCCACAGACGTATGATACGTGGAAGACGGTGCATTGATCCACGAAAGAACAACGGTAGACTCCGACCAGAAGTATTTTGGTACTGTGGTGGAGTCAAGGTTGAGATCTCGATTGGTGCTCAGCTCCCAATAATTCAGCACATAGCTTAGACGAGGTAGAGATTGTTTTGCGGTCGGCGCCACTCGAGACTTTGAGCACAGATATTTGCTTTTTTTTGTACGTTGCACGTACATATATTGCTGCACCATATGCCTGCTCGGACGCATCTACAAATGTATGCAATTCCTTCGTGACTGGAGTTTTTTCATCGTATATGTGCCTGGGAAATTTCATGGAGTTAAGACTCTGCAAATCCTCTCGATAGTCCTTCCACTCGTTCTGGAGGTTCGTAGGTAGTTCGTCGTTTCAGTCGACTTTTGATTCCCAGAGTAGTTGCATAAATATCTTTGCCTTCACCACAACTGGAGCGAACAGGCCTAGAGGATCGAAGACCTGTGCCAACTCCGAGCAAACTACACGTTTTGTTATCCTTTTTGCTGTGCTGCGTTGCGTGCGGCCGCACAATTGATCCCTTTTTGGCATCCAAATAAGGCCCAATGTCTTAACACTGTTGTGTGTTCCAGTGTTTCTTCAAGCTTAATGTCGCTTACTATGTACTCCTTGGGTATTCCTTGAAGAATTTGCTCATTGTTTGAGCACCATTTGCGTGATTTGAATCCGTTGGGGAGCAGAATTTTTTCCAATTCCTGTCGAATTTGGATTGCTTCTTGGATCGAGTCTGCTCCTGTGAGACAATCATCTACGTAGAAACCATCCCTTAAGGCAGAAGATCCTTATGGTGATTTGCTTATATGAAGTGAGGCTAAGTGATTAAGACACTTCGTTGCCAGAAATGGAGCCGATGCTGTACCATAGGTAACCGTTTTATGTCGATAGTACTTTAATTCCACATTCGGATTATTTCTCCAAACTATCATCTGATGAAATTGGTTTTCTGGATTGATCCATATTTGGCGGTACATGTCCGCAGTAAATACATACTTATGCGTTCTGAACCTCAGTAGGATTGACATCAGAGCGCTTTGCACAGTGGGTCCTACTTGCAGTATGTTATTTAAAGATATTCCTGTCGACGTTTTGCATGATGCATCGAAGACTACTCTTAACTTCGTGGAGCTGCTCTCAGGTTTCAGCACACAGTGGTGGGGGATGAAATAATGTTTGAACGAGTTTCCGAGGAACAGTTTTCATGTGACCCAATTCTTCGTATTCGTTCATGAAGTCCACATATATTTTCCTGTCCTTCTTTCCAGTGCGAGGAACCTTTTTTCTGCAATCTTCAGCGAGGGCCCCAGGGCTGAAGAATGTTCAGAAAACGGCAATTTCACGATGAATCTACCGTCTGCAGCGATCTGCAAGTTGTCAATAAAGTGTTTTTCACATTCCTTTTCAGACGGTGTACGATGTTTTTCTGGTGTTTCCAAATTGTCTAGTTTCCAGAATCGCTCTAATATTGTATTCGTTTCTTCTCCTGTAGCTACCGCACAAATGGCTGCTGACTTTCTTGATTTATTTTTCCAGCCACAACCTATCCCAATTTGGTCTTTTGCATGATTGGACCATAGGGTATTATGTGTTGTTGTGGGAGGAATAGTGCATAATAGTGTTCCGCACCGATGAGCATGTCGTTTTGGCCCGGTTTGTTGAATTGAAGATCTGCCAATCTGCCAATGATAGGGTTGCTGGCATGTTCCAATCTTTATCATTTATGCTTTGGGCTGGTTGATCCGTAATAATGTGCGGTAGAATGAATGCTTCGATCCGCATTGTAAAATTGTTGTTTAATGATTTCACCAACAGATTTACTCGAGCTCTACTTGTTTTTGGTTGTCCACCGATTCCTTCAAATCGTAGTGAGGATTCGTGTCTTTTTAAAGACAGCAATGAAGCGAGTCGTTCTGACATTACGTTGATTTGTGATCCAGATTCCAGTAAAGCCTTGAAAGTAGCTTGTTGTCCATTATTTCCTTGGACTATTACCTTTGTTGTTGCAAGTAGATTTATATTTTTGCTGCTTGCTGATGCTACAATTGGATTTTATTGCTCCATCGAAGAATTTTCCAAATGTAGAAGAGTGTTGTGTCTTTTTTGGCACTTGAAGCATTTAAAACGACTTGGGCACGACTTTGCCATGTGATCTACTATGAGGCAATTGACGCATAATTTTTGTCGTTGAATCCAGTTTAGGCGCTCAGCGGCTGTCTTGGCACGGAAATCGTCGCACCGAAATATCAGATGATTAGATTTCTTACAAAGAAGATGCACAAGTTGCTCCCCCAGAATCTCTCTTAGCGTTGCTATGTTGTTTGCATCCGCTGGCTAAAACAAGAACGCTTTGTTCAAGAAACTGGAGCATGGTGTCCAGTTATTATACCGTGAAAATGGGTAAAAAGGGTATAATGCTTTTGTGCAAAAGTATGTAGCAGGCAGAAGGAAGCATCTCCGACCTCATAAAGTATATATATTCTTGATCAGCATCAACAGCCGAGTCGATATAGCCATGTCCGTCTGTCCGACCGTCCGTTCGTATGTATGAACGCGTCGATCTCAGAGACTATAAGAGCTAGAGACTCCAGATTTCGAACATAAGCTCGCCTAATCCCTAGGCACTACAAGTTTGTTTTAATCTTTCGATAACTCTTCCCGTTTCTGATGTACACATGTGATCGATAAGAACAAAATCTTAAATATTACAATTTTTGATGCAGTTTGAAAAATTAGACTAAATATTGACATTTTGTGAAAATTTGATTGAAATCTGTTGAGAAACATCGGAGATATGGAGTATTGAAGTTAAGAATGTATGCATTATACACGTACACACACTCACACATACTTGCAAGCACTGACTGTAGGCGTAAAGTATAGGGTTCTCGACTAGAGCCTTCTTACTTGTTGTATTTGCTTAGAGTTGCTTAGTGATTGCTCGTACAGCGTCTTATTTGTGCTGTTCAGCTTGTTCCGTATGACCGCTATTAATATCGGGTCCCACGTTGAGATGTCTAATCCGTGTCCCTTAAGAGATGCATGGGACTCCAAAGTGACTATGTATAGCTCTTTAAGCGATTTTACATTGTCGTTAATGGCTTGTTGCATCAGAAATCGGTTCAATACCGTTGACGCTATGTCTCTTGGGTTGTTGTACGCATCAACCAAGATGTTCCAAGCGTGGAGGTAGTTATCCTCTTTCAAATCAATTTGGCGTATTAATCTTTCCGCCTCACCGATCACGCTGGTTTTCAGATACCACACTTTTTGAATGGTTGGCATGTTGGTATCGTGAACCATGGACACAAACATATCAAAGAATTGTGTCCATTTTATTATATCCCCATTAAATTTGGGGATGGTTATGCGAGGCAAGTTTATGTCATTGGTGCACTGCTTATTGTTTTTTGAAGCTAGTGCCCTTTGTACATCTTCTTCTGCCTGTAGATATTCTTTTATATCATATCCATTTTCTTCTGGGTCTTCAACTTCTTCATACAGCCGAAAATGAACCTCTTGAATCTGTGCCCATAGATTCTTTATGAGTTTTAATGATGCGTGCCTAATAGGAGTGCTTTGGTGCAATGTGCGATTCAGTGATGCTATCATTGCCCTTTGTCGACGGCACAACGCAATCACCTTCGGTTCTAAGGTTGATTGCTGACGCTGTCCATAGTCAATCTCAAGTTTCTTGCTTGTGGCTGGATTTATGGTTTCAGCGTCGTTTTTGATTACTTCTAATAATTTCAGAACTCTTTTTATGTCCTCGTAGAAAGTGAAGTTTTCATGATTTTTCGGTAGACTGCCAGATTTTCTTATGATTTCATCACTTTCTTGGACAGTATTCCAATTCTCATTGAGAGAATCTGCTTTAATTTTGTGATAGCCGGTCTGAGATTTTCTCTCAGCGGAATCCTTTTTATAATTAGGTAGAGTAACTCATTGATGGTCAATTTATCTGATGCCATTTTTAACTGATTTTTGTCGTTTGTTGAACTTTTACAGATATTTATTGGTATATCTGTTTCTTAATCAGTTTTTATTTTTGTCGCTTGATCGACTTTGTTATAAGTGCTGTGGTCGTTTAGTTAACGAGAGCACACTTTTATCCTGATATGTCGCCTAGTTAACAACTTCAGATGGTCTCTTTGACACAGATATACTGAGCTGTGTTGGGAGATTGCAGATATCCTTTTGATTGTCGCCTTGTTGACAACTTCAAATCTGAATTTTTTTTTTTGGGTTTGATTATCCTTTGTCGCCTAGTTGACAACTTCAGAACATCACGTCGGGGTCACCAAAATGTTTGCGTGTTTACTATACACGAAGTATTCAGCACATAATATATTTGTGCTGTCTTTGCATAGCAACGGACGTGTTTTTTTTTGTGCTCCCCGCTTTTGTTTTTTATACCCTTAACCCATTGAAAATGGGTAAAAAGGGTATAATGGATTTGTGCAAAAGTATGTAACAGGCAGAAGGAAGCATCTCCGACCCCATAAAGTATATATATTCTTAATCAGCATCAACAGCCGAGTCGATATAGCCATGTCCGTCTGTCCGTTCGTCCGTCCGCCCGTCCGTTCGTCCGTCCGTATGTATGAACGCGTCGATCTCAGAGACTATAAGATCTAGAGACTCCAGATTTGGTAATCCCTAGGCAGTACAAGTTTGTTTTAGATTTTCGATAACTCTTCCTGTTTCCGATATACACATGTAATCGATAACAACAAAATCTTCAATTTAGAAAACTTTTTGATGCAGTTTGAAAGATTAGACTAAATAAAGACAATATGTGAAAATTTTATTGAAATCGGTTGAGAAACACCGGAGATATGGAGTATTGAAATTAAGAAGGTATGCCCTATACGCGTCTACATACAGACACTCACACATACTTGCAAGCACTGACTGTACGCGTAAATTATAGGGTTAAGGGTATAGTCTAGTCGGGATTTCTCGACTAGAGCCTTCTTACTTGTTTATTTTTGTGCGTTTTATTTTCCCTAATAATTTCGCGACTCTGTGCAAATAAATAGTTTTGTGACTTTGGGTGTCATCGGTATTGAAATCCCAAATTGAACAATAATTTATATACTTTATTTGCATTTATTTGCCAAGTGCCCAAACACAACAACAATTTTGCAGTCCAAGCTTACTGCTTATTGTGCTCAGTTCGCTTGTTGCCTGCTGATATTTAGTTTTTGTATTTTTGCGCTCTTCTAGTTTTTTCTGTGCGCGCTCTCTGTGAATTAAACCGTTCTGTCACGATCTTTGGCTCTCACGCGCTCTTTTGTGTTGGTGTCGGTCCCGGTTTAGTTTATTCCGTTGTTGTTGCTTTCGGTTGCTGCGCACGCCGGTACGTTTTTTTGGTGTTTTGCTTTTGTGAGCATTTTCAAAGATAATCATACTTTTAATCCTAGGTTGACCCTAAACCTTTTGAGCAGTATTTATTTGATAACTATTTTTTCATCTTTTATTTAATTAATTTTTTTTTTTTAATTTTTTTTACAATTATAATGTCAGTCTGTTGTTACAAGGGCTGCCAGGTTCGCCCAATACAAAGATGTCTTTTATTGGCTGCTGGATGTGCCCAAATGTCGCACATGAAAAAAGTCTGGTCTTAACGGCCGTGTTGCCGATCTAATGGGCACTACTAATCTAGAGTGGCCATGTTGGTCTTGTTTGGAGAGAAGGAAAGACATGGCAGGCTTCATGAGGACTCAGCTTGGATTTGAGGGAGTTTTCGGTCAGTTACAAAAACTGTGCGAAAATTTCTCTACGGTGCAGAGAAATCTGAATGAGAAAAATCTCTTGAGCGATTCTCCAAAGCGCAAAAACTCCAATGTTGGGAAGTCGTCGGGCCCTGTAGTGTCTGACAATCCTCTAAACGTTCTAGAGCCCAAAAATAAAAATACAATGCCCCAGTCCCTATAACACACGAGATACCAGATGAAGTCTTGATAATCCCCATGGATGTTGTTTCATCTAATCCCAGTCCTTCGGTTTCTTTGGTGGTGAATAGTGTTGACATAGTTCAACAAAATGACACCAATATACCCAAAGAACCAAACCTTCCATTACCTGAAAATATAGCTTCAGTTGAAGATATTATTATTCCACCAAAAAAAACAAATTGTTGTTTCAAGGCTTTCCCCTGATTTAACATCTGATGATGTCAAGGTCTATATCAAGGCCAAATCTAAAGCCAATTTTACAGTGGAAAAATTCTAATTTAATTACACTCGGAATATCTCGTCATTTAAAATCAGTGTTTCGAGTCAAGATTTTAGCTCTATATGTTGCAAAGAATTTTGGCCGGAGCACATAATAGTTAATGAATATACTGCCAGAAAGAAAAATCGGCATCCGATTGTATCCCCCACCCCAGTAGTTGTATCTAAAACTCTTCCCAATTCTGATAGTTAAAAAAACTAACAACTGCTTTTTTACTTGGCTATCAGAATGTAAGAGGTCTATGTAGTAAACTAAGTAGTTTATACCTTAATAGCCATTCTTTTCCTTTCCATGTCATTGCCTTTACTGAAACTTGGTTAAGGCAAGACATCCTTAGTTCTGAAATTCTATCCAACAGATACTGTATCTATAGAAAAGACCGTACTCTTCGTCGTGGCGGTGGTGTACTTATTGCTGTTGATGTAGATTATTCTTCGGAGACAGTAATAGTGGGTGGTTCTATAGATATAGAATTTATTGCTGTAAAGTTGATTATCAATGGTATTCGTATTTTTATTACTTGTTCTTATATACCTCCTTCCTCCGATAACTCTGTGTACGATGCTCATTTGTCTGCTATATTATCTGTTTCTTGCATGCTTTCTGATCGCGATTTCCTTGTAGTTCTTGGTGATTTCAATATTACTGAAGTTATTGAGTGAAATCAATGATATCCTAAATTCTCTTAATAAAATGCTTGATCTGGTTTTTGTTTTGGATCCATCC
This sequence comes from Scaptomyza reducta, assembly GCA_035044485.1. Taxonomy (NCBI): domain Eukaryota; kingdom Metazoa; phylum Arthropoda; class Insecta; order Diptera; family Drosophilidae; genus Scaptomyza; species Scaptomyza reducta. The sequence continues at coordinate 11,499 of JAWNNV010000174.1, read as the reverse complement.
TCCTCATCCGTTCCCCGATCACAACCCATATCTTCGATCACTTTACCCTACCGGATGCTTTGCCCCAGTAGAAAACATTTGAGCCGAGTTCGTCAATTTCGGAAAACCGATTTTAAAAAACTTACTCAGCTTTTATCCCTGACTGACTGGTCCCCACTCTACGGGTCTGACAATTTGGGCATGGCAATCAGTATTTTTTATAACAGGTCAAATAAACCTGTGTGGTTTACCAAAGAATTGACAATTCTTAAAAATCGAAAATCTAAACTGTACAAGAGTTTTAGAAAATCCAGCTTTTCGTTAGCTTATTCTGCATACTTGATTGCTCGTTCCAGTTTCTCAGTCCTCAATAACCAGTGTTATAGGAATTACCTGGCTAGGTGTAGACTACAGTTTCAGCAGGATCCCAAAAGGTTTTTTGATTTCGTTAATACGAAGCGAAAGTCATCGACACTTCCATCACACATATTTTTTGATGAAATGAAAGCCAACTCAGATCAGGCCATTGCCGATCTGTTTGCTGAATTTTTTGAAACGACTTACAACCCTTGTTTTCAACCAGTCGTCGTGCCTTACCCCTATCAGCTAATTGGCTCTAATTGCATTTTTGTACCGGAAATCACAGAGAGTTCCCTACTTTGTGATCTTCAGGTTATTAAGCTAACATTTTCTCCAGGACCCGATGGAGTACCAAGCTGTGTGCTTAGGTACTGCGCTCAGGGCCTTTCAAAGCCTTTGCACAAATTGTTTATTTTGTCCGTGGAGTTATGCTCTTTCCCAAAATTTTGGAAAGAGTCATATATTATTCCTTTGCATAAAAAAGGAAACAAATCTAATGCTCAAAATTATAGGGGTATCTCCAAGTTGTCTGCTATCTCATCTTCAACATCTTTGTAAATCTATGATTTCACCGTGCCAGCACGGATTCATGAAACAAAGATCTACCACTACTAACTTGCTAGAATTCACATCATTTGTTATTAAAGGCTTTGAAGATAAAATGCAAACTGATGTTATTTACACTGATTTCAGTAAGCCTTCGCTTTGTAAATCACTTCCTCTTAATATATAAACTTCAACTTATGGGCTTTCCTAATAATCTTATTCTTTGGATTAAAGATTATTTAACTTTTCGAACTCAGAGAGTCTATTTTAATGACTCAGTTTCCAAAGCGGTTCAGGTCACTTCTGGTGTTCCACAAGGAAGTCACCTTGGACCGTTATTATTTACTCTATTCATAAACGACCTTCCGTCCGTAATAAATCACTCTCGGGTGCTGATGTATGCCGATGATGTAAAATTATGCATGTCGGCTGAAACTCTCCTGTCTGATCAAAATCTGCAAAACTACTTAGACAACTTTCAAACTTGGTGCAGAGTAAATTTATTGCATCTCAATTGCAGTAAATGTAATGTTATGTCTTTTTATAGACGAATCCCCTTTTTATACCCTTAACCCATTGAAAATGGGTAAAAAGGGTATAATGGTTTTGTGCAAAAGTATGTAACAGGCAGAAGGAAGCATCTCCGACCCCATAAAGTATATATATTCTTGATCAGCATCAACAGCCGAGTCGATATAGCCATGTCCGTCTGTCCGTCCGTCCGTCCGTCCGTCCGTCCGTCCGTCCGTCCGTCCGTCCGTCCGTCCGTCCGTCCGTCCGTCCGTCCGTCCGTCCGTATGTATGAACGCGTCGATCTCAGAGACTATTAAAGCTAGAGACTCCAGATTTGGTACATAAGCTCGCCTAATCCCTAGGCAGTACAAGTTTGTTTCGATAACTCTTCCCGTTTCCGATATACACATGTGATCGATAACAACAAAATATTTAATTTGGAAAATGCAGTTTGATGCAGTTCGAAAGATTGGACTAAATATTGACAATCTGTGAAATTTGATTGAAATCAGTTGAGAAACACCGGAGATATGGAGTATTGAAGTTAAGAAGGTATGCACTATACGCGTATACATACACACACTCACACATACTTGCAAGCACTGACTGTATGCGTAAATTATAGGGTTAAGGGTATAGTCTAGTCGGGATTTCTCGACTAGAGCCTTCTTACTTGTTTAATACATATATTTTGGATAACCAACCACTTGATCGGATTGGATGGGTTGAAGATTTGGGTGTCTTAATGGACCCAAAGCTTAAGTTTGACAAGCATATATCTTCAATAACAAATCGAGCGTCAAGTGCCTTGGGTTTCATAAAGCGCTGGTCGAAGGAATTTGACGACCCCTATATAACTAAACTCTGTATATGTCTCTTGTACGACCTATCCTCGAATATGGATCTTGTATATGGTATCCCAAATACCAAATTCATCAGGATAGAATAGAATCAGTGCAAAAACAATTCCTGCTCTTTGCACTTCGAGGGATAATAACTTTAACTTACTTTCCTACCATAGTAGACTTTTATTAATAAATCTTCCCTCTCTTTCTAATCGTAGAACAATGCTTGAAATAACCTTTTTCCAAAAATTAATAAATGGTGAAATCTATTCTCCAGTACTAATCAACCAACTTAACTTTGCAGTACCTATAGACACACTCGAAATTTTGTCCCTATACCGCTTCAAAATTGTTACTCTAACTATGCTATCCATAAGCCTTTTCGGATCTTATGTGCAACATATAACGATCTTTCCTATTTAATACATAGCGCCACTCCTACTTGGTCTCTTAAAAAACTAGTCTTGTGTCACTTGTCTATATGTTCGCGATCTTCGTAACCGCACGCTACGCGGTACGCCCCTCGGTCGGTGGGGCGGGAGGTGGGTCGCTTTGTGCTTGGGTCCGCGCGTTAACAAGCCGGTGCTTGGTATCGTTGGGCCACTTGAATGTACTGTCCGTTAGTACATCTACGTCCAATTCAATAAACTGTATACTAAAAGGCGTCGGAACTAGCACTTGTAACTAGTTGGACTTACTGAGAGGGAGGTCCTTCGTTGCGCACAGTAAATGCGATGATGGAGATAAGTGAATAGACTTGTATATCTTTGCATAAGACTCTAGAACAGTGACTTTATTGAATACAAATGCATGCCTTATATACAGAATTCTTAGACGATAATGTTTGCTTAGGACTAGTTCGGCTATCTATAATTTGACCTGAGCATAAAAAAGTTATCTATGCGTGACTTAAAGTTATCTTATTTATGACGTTGCCTGTGACACCATCTGCTAACTGCAGGCCGCTCGACAGATGGTGTGAAAAACATATTCTAATCTCAACCCATGGATTAGGTGCATCTTGTGTGCTGTGTGTCTGCGCTATCTGCAGCGTACGATAAATGGTTTATGATTTAAATGAGTGTTTTACTTATATGAACCTAAACCGAAATGTTGTACATGTGTTTCCTCGCACCAAATGTTTATTTGTTTTGAGGTTAGGGCGAATTTGATCGAGTCCACCTTACCCATTTGGGGTTCTCCTATTGATAAAATAACACGGAATCTTATAAAACCAACTATATAATAACCATTTGCATTTAATATTAACTCACTTGTGCTGCCAATTCAATATGCTCACGATCCTGGCTTTGTTTGGCGGAGCCCTATATGCTGCGCTCTGCACTGCACCACTTTGCATTCAATATAATTAACTAGTTCTAAGTCCCGAGGTTAAAGGGTTAAAGGTTAAAGCACACTTAACCTTGGTTTTTGTTGTTGCCATACTTCATTGCTCTCACAGAACTTGAGATCGTCAATTTTCGACTTTTGGCTCTATGTGCTTGCTAATGCCTAACATGGGAGGGTAATATAGACTTTATAAGAAATTGGTGCAGTTGTATGGGCAAACGTGATATACTAACTTCGATCATATATGCGTATGTATATATTGGGAATTAGGTAGAGCATTAATGACTTATTGAACAGGTTTAAAGTGCCTAAATACCAAATTAACACTAACCATAAAATAAACGCATATTGCATTGAAATACTTAATATTAACTCTCCTGCTATTAAAAATATATACCTTAATATTATTGACTTTAATTGAATATTGTAAAAAAAGGGTATTAAAACATGTTCAGCTTGTGCGTACCAGCAACGACAATCATAACGTATTTTTAGACCCTGAACCCATTGAAAATGGGTAAAAAGGGTATAATGGTTTTGTGCAAAAGTATGTAACAGGCAGAAGGAAGCATATCCGACCCCATAAAGTATATATATTCTTGATCAGCATCACCATTTTGAAAAATTATGATTTTTGCTCTTTTCATATTTTCTTGCACTTAATTGTTGTTCTTTTTTTATACCCTGAACCCATTGAAAATGGGTTAAAAGGTTATAATGGTTATGTGCAAAAGTATGTAACAGGCAGAAGGAAGCATCTCCGACCCCATAAAATATATATATTCTTGATCAGTATCAACAGTGGAGTCGATATAGCCATGTCCGTCTGTCTGTCCGTCCGTATGTATGAACGAGAACTCTTTCCGTCTCCGATATACACATGTGATCGATAACAACAAAATCTTACATTTGGATGCAGTTTGAAAGATTAGACTAAATAATGACAATATGTGAAAATTTTATTGAAATCGGTAGAGAAACACTGGAGATTGGAGTATTGCAGTTAATAAAGTATGCACTCTAAGCGTACACTCACACATACTTGCAAGCACTGACTGTATGCGTAAATTATAGGGTTCAGGGTATCGTCTAGTCGGGATTTCGCGACTAGAGCCTTATTACTTGTTATTTTATTATTTATTATCTTTACTTTGCAATCAAAATGTCCGTCTTTTGCTATAAGGGCTGACAAGTTCGCGCAAATACTAAAATGGATTTTATTGGCCGGATATTGGATGTTCCCAAATTTTGCACATGAAAAGTGTGCTGGGCTTAACCAATGACAATGTAAGTAATACAGAGTGGAAAACAGAGTACCCCTTTTCTTAACAGAAGGGAATAAACTTATTAAGAGCTCGTGGGGACAATTTGCCTGTCTACTCGTTGTAAAGTGGTCGGCCATTATTCTTTGCGCTTTTGTTTTGATCGCAAAGTGTGCGATGCATGAGACAACGATTAGTTGTTGCCTTACTGCATACAAATTATTTGCTTCTAAAATGAAATAAATGAATGATTAATAAATATAATATATATATACTATATTAATTTATATTATTAACAATTTCAATTTAAATAACTTACTTTTAGTGGTTTCATTTTTTACTTAAATATAATCAAAAAAAATATTAATTTTATATAATACGTATTATATAACAATTTCATCACACCCAAGTCACAAGGTATGGATAACTATAAGAGTTCATGCTTCGAAATATGTATGAGGCTTTCAGCATAAACAGACAGTGCCTAACATCAGCAATTAAAGCAAAAACGAATTTAAAAATTGAGGCAGGCCCAGAAGTATAAGCACATAAGCGATAAACAAGACATAAAGAAGAATGTCCGAGACGAGCTTAACCGTAGGTCAGGGACTTTTTTTTTAACAGTGGGAGGGGAACTCTGTTTTATTCTCTTGGTTTACATTCTTATTGGGTAACTCTTCTATTCTATCGTGATGAATCCTGTATTTGGGATACCATATACAAGATCCATATTCCTGAATCGGTCGTAGGAGAGAAATATACAAAGTTTTTCTTATGTAGGGGTCGTTCAATTCATTCGACCAGCGCTTAATGAACCCCAAGGCACCTGATGCTCGATTTGTAATGGCAGAGATATGTTTGTCAAACTTAAAGCTTTGGGTCCATTAGTACACCCAAATTCTCAACCCAGTCAATACGATCAAGTGGTTTCTTATTCAGAATATAGATGTTAATCAAGTAAAAAGGCTCTAGTCGAGAAATCCCGACTACACTATACCCTGAACTCCATACTTTAAGTGTACAGTCAGAGCTTGCAAGTATGTGTGTGTGTGTGTGTGTACGCGTATAATGCATACTTTCTTCAATGCTTCATATCTCCGATGTTTCTAATCCGATTTCAATAAAACTTTCACAGATTGTCATTATTTAATTTTATTTAATTATCTACTATTTCAAACTTCATCAGTTTTCCAAATTCAAGATTTTGTTGTTATCGATCACATGTGTATATCGGAAACGGGAAGATTTAACGAAAATTTAAAACAAACTTGTACTGCGCGGGGATTAGGCGAGCTTATGTACCAAATCTGAAGTCTAGTCGAGAAATCCCGACTACACTATACCCTGAACTCCATACTTTAAGTGTACAGTCAGAGCTTGCAAGTATGTGTGAGTCTGTGTGTGTGTACGCGTATAGTGCATACTTTCTTCAATGCTTCATATCTCCGATGTTTCTAATCCGATTTCAATAAAACTTTCACAGATTGTCATTATTTAATTTTATTTAATTATCTACTATTTCAAACTTCATCAGTTTTCCAAATTCAAGATTTTGTTGTTATCGATCACATGTGTATATCGGAAACGGGAAGATTTAACGAAAATTTAAAACAAACTTGTACTGCGCGGGGATTAGGCGAGCTTATGTACCAAATCTGAAGTCTCTAGCTCTTATAGTCTCTGAGATCGACGCGTTCATACATACGGACGGACAGACGGACATGGCTATATCGACTCGGCTGTTGATGCTGATCAAGAATATATATACTTTATGGGGTCGGAGATGCTTCCTTCTGCCTGTTACATACTTTTGCACAAAACCATTATACCCTTTTTACCCATTTTCAATGGGTTAAGGGTATAAAAAGGGAAAGACTGCTGCTGACTGACGTCTGTTATTTAAGTGCCGACGGTAAATGAAAGATACGCAAATTATGGGTCAATGCGCGAGGGTCAAACACCAGCCGATTTGAATAATTTTTTTCCACTCAATTTCTCTTTCCTTTACCCTCTGTTTATCACACGTTCCGTTTGGAACATGTGGTCTGATCAGACCCAGTGCATTTTCAAATGTATAATAATTTGCCAATCGCAAATATAAATTCGCATTAAAACTTTAACCACACGAACGCGTGTTGTAAATAAATTCCACTTCATCAGTCATTACGAACAGAAGTACATTTTTTAAAATAACTATTGAATTAACTAAGAATGAATAAAAAACGGCACAGAAACTTCAAAGTGTAAATACTTATGCAATTCCATTTGCCAAACGGATTTTCTTTTCCATTATGAAGAAACAATATGCATATATATAATATTAAAAGTCAATAATTTTCAATCGATTAAAATGGAAAATTTAAAGGGTGTGGGCCCATGTGCTAAACGGAGGGTAAATGAAAAATGGGTAAAAAGATTATAATGGTTTTGTGAAAAGTATGTAACAGCCAGAAGGAAGCATCTCCGAACCCAAATAAATATTCTTGATCAGCATCAACAGCCGAGTCTATATAACCATGTCCGTATGTATGAACGCGTCAATCTCAGAGACAGACGGACATCGCTATATCGACTCGGCTGTTGATGCTGATCAAGAATAGATATATTTTATGGGGTCGGAGATGCTTCCTTCTGCCTGCTACATACTTTTGCACAAAACCATTATACCCTTTTTACCCATTTTCAATGGGTTAAGGGTATAAAAAGGGGTGCTGATGTTTTGACCAATACTGTATGTAGTATGTAATGACTGCTTATTCGAGTTTCTTGCGGAAATGTTTAATCTTGTACTCTAGTTGGCGGTGATCATCCTCTCTGGACGTCGATTATGTTCTGGCTATCGGCTTAGATGTTTGCTTGCGTTTCAACCTAAGCCTCGTTAAATCATCAATGTGGACGCTTAATTTATGGGTTTAAATTAAGGTACTGAACTGATTTTCGATACCAAACTAGCCCATTTTATTCTTGTAGACCGTTAAGCTGCGCAGCGAGGATAACATATGCATATGAAGGTATGCTAATCATATTCTCCATACCAGGAGTTTCATCTCATCTTTGGCTTTCAATATATAATTGGTCTTTGGTCTTGGACTTGATCGGTCAATAACAGCACACTCATATCCAGCCATCGATGTAAATTTACCAAGTTGCAAGCGGTGATAATGATTATGTGGCCCAGTCCAACTCCCAGATCTTCGGTTTGATTTACTGTTTATACCCTGAACCCATTGAAAATGGGTAAAAAGGGTATAATGGTTTTGTGCAAAAGTATGTACCCAGGCAGAAGGAAGCATCTCCGACCCCATAAAGTATATATATTCTTTACAAGCATCAACAGCCGAGTCGATATAGCCATGTCCGTCTGTCCGTCCGTATGTATGAACGCGTCGATCTCAGATACTATAAGAGCTAGAGACTCCAGATTTGGTACATAAGCTCGCCTAATCCGTTTGTTTTAAATTTTCGATAACTCTTCCCGTTTCCGATATACACATGTGATCGATAACAACAAAATCTTGAATTTGGAAAACTAAAACTAAATAATGACAATCTGTAAAATTTTATTGAAAGCGGTTGAGAAACACTAAAGATATATGGTATTGAAGATAAGAAAGTATGCACTATACGCGTATACATACACGCACTCACACATACTTGCAATCACTGACTGTATGCGTAAAGTATAGGGTTCAGGGTATAGTGTAGTCGGGATTTCTCGGCCAGAGCCTTCTTACTTTTTTTTTGTTTGGTGTGGTATGGGCGTGTTTTGATTTGTGGTAAGTTGCAGCTTCTGTGCAACGTTTAAGCCGTTTCAGCTGTCAGGTCTACGTTTGAGCTGTCAGGTCTACATTGTGTGAAGAAAAAATTCCAAGCCGTTAGACCTTTGCCAAACTGTGGGAAATTTTGCTTGTCTTTATTGCGTTGAATTTAAATTGCAGTTGTTTTGGGGGTCTTTCAGAAAAATAATGGATAATATTAACACGAAATCGTCTGCAATAGCACTTTTTGTGTTATAATATAATTGACAAAAATAATTTATTATTTTCGTTTTTAGATCTTGGGCTTTAAAAGTTTAATGGTTTTTGTTACATAAGGGACCATCTCCGACCCGAGAAATCATATATTGTGGTAGACTTTCTCAATAAATAACTAAACACAGTCGAGTTCTACACACACGTTAATTTCGCAGCTCGATCAAGACTGAGTCTTGGTTTGTTTCTTACTGAAACGGGATGAAACTTGTAATGCCTAAGGCTTGGACAAGCTAATGTTCCAAATCTGGAGGTATTAACTCTAGCCGAGTCGATATAGCCATGTCCGTCTGTCCGTTCGCCCGTCTGTCCAGCCGTCTGTATATATGAACGCGTCGATATCAGATACCAGATTTGTAACATAAGCTAGCCCAATCTCTAGGCAGTGCAAGTTTGTTTCAAATTTTTGATAACTTTCCCCGTTTTCGATATATACATGTGATCGATAACAGCAAAATCTTTAATTTAAACGAATTTGAGATGACGGTTGAAACTTTAGACTAAATAATGGCTATCTGTGAATTTATTGAAATCGGTTAAAAAACTTGCAAGCACTGACTGTGTGCATTAAGCATGAAGTTCAGGGTATCGTCTAGTCGGAATTTCTGAAATAATACTAAATATATTTCATATTATATTTTAAATCCACATTAAAGCTTTAAAATTAAAACCGATAGTATATTTTTATTATATAATCGACAAATTAGGGGCCCCGTTATATTTTTTTCCGGAGAATGCCAGTTTTTTATACCGTGAACCCATTGAAAATGGGTAAAAAGAGTATACATACTATATATCTATATGGCTTATTTAACGTGGCGTTTTCTATATGAAGGATAACAGCCACGGTGCTCATATATCGGAAGATATAGCACAATGAGTCTGGCTTAAGCGCCAGACTTGCGCCCCTTTTACAGTACCAGTTTTATAATGTGCATTTGTCGGTGTACATTATCCCAATTGGTGAGGGTTTTAACTACCAGCGAAAATACAACCACCACGATACTCCCACAAGGGGGCCTACCTCAATGAGCAGCCTTGGGGGACTAACTCAACCCGTAGTACCGACTAAAGGACTCTGAAAAATAAATAAATAGGGAGGCCATTGTAGTCCCTACAGACTCATCACCAGTGAGGGTGTCTCTTTTAGCCGCCTCATACGACAATCACTGACATACTGTGGAGGATTTTCTGCTGCCCGACAACCACATGGGTGATACCAGTTTTAGCTAGAAGCACGGGACTGGAAACCCAGCTGTCTCGTTTAGTCGCCTCATACGACAAGCAGTGACATACTGTGGAGGATCTCACCTCCCGCGTCGCAAATGCAGCATCTGCAAAGAGAGGAGCGGGAATACACATATCACGTGCGGGCGTGGCGCTGATTCTCCTCGCATGCTGACTTGCGTTCAGCGAGCCATGGCCAGTTAGCAGGAAAACAGCGCGCAGACTAAAGCCAAAGTCTCGCCGGCTGAAAACGAAGCTTGCGTCCGGGATGAATCGGCGTGTTACACGACCGTGCACAGCACCATCCCACCTGAGCTGCCACTCTCGCAGCAAGCATTTGTCCAGCAGCGCCATTTTCTGCTTCCAATCGAGACCAGACAGGTCTTGACCAAACCGCCAGTTGCCATCCTTCAACGGGTAGTCACGTTTAAGCTTGAACCTTACTACCAAGCGGATGGCAGCGAGGCACAAGTCTGGGTCGTCAACGACGATTGCTGCCTTCGAACGCTGATCGGCGAAAACACGCATTGGGAAGCCCGAAATCCGTCCAGCCGTGTCCGCGTAAGGCTCCTGGATAAGAGCGAAGCCGTGACCAGATTCCCGCATGCGGTCTCCGAGCTCGATGTTGGCAGCTCGGCAACGGCCACAATTCGCTTGGGTGAAACTAGACATTAATGTCGACAGACTTCGCTCTTAAAGCGGCATTGCGACACCTTGTGGTCAAATCCGACGCACCTATGGCAAGCATAGGTGCGGACAAGCGGCCGGCATCGGTACGAGAACCACTTGATGTAGACCCGTCCGGTCCACCACTAGGTGGCGTTTGAAGCTATAGCGCGGACACGCACCAAGACGTTCAAAGAAAGCAGTGTGAGTAAGCAGTGCCACTGAATAGTAGGTGGAGCTTTTTTAAAGCAGCACTCGTTCACCAATAGGTGGCGCTTTTCTCATAGCATGCTTCGTGCACCTACGGATAGGTGGCGCTTGCCGAAAACAGTGCTAGTCAGTGCGTGCAAATCACCAATAGGTGGCGCCACTTTGGTTTTGACTTTTTTTGCTTGATTTGAAAAACGCGCGATGGATCTGCGCAGTCGCTCTTTGAGCGACATGGGCGATCTTTCGGATGTAGCCGAGGGTAGTACGCGCAAGGCGCGTAAGCCCCGATCAAGGAGGGGCGAGAGAGAGGCTCGCCGAGTCCTCTGACGATGGGATGGTACGGAAGTACGCTGCGCTGGACGCTGCCGCCGTTGCTGCCACCATCACCACCACAGCCGACGCTGCCGCCGCCCGAATGTCCACCGTCCCCTCGTCGGCCCCCACTGCTGATGCCACCACCACCGCCCCCGCTGCCATCTGCCATCTGCCATCTGCCCTGCCGTCTCTACT